>QEPC01010291.1:3953026-3984993 GCA_003113815.1 Sphenodon punctatus | reverse complement strand
GCGTGGGTATCTCCCCAACATCCTCTGCAGTGAAGACTGAAGCAAAGAACTCATTCAGCTTCTCTGCAATGTCCTTTTCCTCCCTAAGCACCGCTTTCAGCCCCATGTCATCTAACGGCCCAACTGACTCTCTAGCAGGCTTCCTGCTTCTGATGTACTTGAAAACGTTTTTATTATTAGTTTTAGCATCTTTAGCAAGCTGTTCCTCAAATTCCTTTTTGGCCTGCCTTATTAACTTTTTACATCTACTTTGGCAACGCTTATGCTCTTTTCTATTTACCTCATTGGGACTCTCTTTCCATTTTTTAAAGGATGCCCTTTTGGTTCCAATAGCCTCCTTCACCTCACCATTTAGCCACACAGGCAGATGTTTGGTCCTCTTCCTACCTTTCTTAGTTTGTGGAATACATTTAACCTGAGCTTTCAAGAGGGTGTTTTTAAATACTCTCCACACTGTCTGTAGACATTTAATTCTTGCAACTGCTCCTTTAAGTTTCCCTCTAACTAGTTTCCTCATTTTTGTTTTGCAAATTGTAAGCTGCCCCGAGCTGCCTGTGGCAGGAGGGGTGGGGTAGCAAAGTTCTAAAATAAATAAATAAATAAATTAAAATTATTTATTTATAAAGTCTGGACAGCTTGTTGGGTTTTAAACCCTTGTCCAAGCCCATCTGTAAAAAGTCCAGTATTTCAGGGATCCCCACTGACCCTGGATCTTGGGCTTTAGTCCCACACCAGTCTAAAGATCTGCCAGGTGGACTGGGAAATCCTGTGGGTGGACCCTCAACTAGAGGGAAGAAGGGTTTTGAGGACTGCATCGGAATAGCCCAGATCTTTCAGGGCTTTACATTCAATTTCCACACAGTCAATTTGATTAGAGCCAAATCCTCATAAAAGATTGGGCCCTGACTTAGTAAATCTGGCAGAGGCAGAGGCCTCAGGGGCTCTATGGAGCCGAGTTCGATCAGATCCGATAACCAAAGCCTCCTTGGCCAGTAGGGAATCACTAGGATCACGTGAGCTTGTTCTCTGAGGGCCTTTGACAAAGTCCGTGCAATCGGGAATGGAGAGAAGGCATAGAGCAGAACTGCCGGCCATGCTTGGTTGAGTGCATCCATGGCCATCACATCCTGGTGGTAGAATCGTGACATGAATAACTACGCCTTTGCATTTTTGGGTGTCGCAAACAGGTCGACGTGCGGTGTGCTGAACTTGCACACGATCATGCAGAAGGCTTCATGGAAGAGTGGCCATTTTCCTGGGTCCACACGACGCCTGCTCAGCCAGTCCACTGTCACATTGTTTGTACCCTTTATGTGTAATGCTTTCAGGGATCATGTGTGTGTCTCGGCCCAGGGGATGAGTCTTGCAGCATCTGCATGCAGTTGCCGACACTTGGAACCTCCTTGGTTGTTGACATATGCCTTCGCCGTGGTATTGTCAGTGTAGATTAGCATGTGCTGATCCTGGATGCGGGTTGCAAAGTATTGCAATGCCAGGCATATTGTCTTGAGTTCGAGCCAGTTGATACTTTGCAGGCTTTCCTGCGAAGTCTATTGCCTCCGGGACGTGGAGGTGCCCATGTGGGCCCCTCAGCCCATCAGGCTCGTGTCCGTGGTGATGGTTATTCTGTTTGGCTCAGTGAGTGGGACTCCCTGTGTAAACCTGTGCCATTGTAACCACCAGGACATGGCTTCCTTTAACCCCCTGGGGTGATTATGACCCACAGGTTTAGGCCTTGGGACATTTCAAACTGCAGTGATTGGAGCAGTTGTTGTAGTGGGCGCAAATGGAAGCTGGCCAATTGCAGGTGTTGCATGCAGGAGACAAGCAGGCCCAGTAGGCTAGCCAGAGATTTCAGCCGGAGACGCTTGGACACTTGCAAGTTCCTCACCATAGTTTGTATCTTGTTCTGTCTGCTTGGTGGGATGAAGACGGTGTCTGAGAGGGTATTAATGATGGCCCAGGGTGTTCCAGCCTCTGCACTGGTATCAGCTGACTCTTCTTGCGGTTTATCACGAACCTGTGTCGCTCCAGGTACTCTACCATTCTCAGCAAGTCTTGTTCCACCTTTTCCCTGGAGGGAGACCGTATCAGCAGGTTGTCCAGATACACGTGAACATGAATGCCCTCGATTCTGAGGTTCGCTATTAAGGGGATCATGACTTTTGTGAAGGTGTGGGGGGGAAGATGCAAGGCCAAACAGGAGCGCACAGTATTGCCAATGTGGATTGTCATAGGCAAACTTGAGTCACTTCCTGTGTGCCTGTCCGATGAGGACATGCAGGTATGTTTCTCTTAGGTACAGAGAGGTCAGCCAGTCGTTCTTGGAGATGGCTTGGCAGATGGTTTTTAGCATTTCCATGCGAAACGTTCTCGTCCTCACTCTCCTGTTCAGGCACTTCAGGTCCAGCACCGCTCTCCACTTGCCCGATTTCTTTGGGACCAGGAACAGGATTAAGTACAGGTCCTGTTCCTGCTCGTTAGGAGGAACCAGCTCTATCGCTCCTATGGAGAGGAGCCTGTTGGTTTCTGCAGCATTACCTAGTGTTTGGCCTGCCTGGAAGAGACAGGAGAGGTGCAAGAGAAGTTTGGGGGCTGGTTTCTCCGTTCTATTGGATACCCTTTTGCTATGATCTCCAGTACCCAGGCGTCTGAGGTTGAATCTACTCACACCTGAGACAAGCTTTGTAACCTGCCCCTTATGCCTGACTCGGACAAATAGTCAGTCCTGTTTGGACTGGACTGGGCCTGGAGAGTGCTTGGGCCAGCCATGAGCGGGGAACTTATTTTTTCCCTGCCATTTGGGCTTGAACTTGTCTTCCTGGAAAAACTGAGTCTGGGAGTATCCCTTTCTAAATGCTGTTGAGTTCCCGGCAAACCAGTACAGGGGACGAAAGGATTTCTTTTTTGTAGTAAACTGTTGCAGCATTTGTCTCTTGGGTCTGTCATTGGTATCCACCAGGACCTTGTCTAGGCACGTACCCCAGTTTGGACCCCTGGTAGGGGGTAGATTTTTGACTACAGAGTCCCCGTTCCAGGATCTCAGCCACAGGCAGTGTCAAGCTGTAATACTGGTCGCCACTGCCTTGGAAGCCCAAGCGAGCGTATCTATGGAGGAGTCTGCCATGAAGGTGATGGCCAGAGTATATTACGCAATGTCATGACTTTCGATTTTCTTTCACAGATGTTAGGGTCCTGAATGTCTTGGAACTAGCTAATTAGGGCTCGGGCAACATATGGGGTAACAGTGGCTATACATAGGACCATGGCCGATGCCTCAAATTCCCTTCTGAGGGCTGATTCAATGCCCTTGTTTGTGGCATCCTTAGGGTAACAGTTCCCCTCTCTGGGAAACAGTTTGGCGGGCTAGGGAAACTGCTGCTGCATCCACTTCGGGGGTGCGGAAGAGCCCTTCCTTGCGCCTAGAGAACAAGTACAATGCCTCTTGGGTTTTTGTCATTCTATAGGATCTGCCAGGCTGCTTCCACTCAGATATTTTTCAAATGCCCTGTCTAAGGGGATTCCTTTGTCTTTCCCTTGGACTTGTGGGATATGTGCCCTGGGAAGCGCCTCTTCTGAGTCAGAGGAGTCATCTTTTTGCACCTTCTCTTTAAGCTGCAGGGTTTTTATCACCTGCTTCATCAGCTCATCTCTATACTGCATGGGGAATTCCCTCTCCTGGTCAGTAGGCAGGGTTGCTCAGGTGGGAGTTGGCCCTCCTCCAGGGAGGATTCACACTCCCTTTGCGAGTCTGTGTCTGACTCCTGTGCCTCTTCCTCCTCTGAGGAGTTCCTGATCATTCTGGCTTTGCGCAAGGGCTCTCTCTGGGGTAGCACGACCACCCCTTGCCCTTTCTTCCCTGAGTCTTCCTCCTCGGAGTGGAAACAATCTTCTGGGGACTTAAGTAGTCTAGCGAGGTCTGGTTTTCATGGGCTTTTTACCCTTTCTCACCTTTTTTTCTGCTGCTTTCTTGCCTAAGCCTGAAGCAGCATAGGGAGAACGTCTCCTCTTGGCTCTTGGGTGCACCCTGCCTTCCTTGCAGAGCCAGTTAAGGAAGGACATAATTCTTCCCAGGACCTCACTGGGACGGAGGTGGCTGGAGCTGTGACCTGCTCTGTGTCCACCACCCTGTCTGCCCGCTGCTCTTGGGGCCAGGATCTCTCCCTGGGCTGCTCTCTGGGTTCTTCCCTGTCCTGAGTGGGGTTTACCCAGTGCCACCTTGATTTCTTGGGTCCAGGGCCACTGTGTGGGGCGAGGTAGGCCAGCCTGATGCAGGGGCTGTGGGACCAGGGTCACAGTGCAGGTCTGAGCTCGGACAGTGGGAAGGCGGGGTCTTGGGGAGCAGACAGGAGATGAGGCTGCTGGCGCAACACGTGTGGTCCCTGCTCTGCCTGGCCTGCAGGCAGCGAGCTACTCCATGGGATTTAACCCACTCTCTGAAGTGCCCTGCCCTATTGTCGGGCTGAGCTGGCTGCTGTAGCCCCCGTTTGTCCAGGGGAGGGGCTGGCTTAAAAGATTCTAAAGGCTCCTCTATGAGGAGCTCACAAGATTTGCTCCTGCCAGCCCTGAGCCAGAAACTAAACTGGAGATGGAGGATCATCCCCCTACGCATGCGCAGAAAAGCAGTTGTTGCTTCCTGCTGGTGAAATAGGGGAACAACCCCAAAGTGAAAACTGGCCGGAGTCTAGGATAGAAAGACATTTTGTAAATAACACTTGGGACTGTGGAAAGGCCAAAGGGTAATTTTTTGCATTGATAATGTTTGTATTGATAATATGTGTAGGATTAATACAGATGTGAAAGTGTCTTACAAATCAAGACCTTCAAACCATACTCCCTCATGAAGACATAATGGATTTTGTCAGTTACCATCCTGAACTTGATTGTTGAAGGAATGCATTTAAATAGCAGAGGTCCAAAATGGGTTTAAGGCCTCCATCCTGTAAATATCTGGAATAAAATCTGTTACACTGAAACTCTTCTATAGCTCCTTTACTTAGAAGTGTAAGGACCCCTGTAGTCAAAATGGTCTTGAGAAGAGTCCCTAAAGAGGGACCGGAAAGGGGGTTTGGGGGAAAGGGGGGTTAGGAAAGGATTGAAAATGAATGGTGCATCTACTTTGTACAATCTCCAGTATCCATTTCTCAATGGTTATAAAGGAGACCATACTCTAAGGTGAGGGGACAGTCTAGAAACAAAATCTGACAGTGGTTGGGAATATGGTTCCGGCTTTTCTAAGAAAGTGCTAAACTTGTTAGAATTGTTTGCAGAAGTAGAGGTTGGTCTAGGTTGTTTTGATTTATATGGGTGCCTATTCTGAGGGTTACATGAAGATGGCATGAAATATCTTACTCTAGTGTGAGAAACCTGAGGAGTACTGTCTTTATCTATAGGAAGTACCGGGGGTATACCTTCACTTAGTCTTGTGACACCCAGGGCCAGAGCTGTTCTCCTGGTATCTTTTACTTTTGCCAGACCTCATCTGTGTTTGCTACAAAGAGTCCTATTTCATCATAAGGCAGATTTTCAATTTTATTCTGATTCTGGAATGCAAGCACCATTGATCGTAGCCATGCATGTCTCCTTGTTGCAATATCATTAGCAATTGCTCTGGCTGCAGAATCAGCTATGTGAATCATGGTAGCGAGTTGGGACTCTGCAAGGTAAAAGCCCTCTGGCTGTATGATATCTGCCTGTTTGGCATGTAGGGGAAGTTTATGCAAGATAGGTGCCATCTTTTCCCATAAGAGGTGGTTATAAGTTGACATGTCAGAAGCGTAATTGAAAGCTCTTAACACGGTGGCTGATGAAAAGGTACACTGCCCAAAGATGTCTTATTTTACAACCCTCTCTCCCCTCCATGGGGGGAAGGTTTTGGCTGACTTGCCTTGTTGTCCTTCTGTGGAAGCCTGTATGACCATGGAGCTTGGAACGGGATGTATTATGAACACTTCATGGTCCTCTAGTGGTACTGGGTAAAAAAAAAAGTACTGAATTGCTGATCTATCGGTAATATGTAAGAGGGAATCTTGCAAAGAACTCTGAAGTTCTTTATAAGCTTTTTTTTTTTTTTTTAAAGTGGAAGGGTTATCTTAGTTGGAGCACGTTTGTGGAAGATTTTATATATTGGATCACCTACTTCGTCCACAGGAATAATTTTTAAAGTTAGTGCAGTTGCTATCTTCCTTACTAAAGAATGGAATTTCCTATGATCTTGAGAAGAAGTGGTTGGGACTGGATTGGACATAGTGTAAGAAGGAGAGGAACCCAAATCTTCAGACTCATTGGACTTGGATGCATCCTTGGAAGAAGGTGAGGTATCTTTTTGGGAAGTGTCTTCTGGTGAATGAATCAGCTTCTTAGTAGGATAGTTAAGGGAAACCACCGAGACTTGAAAATTGTTACTGTCTTGTCCTGTGTACATGGGGAGATTTTATTTATTTATTTTATTTATTTATTTATAAATATTTGTTAGCTGCCCCCTCATGCCTACGGCATCTCGGGGCGGCTTACAGCATAAAAACACACAATAAAATTCATGAAAACAATGTTTTAAAAATACAATCCCCCCTACCCCACCGAAGGCCTGGGCGAACAGCCAGGTCTTGCAGGCTTGCCGAAACGCCAGCAGACCTGGGGCCAGACGGGCTTCCTTCGGGAGGGAATTCCAGAGCCTTGGCCCAGCCACCGAGAACGTCCTCTCCATTGTGGCCCCCTGCTTTACATGGGGGACCTCCAAAAAGGCGCCCCCGGTGGACCGCAGGGATCGCTCTGAGGCGTGGAGGGCGAGGCGGTCCCCAACGTATGAGGGGCCCAGACCGTGCAGGGCTTTATAGATCAATAGATTTTGATTTGAGTGACTGACTTTTTATGTTTCTTTAGAGCAGGTGATTTGCCCTTTGGAGTTATCCTTACATTTTTTTCTTCAGGTGATCAGATTACTTTATAGCCTTTCCCTTTTTTAGATGTCTTAAGGACTTGTTCACTAGGAGATGCCTCTTCTTCCCAAAGAGACTTAGCCTTCTTCCAAGGATGCATTGAATACAAGTTCAACAAGCCTGAAGATTTGGGTCCCTCTTCCTCTGACACTATGTCCAATCCAATCCCAACCACCTCTTCTGATCATGATTGGCCTACGCTGGTTCAGCTGTGCCGTGGATGAAGGGAAAACTGTTCCTGGTGGCAAGGGTGTTGGTGCCAGATGAGGAGGGCAAGTCTCTGTGCTGATGGGAAGACTATTCCAGTGTTGATGGTGTGGGTGGTGCTTAAGAGGAATGGGCCAGATGGGGGATCTCATCTGGTAATGAGTCAGGTCTCTCTAGTGCCTTTTTGGTAAGTATAAACTGAAGGTGCATCTGTCTGTCCTTTTATTGCTCTGTCTGATAGGCCCACAGAAGCTGGGCAATTTGAGGGTTTGTGAGACTTGCCAAGGCAGATTAGGCACTGATTGTGTGCATCTATATGCAGGACAGGTGGGGCAGATCTTACACTTCTTAAAACCACCCTTCCTCCCCCCACCCCCACAGATGCCATAGTTACAAGGGGATTTAATGAGGAAGGAAATTCTAGGGGTATCAAGGCTTCTACTGAACTACCTAAAAATGAGACCACTATCCTGGTGGTTGAGATACTGAAGTCTTGGATAAGGCTAAATTTTATTACATAAATACAAAGGGCAAACTTTCTTTGGGAGAGGAAAAACCTATTTTAGCCTTTACATCGAAGGCTTCCAATCTGTGGTGATTTTTTTTTTTTTTTAACCCCAAGTGGGGTCATGCCATGTATGGATGGGGTTGCAATCCTGATTGATGTGTGGTTTGCTGACTAGGGCTGTGGGCTTATATGAAGTCTCAAAATGTCATGTGAGCAAAATGATTTGGGAACCACTGTTTTAATTCTCTATTGGAGGTAAGATTAATTGGTCCAGAGACAATTAACATTCTATAGATGGAGAGAAATGAACCTTAACTGAGATTGATATAGTCCACTAACCCCAATTATGGAAAAAAGACTGGAATAGTCTTAAGCAATGTTCCAGTAGTCTTTGGAAAGGGTGAATGGTAGCCTATGGTCCCTTCAGTGGTGTTCACAGAATTCTACAGTATCTGTTCTGGTTAGATAAGATGGAAACAGGATCTCCCCACTCACTGCAAGCCATGGTGTCTGTGAGGAAGGGCTGCAAAATGGCCAAAATTATCTAGACGCCTCCACATGGACCTGGATAGTCATGGGTAGAAGTGATCCATCTTCCCCTGAAAGGAGGAAGGAGGTGTGCTGGTGGAGTAGAAGGATGAGGCTGCAGGTATGAGTAGTCTATGAGACTGAGCAAGTGGCACATCATTGGTCTTGGCTAATGTGTTTGGGTAGGCATTGCTGCTTATACATGAAAGTGAAACCACATAACCTTTACCATTGCTTTTTTTTTTTTAAAGGCCCCTGAGGAATATCTGCAGTCAGCTCATTTGCAGATGTTCATCTTTTGCTTTTATCTAATAGTTTCAAGCCATAGACTTTAAAAACTCCAAACTGATGACCAGTGACTGAACATCAAGTTATGATCCATCCTCCTCCATTTTATACACCAGATACTTTAAAACTCTTTGTTCATGCCAAGATAGACTATATAGAATAATATATACCTTCATGAGGAGATGGGAGAATTTGTTCTCTTCAATAAGTTGTGTTTGATCACTCTTGATAATGTACACTGAGCAAAATTAGAGGATGTTTGTGTCACTGATATGATACAAAGATACTGGACTCATTATGTTCCTAGTATCTTGTTCCTGTTCTGTGAGCAGGGTTTTTTTGTTTTGTTTTGTTTTTGCAGACTACTCCTTTGATGGAAAAAGTGTTCAATTGCAACAAATGTTTGTTTCATCACTGATTCTGTTTTCAATAGCATTTTCAGTTTTGAAATCCAAGTATGACACATGGTTGCTATTTTGTTGTGATGTTACTGTACTTCAAGCAGGTGTGGCAGATTAAAAGATGCAATGAAAATGTGTAGGTCCACACAATGTAGATATAAAATCTTGTAAATCACTGAGAGGGAAAGTGTGGTGGTTTCATTGTTACTGATATCAGCTTTCCATGATAAAGATAATGTTAAAATGTGATAAGGCATTTTATCACATTATGCTCATTATGTCATAGTATAATATGGAAGAAATCTGCTCTATTTAGGGAAGGTTTACATTGCATCACAAAAACACTGGTGCAGAATTGCCACATGTGAATCCTGTTTCTAAAGCCTGCTAATGCAGGAAATAGAAAATTTTAGTACTGCTAAAATTTTAAAGTCAAGGCATGACATTGTCTTCTAATGCTGTTGCTCAACCTTTTCAATATCAAGATTACTTCCTGCCATTGGAAATATGGGAAGGGCTGGGTAGCAGAGATCTGGCACCTGTTTTGTTCCTCCCCCTTCCCTTGCAGAGACTATTAGCCCAATCTGCAAATACGCTGTTGGCATGTTCTGACACGGCCTGGAATATACAAGGCCGTCTGTAGCTCCATAAATGGTTAAAAACAGCAAAAAGGCATTGGTAAGATAAACGGCTGATGTCGTTGCATGAGTCTGAAAGAGTGTCTCCCTAATCAACGCTAGTGTCCATGGGCACCTCCCTGGCTTGAGCACCCATTATTTGTTTCTGCAGCTGCAAGTCCATTCATTATCTCCCAAACAGCTAAGATTTAAATACCTTCTTGACTCACCCTCTTTCTCCTTTTTTCATCCTTCCCATTGCATCGAGCTATCCTGTACTGTATAAGACCCTTAGTTTGTACAGCGACTCAGAACGTCCTTGGTTAGTAGCTAGAAGGGTCTGTATTGCTGGTTCTCCTGGACCGGGACAGATCTGGATCCACTCTCCCTGTTCCAGTCCCTAAGCAATAAAACCTAGTGACCTACTGTTCGTCTCGTGTGTACTACAGCCAGGGACCCGAGTTGACTGCACCAAAAAATCTTAAATTCTGCTACCAGTGAAGCCACATTCTGCAAATTCACCACGAGCATTAATATTTGCATAATTAACATGATGTGCATAACTATGCATGCGGGGAAGCAAATTTGCAATAGGTTTGATATAGAATCACAACTTTGCTAATTAAACACAACTCAAATCCTCTGGAATTTCAGCACCTCCCTCACGCAAACATAGGGCCTTCAGACCCCACTCACCCACAATTCATCTCCCAGGGGCCTATTTACCCTCGGGTCATGGTCAGGATTGGCTGATTCTCCGAGGATTGGCTGATTCTGTGAAAATCACTGCAGCAGCAACGCAGTCAACTCGGGTCCCTGACTACAGAACCCCTAAATCCCATAATGCTAGAGACTACATACAAATGCTAGAGTAAGAGTTGTGGATACCTCTTCTAGAATACATGATAGTCAGAAACCCTCATCTAGAGGCGTACATAGGGTAGTACCTCGGCACAATGGGACATGAAGAGTGGAGTTGCATATTTACCTGGATTGAAAGCAGTGACTTATGTCAGTAGCTTTATATTTAATGGATTGCAGCAGTTCTTAAGAGTTTCTGTGGTTGCTGTCTTATAACACTACTACTAACTGCTACTCTAGTCTAGCCTGTCTTGGAAAGAGAAGCCATTCAATCCTTGCCATCTGTAATATGAAGTGTAACACAGCTTCCCAAAGTGCCTGTTCTCATACGTAAGAGTAGTTACTTTGGAGTAACTACCTGTCTACCTCTATTTGCAAGAGCAGGGGTTAAATAGCTCTTCCCTTCCCCTGATCTCCCAGGTTGAGAACTTGCAGGAAACTGCTGGCAATAACAAGCAATAAATAAAGCACATGCATTTTACCCTCCAATAAAGGAAGAAATGCTGAGGCTTGCTAGGAAAGCAGAAGGCTATCAGGGTGACTAGCTTTCTGCAATACAGAAAAGCAAGCCCCAGAGCGTAGGGACTTTGCTCCCCACTTGCATGTATAGGCAAGTAGCCCACCTTTATCTTCACTTTTAACATCTTGCTTATAGGAACACAGGAGAGGCTACAGTGAGTCAGAAAGTACTTGCCTCCCCCCCCCCAAAAAAAAATCACTTGTGAAAATAAGCTAAACTGTGAACCCAAATAGATGTTTGTTTACATGATTGTTAAGTATGGCATGGTCATAGAACTTAAGTGAATGAGAGCAGGGAGTGCAGGGTAAATTCTGCTCTTAAATAAAGCCAACTAGCAACTTTATCCTGCTTTATATTAGTACAAATATTTCCCCCCCAATCCTTCCACTATTGAAAGGAAGGAACACCACCACATCAGGGGTGGATGGTATCTTCGAGTGGACGAATGCCCCCTCAAATCCCCCTCCCCTTCCCCCTGGCTTGCTGATCCATGCTTGCCTTCTAGCAGGAAGCCTCAGGGCAGATGGAGCTTTTTGCACATGCACAGTAATGCGGGCAGCAGCTTGGCTATCTGGGGTTGCTGGGAAATGGAGTCCAGCAGCAGCCAGAGAACCAAGATGGCAACCGCATGATCTCAGGAGCCAAGCCAAGCCTGCTGAGAATGGGGCTTGGGGAGGGCCAGAGGGCAAGGAAGAGGGAAGTATGCCCCTGATTTTAGGACCCGGAGAGCATGCTCTGGGTGCTGACCCATGGAGCAATGCTCTCTGGGACAATTGGAGCAGGGGCACGAGGGTTCCCTGGTTGTTGTTATTATTATTATTATAAGCATTTATATAGCGCCAGCGATGTACCTGACGCTTCACAAAGAATAAGATAGAAATGGTCCCTGCCCGAGAGCTTACAATCTAAAGACAGGGGGAGGGGAGACAGGGAAGGGGGAACAGAGGAGTAGTGGCAGCTGGTGTGTTTTAAGCCTGATGGGTAGTAAGGCGGTAACCAGAATTTTGACTTTGGTATGGAATATCGATGAATAAAAAACTCGCACTGAATACAGATCTTGGATTCAGATAGTTAAGTTCAGTGACTATTCTCAGATGCGAAGGAGTCATTTATAATGAGAGAAAGATACAAGTACTTCCAATACCCACTTGCTCTAGAAACTCTAGTTAAAGGCTCTAGTAAAGGATTATTATTTTTTTCTTTCAGTACAATGGTTGTGAACAAAATAACATAACTGGATAGGTTTGTACTCTGTGCCATTTAATAAGAGGACCAAACTTCCTAGGGCACTCAAATATTAACAGAATACCTGTTTAAACTTATCATGAGTCCAAAGCTTGAGTAGTTTTTAATGCATATATATACTGAGACTTTAGTACTGTCACTAACATTTTATGCAGCTTACCTAATGACCCAGGCTTATGAGTGTGGTGCTCTTCTGTTGATGTTGCCAGAGGGGATAGTTACCAGATATGCTGAAGGAATTAGGTGATGATAATAAGATATTGTGGCTCCCATCAGGATAAATTATAGTGGCCGGGGATTATTTGACCTGGAATTCACTTTCGGCTATTTGCTTATCCTCCTACATTTAACAGTGTTTATTAGAAAACAAAAGGACAGGATATTGTGTCCTTATCTCATTGGTGCCTACTTGTCTGACTAAGGGTGAAAACAGACATGATGCTAACCACCCTTTAACCACCCTTGGTGGTTATTTATGCATGTTGCAGGGCTGCATAGGGCACCAATACAGCCCTGCAACATGCATAAATAACCACCAAGGGTGGTTAAAGGGTGGTTAGCGTCATGTCTGTTTTCACCCTCAGTAGCTGGGAAAATATGAATAAAGATGCAGTTTTTAAAATGGATTCAAGCTGAAGTAACTGGCATTGTCCTCTTGGCTTGGGAGCCATTCAGTAACTAGGAAGAGGTGATTCTCTCCCATTGTTCTGCAGTGGCGCTCGTCTGCAGCAAATGCTTGTTTCAGCTAAAGGATTGTCCACACCTGGCTTTTGTACTGGTTTAAGTCTCTATAAAATTACACCCCAATGGAAACACCACCATTTTCTCAGTACTGGTTTTAACTCTTAAGTTTAAATCCACTTGATGCATGTACAGACTTATTTTTCACACCGACATTGAGACCACTGCCATGATTGGATGCTGGGACATTGGCCCAAAAGCCGCTGTGCCAATACTGGTACAAGCAAGCATGATTGTGGAGTACAAGTGATCTCCCAAGAACAGTAAACATTAAATATGCACACAGGGAGACTGGTACCTTAAACTATTTTAACATTAAACCAGTACAAGGAGCAGTGAACAAGTCATATACATACTTTTTTCAGACAATGAAGAGGTATTTACCACTTAACATACCTGATCTATGTCATACTGGGATTCCTCCTACTCCAGTGGCAATAAAGAACTATGGTGCAATGGTGAATTAGGGCCCATATTATGTTACCATCTCAATATAGTGACCTGCATGTCTTTATAGCAATATTAAAGCCAAGTAGTCACATGTCAAGATGTGCAGAGTTAAGGTTGTAAGATCCATTTTAATGCTGTCCAATTGTGCTATAGTATTTCTGTGACTGTCCTAATGTACACTGCCAAACTGATAGTGGACATTTAAATACAGGTGTGCTGTGCAGTTTGAAGCAAAGGAATATACTTTCCTTTCAGGTTTGGTTGCTTTTGTACTCTAGTTCTCTTTCTAATTTGTGTAATCACTATAAAGCTGAACACTACTTTGAGTGCCAATGTGCCATTATCAGCCATTCAGAATGCAGTAATGTAACTACTCTTAAAATAACTGATTTAGACTTGGAGAATCAAGAGTCTAAAGATCTCCTCTCTGAGGTAATCTTCTGTTTAAACTGATAAATAACTTGAGATGACTATCCAAGAGATGGCCCACAGCTCCATGCTGGTTACTTAGGGTGATTTTATACATTACCCCTGGTACGCATTGAAGATTGCCAACATGAACACTCCTCCACATTTACCAGATTGTGTAAATAACAGCTTCTGGGGAGCTGCTGTACTTGCCACTTTTTTTTTGGGCGGGGGGAGAGAAGGAAGTGTGGAGATTCTGAAAACAATGTATGTGGTGTAAGAACACGAGTCTCCTTGAAAGTCAGGGAAGCGTTTGCTTAGAAGTCACTTAGGTGTTTGGAAAAATCCTGATTTTTGCATCTGATACTAAACTCCTAAGGCCACCCTTGCTAATTTTGCTTTAAAAAATATTTGGGATAACTGGTTCCCAATTTAGGATTTTTCTATGTTTGAGCAAAGACATTGGGTCTGGCAAGCTGATGGATTTTGTGCAGTACCTTCATTTATTCTCTAACAAAGTAGAACAAACAGTGAACCTAATCCTGGGAAAGTCAGTCCTGTATGAGTTTTGTATTAGGTTATGTATTAAGAACATAAAAGCTGCCATATTTGGTCAGAACAGTAGTCCATCAAGCCCAGTACCATCTGACACTGGCCAGCTTTGGTTGCTTCAGAGAAGTGCACAAGAGATCATAATGGGATGATCCATGTCTTCCTGTTTGCTCGCAGTCCCTGGCAGTCAGAAATCTCATTCCCTCACGAACTTGACTAACAGCTACTTATGGCCCTATCTTCTAAGTATAATTATTATTATTATTTATATAGTACGAGCAATGTACCTGGCACTGTACAATCCACAGTCAGACAGGTCCCTACCCCAAGGGTCTTACAATCCAAGACACAAGAGAAGGGGATACAAGGGCGAGGTAAACATCAGGAATGATGAGAGTAGATTCATGAGGTTGAGAAGTTGCAGGCTCACGTGCTTCGCTTAGTTACAGGGAATTAGGTTCTGAGCTGTCTCTTATACACATCTAGATGTGTATAAGAGACAGGTGCAGGGCGGAGCGAAGGGGCTGTACATGGCCAAAGCAACAGGCAAGGTGGAAGATTTTGGCTGCTGAGCGTTGAATGGAGATGAGGGGGGCCAGATCAGAGCAAGAGAGGCTAATAAGGAGGAAGCTGCAGTAGTCCAAGCGAGAGATGATTAGAGCATAGACTCGGGTTTTTGCAGCGGCAACAGTACAGCAAGGCCAGATTTTAGTAATATTGTACAGAGCAAAGTGACAGGAATTAGCAACAGCCTGAATCTGAAGCTTAAAGGAGAGGGAGGAGTCAAAGATGAATTCCAGGCTACGGGCCTGAGGGACCGGCTGGATGGTGACTCCCTCAATGGAAATCGAGAGGGAAGTAGGAATGGAGCGTTTTGGAGGAAAGATGAGCAGTTCAGTCTTGGCCATATCAAACTTGAGTTGGCGACGAGACATCCAGGCAGAGATGTTAGTAATAAGAGTCTGGATGGAGACTGTGGGAGTGGGGGGAGAGAGAGAGAGTTACATGTCATGAGCATACAGGTGAAACTGGAAGCTGTGGGTTTCCCCAGAGAAAGAATGTAAAGGGAGAAGAGAAGGGGGCCCAAGATAGAGCCTTGGGGAACTTGCACAGAGGAGGTACCAGCAAGGGAACGTAGAGGAGGTACCAGCAAGGGAAACATTGAAGGAGCGGTTCGAGAGATACGAAGAGAACCAGTCAAGAACAGTGTCACAGAAATTAAGGGAGCGTAGCAAATCCAGGAGGAGAACATGATCAACAGTGTCAAAGGCGGCAGAAAGATCAAGGAGTACAAGAACAGAGTAGAGGCCCTTAGACTTAGCTAAGAGAAGGTCATTGGTTATTTTGGCAAGGGCAGTCTCAGTCGAATGGAGAGGGCAGAAGCCAGATTGGAGGGGGTCAAGGGAGGAATTTAAAGAGAGGCAGTCCAGACAGTGTGTGTAGAGGCAGTCCAGACAGCGTGTGTAGACAGCTCGCTCCAGGATCTTGGAAGCGAAGGGTAGGAGTGAAATGAGGCAACAGCTGGAAGGGTCGAGGGGTCAAGAGTAGCCTTCTTAAGGATAGGGGAGATGGTAGCGTGTTTGAAGGCCAATGGAAACGACTCAGTAGAGAGGGAGAGATTGGTGATGTGGCGCAGAGAAGGCGCAGTGGTTGGGGCAACGACGTTAGGAGGCGAGAGGGGATGGGGTCAAGGGGGCAAGTGGAGGGGTTGGATGAAGAGCGGAGGGAGGTGACCTCATCAAGAGAAGCTGGGGAGAAAGAGGAGAGGCAGGAGGGGGAACATCAGGGAATGAGGTGGAGGAGGGAGAGGGTTGAGAAGCATTTGCAAGGTGTTGAAGAAGTGGAGAATCTTGTTGTTGAAGAAGTGGAGAAGATCCTGTGTGGGAAGTGGGAGGGGAGGGAGGCTTCAGGAGGGAAGTAAATGTGGAGAAGAGACGGTGTGGGTTGCGGGAGTGGGATTCAATTAACGTGGCGTAATAGAGGTCTTTGGCAAGGGAAAGGGCATCGCTAAGCGCAGAGAGCACAAACTTGAAGTGGAGAAAGTCAGAGAATTCATGAGACTTCTGCCAGAGGCACTTGGCGGCTCAAGAGCAGGATCCGAGGTGGTGGATGGTAGGGGTGAGCCAGGGACTTGGGTTTATGCGATTGAAGAGAGAGCATGGGAGTCAAGGGTGGAAGAAAGGGATGAGTTGAAGATTGTAAGCTCTCTGGCAGGGACCGTGTCTATCTTATTCTTTGTAAAGCGCTAGGTACATTGCTTGCGCTATATAAAGGTTTATAATAATAATTAATAATAATAAGATGGAGACAGCAGAGTGTAGGCAGGTGGTAGAGGCCACAGAGGAGAGATGGGGGGAGAGGGAGGAAGCAAAGTCAAGAGGGTCAATGGATTGAAGGTCATGGAAAGAGTGACGTTATGGAGGCAGGTGGGGGCGAGTGGGAAAGATGGAACAAAGCAAGGTGATGGCCAGAGACAGGAAAGGCATCAAAGGGAGAGAGCGAGCAGTTTTTAGATAAGATAAGGTCAAGGGAGTGGCCATCATGGTGCATTGAAGCGTCCGTCCAGAGGCAAAGGTCAAACTAAGAGATCAGAGAGAGGAAGCTGGAAGCAGCACTGTCAGAGGGGGTGTCCATGTGGATACTGAAGTCTCCAAGAATGAGGGTGGGAATATTATCACCAGAAAGAAAGTAGGTAAGCCATGCATCAAAGTCAGAGAGAAAAAGAGGCGGGAGAGCCTGGGGGACAGTAGGTGACAGCCACATGGAGCTGGAGGGGTGAGTAGAGCCAAATGCAGTGGGCCTCAAAGGAAGCGAAGTAGTGAGACAGAGCGGCAGCAAGTGGTTGGAACTGGGAAGATTTGGTGAGGAGCAGGCCAACACCACCACCACCACCTTCAGAGTGTGGTGTGTGGGTGAAGGTGAGACCACCAAGAGCGAGGGCAGCAGGAGTGGCAGTGCTATAGGGGAGAATCCAGGTTTCAGTAAGGGCAAGGAGATGAAGAGATCAGGTTTCAGTAAGGGAAAGAAGGGGATATCCGGCGAGGACGAGATCATGGATGAAAGGTGCTTTATGTATGGAAGAGTGGCAGTTCCACAGGGCACAAGAGAAATACAGTTGAGATGGGGAGAGACAAGGAATGGGGGATTAGGTTTGGGGAGAGACAGAGGGAGGGAGCAGGGGTGGTGGTGGTGGAGGATTGTGGGGGCAGGGCTATGGAGAGGTAGAGATGTAGGATGGTAGGGGGGGGAGAAATGTTGTTCCAAGGGGAGAGTTTTGGAGTCAAGGAGAAGGGACGAGGGATACAAGCAACTAGACCAGATAGTAACTGCAGGATGGCAGGAACGATGGATGAGTGCTGGCAGGCACGTTGCAGTGATGTGAGGAGTGGAACAGCAGACCATCGTTGGAACAGGGAGTACACGACACACCTCCTTCCGGCCTCAAAATGGCCAGCACCCTTTTGTTGCCACCCTTTGGGTGCTGCCCGAGGGCTACCACCCTCAGAGCAGAGACCCAGGAAAATGGAACCTTGTTAATTCTAAGAACCTATCCAGTCAATTTTTGAATCCGATTGTGCTATTAAGCCTTCACAATATCCTGTGACAATAAGTTCCACAGGTTAGTGGTGTGGGTTTTTTTTTGGGGGGGGGAAGGGGGGGTTAAACCTAATGCCAGTTTAATTTCATCTGGTATCACCTACTTCTTGTACCCTTGAGAGGGTAAAAAAAGCTCCCTGTTGGTTTGCCCCATACCATGTATTTGTGGTTCTCACTTCATCCCTTTCAGAATATCTATTCCTTTTTGAAGGCAGACAAAGGTGTCTGACTTACCGTGACCCTTGAATGCTGTTATGAAGATATTCTGGATGAAAGCGTGGTACCAAAGGGTCTTTCTCGCCATGTATTATAAATGTTGGACACTTGATGTTGGGCAGTAAGTGTCGACAAATGTTACCTGAAAAACAGTGTCAAGATTATGATGTTGAATTTGAAAGTATATTGAAACTTAAACAAGCTTCTGCACCTGGTTATGGGCTCCCAGAAGTGGGATGTATATCCCTTGTTGGAAGCACATAAGTACTTATTATCAGTATGACGGTATCTCTTTCTCAGATGTACCAGAAAACCTGCCATCACAATTGTTCATAATATTTGTGGCACTAAAATGTTAATGGTACATACTAAAACAGTGCATGTGTATCTGCCCTATAATTAATTTAATCTTAATACAAATATTTCCCCCCTATTCCTAAGCAAATTTTAGTCCCTTGGGTCTGGGCCACTTGTTTCTGTTTGTTACACTGATAACAATGTGAATGCCAATTTAGTTGCTATGTATACCATGTTTATACAAACTTTATCAAAATGTGTTATCTAATTAAAGTGTGTTCTCCTCATAATGGCCTCCATTGAGACTATTTGTTGTGAGATCTTGGCCAATTTTCCACCATTGACTCTGCCAATTTTTAAAAGTGAGTTCATGGAGAAATTCTAGGAGGCAAAAGTTTCACTTCACATCCCATGTATTCTGATGTAATCTCTGTTTTTCCACTTGGCTGCTGTCTCCATTTTTCCAGCTTTCAAGTTGCTCATTGTCAGTCTTACAAAAAAATATAGCATTAATATTATCTATTGCTTTATTTTGCAGTACTTTTTCCATCACTAACTTTTCCTTAGAGTTTTTAATTCATGGACTTCAAAATGCTTTTTGAATGCAAGCTAATTTTCAGTACATCAAGTAGAAAAGTTAAACACCACTTGACCAAAGTTAAAAGAATAGGTAGCAAAGCCAGAAAATGAACTCAACTGCCCTGACTGCTAGATGATACTTCCTCAACAAAGCATAAAAACAGATGTGCAGGTGGCACAGTGGCTTCTCAGTCCAGGGCAGGAAACCACAGCCTACACAGCTCGGGTTGGGTCACTGGACTAACGTGACTGCAACTGGACAGCTGTCCCGATGCCTGCGCTCCCCGGGTAGAGCGGGGAGCTAAACAAATGTGCAGGCGGCTGGCCCTGCCTATGCCCGCTCTTAGCACCCCACCCACTTCCATGGCACTTGGCCATGGTAGCCCCTGCCCTGGGGTGGGAACGGCGAGGCTGAGGAGACATGCTACCCCATGTGGGTGGCCCTTAGCCCAGCCTGTGACCTCAGAGATTTTTCTGAGGACACAGCCGAGGCTAGCCACCAACCCGCCCTGGGCTAACATCTGGTGATGTGTAAACAGGTGTGCTAGTGGGTCCCAGGTCACAGTGGGCCACTGCCATTGTCAGGTTTTTACCTAAACTTTAGTATGTTTTGCAGGAGCATATTTCAGTTTGGCAACTATAGGACATTTATAACTTCTCAAATGTCATCTGCACTGGAGGGATTTCTAATTGCTTGCCTTGCCAAATTTACCTGCTACTTAAAGTAAAAGGCCCGTTTCTTAAATCTAGGGCTTGTATATGGGCCACAGGTAAATGCTTTGATAGTCTCTTGTTAAGAGTGACTTAAGGGTGACTTTGTTTCCCAACTGCTATACTATTTGGTTACTTTATTTACCCCTTTTTCTGTGTGCTTCCATTGGTATCCTAAACGGGATGCCTGATTCAATCAGTTTCCAGTTCAAAAGGTGCTTATTTTATTTCAAAGATATTGGTGTATAACATAGGACTGGTCCTGCAAGCTGTAAAGTTCCTTCTAGAAGAGCTGATGTCTGCCAGTTTCCACTGACTCCAGTGGGAATTGTGAGCTGAATATTAGACTAATGGTGGCAAATTGGCATGTTGGTGTAAAATGCATTTCTGTCTCCCTCCCTGTTCACAGATGCACTTAGTGTAGTGTAATTTTTTTTTTTTTTTGTGGTCACAAAAGCTGTAGCCCATTCCTTGGAAACAGTTGTCAGCACAGGTTGCGTTATGTGTATCCCAGACATGCACCTTGCTTATCTCCAAAAGTAGGAAAACAAATGACAGATGGAGACTGGAATATTACCAAATGTGCCAAGAAAGCTACTGTTAGAGGAATGAAAACACCATGTGATTTTCTACTGATTTTGTTTTTTTAAGCTGGCCTTGTTTCTGGATTTGAAGAAATAATTAAAAAAAATCCACTGTAGATGCTTGATACCTGTCTCTTATCTAGGATCAATGCTATGGGCTAAAGGAAAATGTATTTAAGGGAAACCTGGGCTCCATATTGTGAGTCTGTATGTGTTGCATGTGTTCTATGTTTAACAACTGAAAAATAACTTTGCTCTGAATTAAATTCTGTAGCTTAGGATTTCTGTTGCAAACTTGTCCAGAGAGCAAGGACACATTTTCAGAAACTTCAATAGCTAATTTTAAAAATAACATGCCTGAGTTACCAGCTGAAAGTGTGACCTCCATACAAAGAATATCAAATATCAGTTGGGATCCTGACCCCCATAAAGCTGATGACATACCCACCTTTTAGAATCCTGACCTGTAGTCTGGGAACTTATGCTGTATGGGAAGAGCCAGGCACATGCTATCTTTTGTTTTGTATAAATAGAGTAAAAATTGAAAATTGCTTTCAACTAGATTGTTACCAAGTGTTAGTATAACTCTGGGTTACATGTCCTGCTCTGTGCCTGATCTAGAGAACATAAGCAATTCTGTTACAGCTCAGTAAGAGAAACTTTGCTTTTTTTGCATAGCTAAAGTTGACAAGGCTCACGTCAGTTGGGTGTAGCAGTCTACTGGTAGGCACTGCACTAGAAATTGTAAATGTCTAATATGTGGCTATATTTCAAATACGCTTTAATCTTGAATTATAAATTGGTGGAAGACAATTTTTTTGGTTTACATTTGATGGTTGCCTGTCTTTAAACAGTCATCTGTGATATAAAATGAATGAATGCTAGGCTACTTAAATATTTCCAATACAATGAAAATATTTTACCACCAAGAGAAAGATGCTGCAAGAAAGAATTATCTCATTAGATATGTGTAAGTGTGTTAGCAATTTAGGCTTGTAGTGGAGCAAAGGAAGATGCAGAATAATGCATTCCAAATGTGTGCTCTCTAGCTATGCATCATTCAGTCAGGTCATAGGGTGAATCAGAGCTGGTGCCGAACTGTGCAGCATATATAATCCACTCTTTATCACTTGCTAAAAATGATTAGCTTTTGGCCTTTGGTGAGGGAGATGGGGTGTGGATTGGGGTTCTGTTTCCCTTCCCTTTTATTGTATTATGGATTTTATGTGTTTTTATGTTTTTATTATGTGAGCTGCCCCAGGCTGCCTGGAGCAGGAGGGGCTGGATAGAAAATTGTTTAAATAAATAAATAATTCTAAAACGACTCATCCAGCTGTACATTGCAGAGTGTCTTACCATCTGGATTGTGTGCAAACTGAGAGATTCCATCCACCCAAGCCTCGCAGGTTTTTGCAAAGTACTCATATCCATACATTTCCTCCATCGGTTTCCTGATGCTTTCACTCCATTTTGAAACATCTCGGATAGCTGTGAGAGAAATGATACTGAATATGTACATTAGGACCTTCTCAAATAGGGATAATTAGATTTGTGATAGGTTACTAATAGTTAAAAGCTATCTGTATGTTGGGAGTCTTTGTAGCCTCATTGAGAAGGTGTTGGACTTGGACCTCACAGACCAGGGTTCAGATCCCAATTTAGCCAGGGACACTCACTGAGTGGTCTTGGACAAGTTGCTATCTCTCAGCCTCAGTTTCCCATCTGTAAAATTGTAATAATGATGGCCTATCTTACAGGGTAATTGTGAGGGTGAGGTAGGTAAGGACTGTAAAGCACTTTGAACAGTGAAAGATAATACATTTTAAAAAAAATCAAAACATTGAATACACTTCACATTCCAGATGCTATGCTAAAAATATTTTTAAAAAATATTTTGGGGGACAGAGTAATTATGCCAAAAACTGTAACTTTCTCTGCCAAGTGTGAAAACTGTGCAATCTGTTGATAACTACCCTAAAACAGTGCAATGCAAGGTTCTATGAACTGTAATGGTCCCAACGTCACATTCCTGCAGAACTTAAGTGGGAGTTGTGTGCAGAGAGGCCTTGCAGGACAGGAACAAAGAATGCAGAGTCGATTCCAAATAATGACTTTTATATATCAAAGCTTAATTGTGTGTGTCTGTAAATACATAATATCGTTATATAGAGAAGGGAGAAATTCCCAGTGTAGGACAGTCACTTGTCCTGGGTGGTAGCTCTTCTGGGGGGAGATTCCAGCAAGCTGATCTCATGGCACATTTGCTACATTCTTATAGGAAAACAGGGCCTACCACATTGTGACTTCTGATGACTCACTGCATACCAGATACAAAGCTACAGAAATAACCTGAAACTTTTACTCTTCATCTACTTAGCAGGTTTGCCTATATAATGTTTTTCTCGGATACTTGGAAATACCTACAAAGCATTATCACCAACAAGGTTTGTGACTATGTATTCCCTTGTACACTCTTCAGACGTAATGCCATCAGAACAGGGGGAAAGAGTTCCACGTTATTAGAAATGGCCTGTTAGCAACAAATAACTTCAGATGGAACAGGAAGGCATGAACAAACAGCTCATTAGCTAGGTTCTATTTCACATCACCACCCACTGGTTTGAAACCAAACATGTAGCAGAATAACTGGTGTAGGTTTTAATGATGGTTCAGTAACCTCTGTGAAATGAGTTTGGTCTTCCCAGTCCAGTTAAGGAGAATATGTATCCCCATCAAGAGTATCCCACTTGCTGCCCATCTTGCTAAAGAAGCCAAAAGGGCATGAAGGAAGGCTAATGATTTTATACAATATGGGGTCCCTCCAGGTCAAAACGGAGGTACAGCTTTGGGGTGTGCATTACCTTTCCTTGGGGCAAAATGGAGAAAATCCTTTCCCCCCACCAGCACTAAATTCAGTATTTCTAAAAATAAGCTTCTTTTACATTTGTCTATGAGGAGTCTACTGCTTGTATTCACTCAATTTAAAATTACACTTGCAATTAAAAATATAGATAACGCTAAGCAAAACTTTTTCTGGTGGGGATATCTGAGATTCCTAGGACAAAAAGCACTACTTACCATAAATATATAAAATTAGGGTTGTTTTTAAGGGATGCTACCCCAGCAACCTACTAATTACATGTCTACATTACTAAATTCTAAATGGAAAAATTAGCAATGTCTTCAACAAAGATGCCAATTTACAGCCGCTAATGATATGGTCCATTAAATCTTTCCACTATAAAATTAAGAAAAAATGAAAAATGGGAATTTGAATCCATTATTTTGTCAAAGTTACCATTAAACGTAATGTGGGTTAGTTCTGCATAGGGCTGTTCATGGGGCCAAGTATTTGTATTTGCAGTTTTAGTATTTGCGTTTATTTGTGTATTTGCCTGGGTTCACTGCATTTTCCCCATTTCTGCCAATGTGGAAAATGCAGTGAACACGGGTCCCTGCGTATGGGTTATTTGGGGGGGAAGAGGGGAGGTGTATGGGTGGGTGTGTCCAGTTTGAGATCCTTGGATATTATGTTTTTTGGGAAATGTTGGGTTCACTCAAATACACAGATACAATAGTTGTATTTCAAAGACGTAACCCGAAAAGGTCTTTTTTTTGCATTTATTTTTATTCTGTTGAAACCTGAATGCACAGCCCTAGTCCAGGTACATTGCTGGTGCTATATAAATGCTTATAATAATAATTAATAATAATATCGGCAACAGAGAAGCTCATGTATGTGATGGGGAACCAATACTTGCAGTTTTAACAGATGTATCAGAACCATCATACTAAAGTACAAGGCTTAATGTTCATATGTAGACACTTTCAGGCATCCCTCCACTCCACTAGGAGCTCTTATTTTATTACCATAAATGATGCCACATTTGATCAAAATGGTGGCAGGTAAGTAACTATAAAGTTTTATTTTCCAATGAAATATAAAACACATAGTCTGACAGGTAACATCTTATAGAGGAACAAAATATATACAGATTTCTTTTCCGACCATAGTAAATTCCAGTTTTTGCACTCCTGTACAGCATGGAAACTAACTTACATCTGTGACCTGGTAGAACCTATTTCCCTCCCTATATATTTGGTGAAGTATACAATCTTTCCCTGATCGCTTCTATCAAGTCACCAGTGTAACAAAAAATAGTTACATTTGTTTAAACATCAAACATAATAGCAAATGTAACTTACAACAAAAAAGCAATATGCATTTTTTTTAAAATGGGAATATTTTCAGACACTTCATCAGAGATAGTACTTGATTCTGCATGCCGAGTTCATTTCTTCAGGCTTTTGGATATATTTGGTCAGGGGGTAATATACAGGATTTCAAATTCCTAAGAATCTCTTCACTTGAGTACAAAAGGTGGGAAAGGAAACTTGAATGAGTCATTCATTTCCTCAGTAGAAATAAGTTGCATCTGTGATGCTTCTGGCTGATTATGTATGAAGTCTTGAAAAGGAAAAAGCTTGTGTGCTATGTGGGAACAATAGATTTTGGATACCGTTCAAACAAAGGTAACCAATAAAGATGCTTTTTCCTATTTGACTTGATTACCAGTGATCTATGGAATTTAATCATTTTTTTTTTTTTATGTACTAATATGAGGATTTCTTTGTGACCTCTGCTATTTTATCATAAGCTTGTGATTGTTAAAGATGCAATTAAAAATGAGAGACTTGTACAGTGCAAGATGAGGCTAAATAAATTTCAAGTACTTTTTCTTCTCTTGGTTTAACCTATACATACCATTGTAAAGCGTTAGATCCTCCTGAGTAATGCTGGAGTTTGCTCCCCAAACAACCAATTTGTGGATAAGAGTTGGATATTTTGCAGCCACAATGAGTGCTGTAATCCCACCATCACTCCATCCCAGCAGGGAGAACTTGTTAAACTTCAGTGCCTTGTTTGATACAAGAAAACATCAAAAATTACCAGCTTTCTTCATTAAAAAAATGGCTGTAGCTGCGATCAGACGCTCCATGAAAAGTAACACTGTTGTTTTAAAATCATTACAGTACTGAAAAATTAAAGAGGATACTGTGTTCTATTCTATTCAGTCACTAGTGTCAGATGGCTTCAACATCCCCTCCTTGCAGTATCAGTTGTGGACAGAAAATGAACATATAATTTCTCACCTTAAATGCAATGGTTTCCAATGTATTAGCAGAGACCATGCACCATGTCACCTAATATAAACTGGAAAGGGAGCTTTGTCAGCAAAATACCGTAGGCTAATGCAAGCAACACATTTTTGTTTTCTCTGTAGCTGAATATGTTACTTTTTAATAAACCTGTTAACCTCAAAACTTTGAGGTTTCAATGTATCTAGTAAATCCTAATCTTCATTTCTAGCATGGAGTCTTGAGGAACCTATGCCAGAAAGCAGAATCTGCATCGTCTCTAAAAACTAATAATCCATATTTAATGACATTTAAATCATTTTAGTTATTGGACTTTAACAAAAGTCTTGAAAGGGGTGTTATGATGCATACTTTTTTTGTCATCAAAAGAACCATGTGTGTGTTCAGTTAATTTTCATAACTTAATGGGGTTCAACACAGATGACTATCTGCAGGTTCTTTTTGTGACTCTCACATATGTTCAATATGGGTTAACAGTACTGAGATTAAATCAAGAATTTCAGACTTGTCCAATAGCCTGTCCTCAGCCCTCTGTTTTGTTCCCGAGAGAGAGAGAGAGACTATGGGTGAAAACAGGCATAACGCTAATTCTCCTTAAAGACCACTTTAACACCGCTTTAACATTTCTTATGGATGCTACTGTCAGGGCCCCTGGTCTGCGGGGCAAGCTTCGGGTTGCTGGGCGGCCCAGTGTGGCAGTGTCGCCTGGTGAGCCTCGGAGGGCAGAGCTCAGCAGTGCAGGAGGATGCGCCGTGCATGCGCCATGGGTTGCTGGGCAACCCAGGGTCCAGCTGTGACGCAGCGCGTGGCTGCAACAGGGCAGCCTTGTAGGACCTGGGAGCCGCCTCGCTGTGGCGAGGGCAGCTCCAGAGCAATCGGGAAGTGGCAGCAGCTGGGAGGGACTGGGAGAAAGGATAAAACAGCCAGCAGGGTTTCCATTCCCCACTGGTTATCGTTGTGAGAGGCTGGCCCCTGGGAACATTGTATCTGAGTATTGTGTTTAGGAGATGTGAGAGTGTGATTAGAGTGTGGGGTGTGTGTGCGTATATGCTTGGGTGCTTGACGTGACTAAAAGGAGGTGATGGGGTGAGAGTGGGTATTGAGAAAGTAAGTGTGTGTGCATGTCCTCCCTTCTCCCACAGGTTACTGCACATTGGTGTGAGTGAGACTAGGTGTGTGTGCGTGCTTTTCCTTTTCCTGTCCCCTTTTCCCTTCACAGCAACCTTTGGACACCCCCGAACCGGACTGGTTACCTCCACATGTGCCCTGGGATTTTCTTGGTGAAAGGAGTGAGAGTGCATGAGTACAGTGTGTTCGGATTGATCCACCTTTCCCCCTCCCTTCCCAAAGGGATACCCTCTCTCCACCCTGTGATGATCTGGGTTGCTCTTCGTGAGAGATCGCCCCAACACAATCCTGAGGGTCCTTAAGTTCCAGGGAGGCACCTTTGGTTTCGGAGGGAGGTGGTGTTGGGATCTCGGAGTTGGAGAGTGGTGTTCCCTCTATTCTCCCCCGCCTAACAGTTGCAGGACTGTACTGGTGCCCTGTGCAGCCCTGCAACTTGTGTAAGGTATGTTAAAGCGGTGTTAAAGTGGTCTTTAAGTAGAATTGGCATTCTGTCTGTTTTCACTTTATGTCTATCTCTGTGTTGTTGGTAATATAGCCAGGCAAGCTGCATGGCTACAGAGTGGAGGATTTCCAACTCTTGATTATTTTGGTGTTTTCTTAGGGTGTGGTCCAGCAGGGACTAAGTGGTGCAGGTGCAAAGGAGATGCAGTTCACTGATTGGGGTGACTGGACTAAACTGGGGTGAAAGCCTTCTATGGATTCCATCACCACCCTCTCCAGCCTGTCTTACAGTGCGTATGCAGGTGAGGTAGAAGGGGTTGTTGGGATGGGTGTGTGTGTGTGTGTACTAGCACCATGCCACCCAGCCCAGAACCCCCACTTTGTATGTAGAATCTCCACACAAACAGAACAGTAGCTGTCCACTCTGGAACAATTCTGGAGAACACTGGAGAGTCAGTGTGGTATAGTGGATAAGGTGCTGGACTTGGACCTGGGAAGCCCTAGCCATGAACTCACTGGGTGGCCTCGGACAAGTCACAAAATTTCAGCCTCAGTTCTCTATCTGTAAAATGGGAATATGTGTGTGTCTGTCTTTCCCTGTGTTCCCCTCACCATTTTCTATCTTAGATTGTAAGCCTACCTGTCTCTGAAAATCTGTGACTAAAGCGCTGCATAGACCTAGTAACAGGTGTGTGCAGTAGGTGCCTTCATCACCTCTATACTGGACTACTGTTGTTGTGAAATCATTTTTGGCCCAACAAAGATGCCAATTTCCTTGCTACAATGTAACCAAAGCAAAAATGTTTCTTTTGACATAAATATGCCAAAACAGACATCAAATGCTATTGTAGCCTATTTTTTGCTGAAATGTAACCAAAGCATGCTGGATTTACATTTATGTCTGTAACTATTGAAAGGATGCTATGAGTTTCCTATATGCTTTATTTGTTTGCTATATGCTTTATAGTAATATTTAGCTTAGGAACTATTAAAAATGCATATTATAAGAAACAGGCTGGCAGGAGGAGAGAGAAATATGCTGACAGAGATACATCTTGTCATCAACAAAAGGAAAGGCCCCAGTAAGAACAAAACTAGTAAAAACTGTCCGTTCCCAGAACAAGGTTGCAGATAAGAACCAAGCAATGCATAAGGGAAAATAGCTTGATCAAACAGAGAGACGCCTCAGAGAAGGGGTGTGGGGGATCTATGGCCTAAGGTCATGTCTTTCTTCCGGAAGGAGGACAGGCAGGACCTAATCTGGTCATGCCAAACCCCAAACAAGTGACGAACAGGGAAGGACCCCCAAACCTGAATAACAAAGGGGAGAAACTTTCTTGATGTGGAACTGTTAGCCCCGTGCCCTGGATAACTCATAAGGGAAACAGCATAAAAGGCCAGTCCCTAAACAGAGAAGTTGCCTCTCACGGTACCTGACTCGCTAGCTCTTTGAGCGCCGACAGGATCAGTGGGGGCCCACTTTGGAACTTCTCCATAGGAAGTTCTGCAACTTGCTCCACAGCTAGGCTTTCTCTCTCTCTTGAGGCTTTTTGGGCCCCCGCCCTGCCTTCCTTCTAAGACCAGACCGGAGACCTCTGACACGTAAGAATACATGCTTTCTATGTGTTTTAAGTAGTTAAGAGTAGGTGAAGGATTATATGTTAAAGGTGCAAATGCTTCAGTTACAATTGGTATGTTAAATTGTCTTGCTTACTAAATAAAAGATCTATTTGATTGAACAAAGAGTCATTATTAAAAATAGAAGAGGAGTAATTCCCCACACTCTCAAAGCAGTAGTATTTTCACTGGGTCCCGATAGAATTTAAAAGGGAAACTGCCTCACCAGGGTGCAAAAAAGCAGCCAAAGCCCTTTAGAAAAGTGTCTGTTTCACCAGGGTGCAGAAAGGCAGTTGAACCCCTTTTATTTTATTTTCACTGCGATGCACTCTACGTGGGGCTACCCCTGGTGATGGTCTGGAGGCTACAGCTGGTGCATAACGCGGTGGCCCGCCTCCTTACAGGGATGGGTTATCGCGAGCACATTACACCAGTGCTTTGCTCTCTGCACTGGCTGCCTATTGTCTTCTGGGCTTGATTCAAGGTGTTGGTGTTGACCTACAAAGTCCTAAACAGCCTGGGTTCTACCTACCAGCGGGACTACCTCACGACCTGGGCCATGGTGCAGCTCCTGCGGTCGGCCGGGGATGCCCGACTCGAAGTCCCCCGGGTTTCCTGGGTGGCGACGATGGGGAGGGCGTTTTTGGTGGCCGCTCCCGATGGAGGCCACCCTGGCCCCAGACCTCCCCTCTTTCTGGCTGTTCCACCAGGCCTTTGGAGAGGGAGACGGGGAGGATGGGGTTGTTTTCTACTCTTTTATATTAATTTTATGTATCAGATTTTAATTTGAATTGTTTTATGTTTGAATTTTATTGTGAGCCACCCCAAGCTGCCATTGTGAGGAGGGAGTGGGCTATAAATGCTCTGAAATAAATAAATAAAATAAATAAAAATAGTGCTATGGAAATGATTAGTAGTAGCAGCTCTGTTCGTGTACCTGATCAGACACGACTGTAGTTGGGGATCTGGACTCTTTAGAGTTTTTCACCTACACAGCAAGTCCTGGATTAAACTTTTCTTGCTGAAGTAGTCCCTTAAAGTCTTGAGACCTGTGATTTAAAATGGTGAAAATCTGTTTTCATTTAAAGGTCTAGACTTCAAAAGTTACGGGGGACAGGCTTGGAAATGTAACATCCAGGTTCAAGATGACAGCAAGCACATGCACAAATCTTGTGACTTAAGCCAGGGTCATGATTTTGTTGAATCTGACTCATATATTTGAACACTTGGATTGGCATCCAAGAAGCAGAGCTGATTTTGTATGATGTATAGATCTATATATAGTGCAAGAAATCAGCGATGTTCCCTTGTTGTTACTTCCACATAAGTGCAGTATACTTTTAAGACATCTGTCCAATTTCAAAGGACTTTGCAAGGCTGCAAGGTTGCCATATGTATATGTATGTGTATATATATACATGCAAATGATGTATATACATTATTTCTTAATTTAATATAAAACACACTTTAGAAAGCTGGCAAAGCAATGATAATTGGTGGTCATCTTTATACCCACAGTAATTCTGCAAATTACAGTTAGAATCAATGTGGTTTAAAGAAGCATCCTTCTCCCTTGTTTGTCACAAAAAGGCCTTTTGATGGAAAAGTGTTAGACCTTGCACAGGGAAGCTAAACTACCTTGGAATGGATTTCTAAAGGCAAAAAGTAAAAACTTCTGTGGAAGTGCTACTGGGACCCTCCCCTACTTACAGGTACAAGCATACAACTTAGATATCGTTCACACATATTTTACCTGAAAACTGAATTATACACAATTTAAGGTCACAAATCTCCTATGACTAATTAGCCTAGAGTAAAAATGAGTTGATGAATTACATTAATTAATCCTCATGTCAAGCACCTACTGTAACACATGGGAGGGGGAAAGAAAAGAAAAAATTCTTGGGAGACACAATATCTTTTTAAACCAGAAATAGATTTACCTGCATCAGATCAACTGCATCTTTTGCATCTCTCTCAAAAAAATCTGGAGGAAAATCTCGAACTGGAGGGATAGAATGTCCATATCCCCGGGGATCCCAGGCTACTATCGTGAAGAGTTGCTTGTTCATAGACTTCAACTGTGGTCCAAAATCACTGTGACCGCTTCCTGAAAACATTGCATGATATTCATTACCATACTATGGATACACAATACATTCTGGGGCCAATCCCAAACCCCACACACACTAAGTATGCTGTACATGGGTGCGTGCACCCCTGTTATGGGAACTCTGTGGCACTCGGTGTGCACTGCGTGTAGGGGGATTGGAATTGTACCCACTATCAGTAACACTAGAAGAACCACTTGCTTAAAATCTATGCAAGTCTCAGAGGGTCATTTTCACATTATAGCTGCGATCCACTAACTACTTTGTAGCAAGTGGTTGGTGGATCATGGCTTAAATCTACTTAGAGTTGTTCTACGGCACTGAAAGGTAACTACAATCCGAGCACATAGCAACACCTAATATGGTAGGACTGTTTTCAAATGATTATTCGCTTAAGTGAGGTTTACCAAGAAGGTTTTAAAACTAAGCTTTGACTGTTGTCTTGTGAATGGCAATGTGAACTAAAAAAAAATATCTACTTTTGAGGGATGAGTTCTGCTTCTGTCAGAAATGGTATTGTGTAGACCAGCAATAGCGGCTCCTTTTGGTGCCACCAAACACACCCATCACCATAGGATTTAAGATTTCAATTTCACAAAGCAAGTAACCATATCATTCTGGTTTGGGTATGGTAGATCTTGTCACTGAGCAGGTCCAATGACTCTGTGACCTTCAGGGTCCCTTCCAGTTCTACAAAAAAATGAACAGTACAATTTTCAAGCAGTATGGCACTGGTGTTATTCCCACTGAAATAAATGGGACTTGCCCAAAAGCTAAATCAGAGGTCCCAAACTGTGGGTCCGGATTCTAAGTGGAGTGCTACCATCTGTGGATGAGGCCACATTCCTGACTTATTTCATATACTTTTTATGTCATTACATGAAAGAAATTAAAATAAACAAACTACTGTCTAGGACTATGGAAGTATATTTAACTCTCAATGCACAAAATGCTTGGGGACCACAGAGCTAAATGGTTCAGGGGTGCATTTTTTTAACTCATGTCCTTATCTACACTATTGTAAATGGAATTGGAAGACCTCTATGGCTGCGTTCTCACCTACGGCAGCAGCTGTGGGAGGGGCGAGGGAAGATGCAGCAGTGCAGAGGAGTCAGCCAACGGGGAAAGAGCTGGTGAGAACGGGAATCTGCTGCGGCTTCTCTCGTGCATGTCAGGGCGTAAAATCCCATCCTGACATGCGCGAGAAGCCGCGGCAGATCCACATTCACACCGGGTCTTTTCCCGTTGGCCGGCTCCTCCGC
>QEPC01010291.1:3941729-3952926 GCA_003113815.1 Sphenodon punctatus | reverse complement strand
AGAGGCCATTTGAAGGCCTATGCCATGGCTTTGTCGGCTGTGAAGAAAAGGTTCTTTGCAGCCATCATAGCATCCGCAAAATCACATCCGGGGGAGCTTTTTTGGGTGGTGAGAGGCGTGGTCAGTCTGGCCTTTCTCCACCCGGAACTGGAGTCTTCCAGTGCCCGCTGTATGGATTATTTTGCTGATAAAAATTGCTCGCATTCACCATGACTTCAGCGTTAGCTGTTTAGAGACAGTGGCAGAGTCAGAGATTATGAAGGCCCCATCTGGTTTGGTGTTATGGGATCAGTTTCAATTGATGATGCCCGGTGATGTGCTGTGGGCTGCTAGAATCACAACTTCTGAATTAGATCCACGTCCGTTCTGGTTGGTGAAATCCAGTCAGGAGACTTTGGGGCTGTTGCTGGCTAGCGTAATCAATGCCCCCCTATGGGAGGGCAGGGTACTGGACGGCCTTAAGGAGGGGAGGCCTTGGTTCAGCCTCTACTCAAGAAATCATCACAGCTACCAACCTGTCTCTAAACTTCCCTTTTTAGGGAAAGTTATTGAGTGGGTTGTGGCTCAGCAGGTCCAGACACACCTGGATGCTATTGGTTTTCTAGACCCACCGCAGTCTGGCTTTTGTCCAGGGTATGGCACTGAGACTGCGCTTGTGACCTTGGTCAACAACCTTCGCCTAGAATTAGATAAGGGAAAGGAGAATTGGTAACCTACCTTTGGGGAATTCCTCTCTCTCATACGCTCTGCATACTCCTCCTGCTGGGTAGTTCTACCGTTTGACCGCTAGGAGGCAGATGATAATTTTTTTCCTTTTTTCACTGTGCCTGCGTACTGGAACTACCTGGCTCTCTCTTCAGTCCGTTTCCAAGCCAAACAGATCCACCCTCCGTAACTGGAGAAGCTAGAATTAAACATTGTGAATGACCCGGGACTACGTCCCATTTCCTATCCTCGAGGAAAAACTTAAACTAACAACCCCAAAGTCTAATAAGAATTCACCAACTTCTATAACCTATAAAGTGTTCTTGATTGAGGTACTGGCCCCGCGCCCCCCGATTCCTTATCCATGCTGCTTGGCAGGGAGGGTCGGAGGAGTATGCAGAGCGTATCAGAGCATATCAGAGAAAGGAATTCACCAAAGGTAGGTTACCAATTCTCCTTTCTACTCATACCTCTGCATCCTCCTCCTGCTGGGACGTACCCAAGCATTCTGATGAAAAAACCTCAGGGGTGGGAGACAACAGCACTAGGAGAGTCCAGTACTGTCTGCAGCACCCTTCTGCCAAAAGGAGCCTCCGCTGACTGGAAAACAATCATAATGCCTGACAAACGTGTGAATAGAAGCCCATGTAACAGCTCTGCAAACTTCCTCATACGAGGCTCTTGCCTTAAAGGCATAAGACGTGGCCGTGCTGCATATAGAATGGGCTCAAATTTGAAGGGGATGAACCCTACCCCTTGCCTTGTAAGCTTCTATGATCCCCTGTCTCATCCACTTAGAGATCAGGGTCTTTGAAGCTTTGCACCCCTGATACCCTGGTCTGATGTTAATAAAAAGCGCAGTGAATTGCCTGAATCCCCTAGTCCTAGCCAAATAGATCTTAAGAGCTCGCCAGACATCCAGAGTGTGCCAGGCCTTTTCTTTAGGATGGACCGGTCTGGGGCAGAAAGAGGGCAACACAACCTCCTGTGCCCTATGAAACAAGGTGTTAATTTTTGGCACAAAAGCCTGGTCTAGCCTTAGTGTGACTGAATCTCGCTGAAAAATACAAAAGTTGTCTTCCATGGACAGCGCTCCTAACTCGGAGACTCGTCTCGCTGATGTCACTGTGACGAGAAAAACCACCTCTAACGTGAAGAAATATAATGAAACATGTCTAAAAGGCTCAAAAGGAGGCTTGGTCAGAGCGAGCAAAACTAGATTAAGGTTCCAAGAGGGGACTCTATGCACTACCGGAGGAGAAATAAATTTGGCTGCTCGAAGGAATCTCCTAACGTTTTTATGGGAGGAGACTATCCTATTAGACACTGCCCTAAGTACTGAGTCTATGGCAGTTGCCTGCCTGGCCAGAGTGTTAGCCCTAAGCCCTTTATCCAGGCCCAGCTGAAGAAACTCTAGGACCTGGGAAACCCCTGCTCTAGCAGGGTCCTGACCCCGCTGGAGGGGACCACATGGCAAAGGTTTTCCAAGCAGCTCTGTAGCTTCTTCTCGTGGCCGCCCTTCTGGAAAGCTGGATAGTGTTCAGAACTGCCTCCGAGTAGTCTCTTGCCCTTAGCGCTGTGCGTTCAAGCTCCAAGCTGTCAGTTTTTAACGACTATCTCCAAGCAGCACACTGGTCCCTGGGTGAGGAGCATTGGCACGAGGGGTAGCCATGGTACTGTTTGCGGCTGAGCTCTATCAGCTCGGAGAACCACGGTCGCCTGGGCCACCATGGTGTAATTAGGAGTAGGCGCGCTTGTTCTCCGATTGCCTTGGCTATCGTCCTTTGAATTAGTGGGAATGGAGGAAAAGCATATAGAAGGCCTATGGGCCACGGATGGTTGGGTGCATCGAAACCTTCCATTTCTCTGCATCGCAGTCGCACCATGAATCGAGGCACTTGGGTATTCGCTTTCGTGGAGAACAGGTCCATTCGAGGAAGGCCGAACCATTCTACTTGTTGGAAGACCGATCTATCCAGTACCCACTCGTGTGGATCCAGTGTCTGGCAACTCAACCAGTCGGCGTGCGTATTGTCCTGGCCTCTGATGTGTAGAGCCCTCACAGATGCCAGGTGTGACTGGGCCCATGAAAAAAACTTGATCGTCTCCTGTTAACTCGATCGATCTTGACCCCCCCCCCCCCGATGGTTGATGTAGGCTTTTGCTGTCACATTGTCCGTGTACACCAGGAGGTGGCGAGAGGGGAACGTTGGGTACAGGCGTTGTACTGCTAGGCGGATGGCCTTTAGTTCGAGTAGGTTGATTTTCTTGCTCGCATCTCTCCTCGACCAGAGTCCTTGTGATGAATGGAATCCCGCATGCGCCCCCCATCCCCGGAGGCTGGCGTCCATCGTCAATACTGACCTTGTTGGTTCCGTGAGGGGCACTCCTCCTTGGAACGTTTCCGGTCCTAACCACCAGGACATTGAGTCTTTTAGTCTTTGTGGGATGGGGACCCATGGATTGAGCCCGAGAGTGAGCTCTCTCTGGAAACCCCTTAGCTGCCTCTGCAAGGAACGGAGATAGAAACGTCCCCATGTCACCTGTCCAATGCACGATATCAGCAACCCTAGCAGTCTTGCCAGCTGTTTAAGTCTTATCCGATCGTGCAGTCTCAGGAGTCGGACTAACGACTGTATCTTGGATTGCCGCTCTGTTGGTACAAACGCGAGATCGTAGGAGGTATCTATCAGAATCCCCAGATGCTCCAACCTGCGAGTCGGAGTGAGGGGACTCTTTCCCCTGTTCACCAGGAAGCCGTGTCTCTCCAGGTATTGGACGGTCTTGCCTATGTGCCGGGGAAACTGTTCCAGATCAGGAGATCGTCTAGATAGGCGTAGATGTGTATTCCCTCGGCTCTGAGGTTGGCGATGTGTGGCACCAGGATCTTGGTAAAGGTTCTGGGGGCCAATGTCACCCCGAAAGGCAGGGCTCTGATCTGCCAATGTTCTCCGTTGTAGGCAAACCTGAGTTATTTCCTGTGTGGGGCCCAAATTGGTACATGTAAGTACGCTTCTCTGAGCTCTAGGGAAGCCATTCAATCGCCCCTCTGCAGGCTTTGACATACCGATATCACCGTTTCCATCTTGAACCTTCGCTTTTACGTACTTGTTGAGGGGCTTGAGATCTAGAACGGGCCTCCATTTTCCCTGCTTCTTTGCTACTAGGAAAAGTATGGAGTATATGCCTGAGAAATGTTTCTGAGGAACCCCCCTTTCTATTGCTTGTATGTCTGCAAGTCTTTGGATCTCGGCTGACAGGGTTCTGTGTTTCAGCCTGTCCCCAGTCACTGGGGAAGCAATAAATCTTTGTTTTGGGGAGCACTCCAGTTCTATGCGGTACCCCTCTGCTACGCAGGAGAGGACCCAAGTCTGTCATGGAGTTTGTCCACTCTGCCCGGAAGAGCCGGAGCCTGCCCCCTATCTCTGAGGAGGCAGTCAGGCCTCCTGCTTCATTTGGGCAGCGACAGACCCTCCTGGCCTTCGTCTGCCAAACCTCCCAGGTCTGAATCCTCTCCCCCAAAAGGCAAAATTACTTGCATAGTCTCTGGGCCCTTGAAATTTGAAGGAAGGGCTGTGACCCTTTCTGGGGGTGCCTCCAAACCTATTAAATCTGAAGGAGTGGCCCCGAAAAAAACCCCTCCTGCGAGTCACCTGTTGCAGTGTTTTGGGCTTGTCCTTAACGTTAATGCTTGTCCAAGACCTTGTCGAGGCACACCCCAAAAAGCTTGGACCCCTTGTAAGGGGCCGAAGTGAGGAGATTTTTAGCTGTTAAGTCTCCCTGCCAGGAGCGCAGCCAAACCCTGCGTCTGGCTGCTATGTTGTTGGCCATAGCTCTGGCTGACCACGTGATGGAGTCTGTGGTAGCATCTGCTAAGAAGGCCGTGGCCATGCAAATGCAGGCAGAGATCTTCTCTGCTTTTCTCTCTGACAGCCCCGGGTCTTGAGCTTCCTGCATCCAAGCCAGGAGCGCCCTGGAGACATACGAGGCTACGATGCTAATCTTAAGGGAGGCTGCTGTCGAATCTAGAGCCCTTTTCAGGGAGGAATCCACCCCTCTGTCTGTGGCATCTTGGGGGCGACAGTCCCCCTCGGTGGGGAACACCGTCTGCCACATCTATTTGTGGGATCTTGAATAGGGGTTCCTTCCTCCTAGAGAAAGAGTACATGGAGTCTTGTGCCCTGTTCAGCTTGTAAGCTTTGTCTGGGTGCTTCCACTCTTCGAGCACTATCCTTTCAAAAGCCTTATCTAGGGGGAGCCCCATATCCCTGCCATGCACAGTGGGGATGTAATCCCGGGTCTCCTCCTCCTGAGAGTCGGAGGAGCCCTCCTTTGAGGGTTTTTCTTTGAGTTGTAGGGTTTTGACCACGTGCCCCAGCAGTTCGTCCCTACACTGGGAGGGAAATTGCCTCTCCCTGTCCTTGGGGTCTGCCATGGATTCCACACATTTCCCCTCCTCTAGGTCTGACTCCTCTCCCGATGGGCCGGAGTCCGAGTCTGACTGAGCTAAGGACTGGGCCCTGAAGCCCTGGCTGCTCTCCCCCCGATCCTCCTCCTCAGAGCCCTGAGACGACTGTAAAATCTGGATGGCAGCTCCCACTGGTGGAGCTTTTTTCTTTTTTATTGTTGCCCTGGACTTTCCCACCCTCTGCAAGTTGCTGAAGGGTCTGTCAGTGTGGGATGGGGGAGCTCTCTTTCTCTTCCCGCCTGTTCTGGCCTGGGTCAGTTCTTTTAATGAGGCCATAATCTCTCCCATAGTCTGGGCTATGGAGGCCAAGGAAGGTACCTGAATGTCCTGGCTACCTTCCTCTGCTGCCGCTGTCTCTGACCCGCCTGCGGGGGTGGGAAACTGGGTATTTGCCGGCAGCACTCATCCTCTTTTTTTTTTTTTTTTTAAAGGAGAGCTAACTGACAGGGTCCAGCAGCGTTGTCCCTGTCCGTGGGCGGGGGGAGCGCCGATACAAGTATTTCCTGCTAAGCGGGGAATAAGCGGCCTCCCTGCTCCCAGGCAAACTGCAAGGGAGCCAGTGGGGAAAACAATTTTTTTCTTTTTTTCCTTTAAGCGGTCTATCCTGGCGTTCCCGAGACCGCGTTCGGGATCACCTTCCCCTCAGTGCCCCGCCAGGTTACAAGCGTCTTTGCTCTTTTTAACCTTCCTTTCTTCTTCTTCTTTTTTTTCCCCAGGTCCTGAGGAAACCAAAGGCGCGTCCTAACGGTCGCGAGGCAGATGAAGGACTGAAGAGAGAGCCGGGTAGTTCCAGTACGCAGGTGCAGTGAAAAAAGGAGAAAATTTATCATCTGTCTTCTAGTGGTCAAATGGTAGAACTACCCAGCAGGAGGAGGATGCAGAGGTATGAGGAGAAATTCGACTTTATTGATTCTATTAGATCTGTCAGTGGCATGGATACTGTTGATCATGAGGTGCTGGTGACTCGCCTGTGGGACCTAGCTGGGGTGGACGGAACTGTGATTCAATGGTTCCATTCTTTCCTGGCTGGGAGATCTCAGCATGTGGTGCTGGGGGACTGTTATGTCTCCCTAGGGTCTCCTGTGTAGGGTCCTGTGGGGTTCTATTTTGTGTCTCCCCACCCCCCCTTCTGTTCAACATGTATGTGCAGCTGCTGGGCATGATGGGGCTTGGGGTATGGTGCCATCAATATGCTGACACCCAGCTCTACCTCTTGTTTTCATCTGATCCAGGCCCAGCAGTCTCGGTGCTTTCTGTGTGTTTGGCAGCTGTGGGGGATTGCATGAGGGCAAGCTGATTGAAGCTGAATCCTGACAAGATGGAGGTGATGGTGGTGGGCAGCGTCAGTGACCTAGGGGTTGGGGACTCCTATTAGAGATGGGGTTCACCCACACCCTGGTTATACAAGTCTGGAGTCTGGGGGTGCTCCTGGATCTGCATCTGTGCTTGCATAGTCAGGTGGCGGCTGTGGCTGGGGGAGCATTTCACCAATTACATCTGGTGAGGAGGCTCCGACCTTATATTTCTAGTTCTGATCTTGCCACCATCATCCATTCTTTCATCACCTCAAGACTAGACTACTGTCATGCCCTCTACATGGGGCTGCCCATGGCAATGGTGCAGAGGCTGCAGCTTGTGCAGAATACAGCAGTCCATCTCCCCATGGGGACAAGTCAATATGAACGTTATTACTCTGATTCTTTGTGTGCTCCACTGGCTGCTAATAGTCTTCTGGGCTCAATTCAAAGTGCTGGTGTTAACCTATAAAGACCTAAGAGGTTTAGGTCCTACTTATCAGAGGAATCGTCTCATTCCCTTGGGTCAGCCTGTGGTTGGCCGGGGGGCACCCTCCTGGAGGTCCCGTATTTTAGATGGATGGCCACCATGAGGAGGGCGTTCTTAGTGGTTGCTCCATTGCTGTGGAGCTCCCTTCCAGCTGAGATTCGCCTCTGCCCATATTTGCTCACCTTCCAGCAGCAACGTAAGACCTGGTTGTTCTGCTGGGTGTTTGCAAGAGGAGACAGGTAGGGTGGGTTGGTGTGGGGGTTTGAGGGAAGGCAGGGTTTTTTAATGTTCCTGTTTTCTTATGTATTAGTTGTAAGTCACCCCGAATTGCCTAAGGCAAGAGGGAACAGGATATTAAATATTTGTATAAATAAATAAAGTACATGATCAGCTGGGATGCTCACCTCATCTGCAGATGACATGATCCTTACTTGGGTATCTTAGCTCATAGTTTGTGAACCTGTACTATATGGGAAGGGTCAGGTACACACTAGTTTTTCATTGTATAAAAAACACAGTAGAAGCTGAAAATTGCTTGCAGTCAGACTGTGATGGAGGCTGCAGTAAGGGAAAGTATACCACCCCTTAAGTTTCCTGTGAAGGTTACGTGGGTTTACACATGCAGAGCTAGGGCCTTTACAAGTCAGAACAGGACCAAATGGTGAGCAGACAGAGTACAGGCAAGAAGTAGCCAGTGCAGCTGATCTGGAGTAATAATTTATTATAGCTCTCCACTCGATGCATAAGGGAGAAGCATGCTATTAGTGTAGTTCTGGTGTAGATATGCTGCTGGAGCCTGTCATTTTTAACCGTTGTCCACGTGACCCAATTAGAAGACATGACAAGGTTACTGGTGGCCTATCTACATGTTTTTAAAACTGACTAAACCATTTAAAATCAAAGCCAATTTATTTAGTTTGCTGATAAGCCCTAGTTTAGTCATGGTTATACTGATATTTAGTGTTCAATGGTATAACTTGTTTTGATATTACTTACTGGAAGAAGCTGAACTTAACTGATATAATGGCATCTACATTAGGGGAATTACACTAACCTAATTGAGTTTGTTCTTTCATAGCATCATGAAGCTGGAAGGGACTCCAAGGGATGTCTAGTCTAGTCCCTGACATTAAGCAGGATCTGAAGTACCTACATTATCCCCGAGAGATGTCTGTAATCTACTTTTAAAGGCCACCAGTAATATTTCACTATCTAACAGTCCTGGTAGTTAGAAAATTCTTCCTAATGTTTAGCCTAAATCCTTTCTTCTTTAGTTTAAACACATTATCTCTACTCCCACCCTCAGTGACTGAAGAGAACGAGGCACAAGTTTTGCTTACAGGAACCTTTTCCATATCCGCTACCTACAAGCTGCTAGCATACGAAATTCAGTAACCACACATGTACTACACCAATCTATGTTGTACTGATTTAGGGTAAAGTAAGGTTGATTTTAAAAGACTAGGTTAGCTTAGGAAGAGTTAATCTAGTACCAGAATGCAACTGTATACAATTTTTCTGTTAAAGAGCCCCCCAATTAGCTTACTTTAAATAGCATAGATAAAGGTAATGGATTACTCTACATGCTTACTGTGAAATGGTATCAATGAAATTAAGTAATAACAACCGAAGTTTCAAATAGTACTAACAATGGCAGACTGTTTTTGGCATTTATAGCCTGGTATAATTATCCCTGCCAAGAACATTAAGATCAGACATGCAAATCATTAAGAATTGCCTTCTTTTTGCTTTTTCAGTTTAGGAATAGTAGTTTTCACAGACCCTTGCCAGGATCTACTGCTTTCTTTTCAGATAATATTTATCCATTGCATGGTCTGTTTCACTTTTATTATTTTCCCACTGATGTAATCATTTGCTGAGTTTGTGGTACCACTTCTGCTGTGCTCTCAATACAAAATTGCAGTTGGAATTCCTTACTATATGCTTATTGATCTTTATCCAAATAAAGGCCAAGGACAGGGATGCACCTACAATAGGTGCAACCACACGCCCACAAGTCTGTGGCATCCACATGCAGGTACAGTACATACGCCAGAGGTGGGCAAATGGCATCTCTGGAGCTGCATGTATGTTTGAATGTGCACTTGCATGTGTTCCATGTATGAGGGCTGGAGTAACATTCAGTGGTGGCTCTTGGGCCTGGGGATTTTGCCCACTTGTGGCATATGCACTCTGGAGTGGAGTGGGCATTCCCACCTAGCTCTGCCCCTAGCCAAGGTTGTGTCCACACAATCAACTCTTCTGGATTAAGAAACCCAGAAAAATCTCTTAACATTCTGTAACAATGTTACAGAACAATCTTGTTGTTCTCACAATTAGGGTGGTTAAATGGGGAATTTGTACTACTCCCTAGTAATAAGTTTCATACATGTTCAATATTCCAGAATAATTAACACTAAAGAAATTTGTGAGAACACATCAAGTTTGAAAGGTTGACCTATGTCCAAACATTTGTGGCTATTTGCTGAGTTAATAAATATCCAGGAGGGAATTAGAGTTAATAAGTCTAAAGTCTAAATGCCTGCTGGAAGCTTCCCACACCCTAGGTTCTGTGATCATGTGGTTGTACTCTCCACCTATCCACAAAAATCTCCAAATTAACAAGAGGGGGAGGTTGGTCTGTTTGAAAACAGCAGGCAGAGCACAAATAATCTATACTAAAATATGTAAACGTATGAGCTATAAATGGGTGTCTCAGTACAATCTCCTTTAAATTATGGGCTAACTTTAGAGGTGTTCAATGTAGATCAGTCTTATACCCAAGAAAGGTTGAAACAAATCTAGGCTGCTTTCTCACGTCATGGGTGGGGGTGGGGAGGAGGACTTCCGTGAGGGCAACTGTGGCTGTTATTCTCACACGAATTAGTGCACACAGGAATGTGCTTTTCTGCTGCGAGAACACTTGCGCATGACTGGGTCCCCCAATTTCACGGGACAGTGTAAAAGCTGGAACAGAACAGCCCGGAACGACCAGATATCACATAGATTTCATGCGGAACACAGTGCAATGTGATAGACAGAGTTTAGATTGATTTTTTAAATATTAGTCCCAGACAATATTGATTTCTGTTAACCCCTTAACGCTCAAAACCAATTTTTTCACAACGAAAACAGCCCGGAACACCCACTTCCCAGGCATCCCAGTCCACCAAACTCACAGCCCACACAGGACCAGATGGGAGTCACACCCCATGCCACAGAAACCCAAAGAATCCCCCATCTGTTACCCGTTCCGGGCAAAAATCCATATTACGTATAAGCCCGGAACCCCCACTTCCCAGGCATTCCAGTCCACCAAACTCACAGCCCACACAGGACCAGATGGGAGTCACACCACAAGCCAGAGAAACCCCAAAGAATCTCCCGTCTGATACCCGTTCCGGGTGAAAACCCATATTACTTATAATCATCCCGGAACGCTCACTTCCCAGGCATCCCAGTCCACCAAACTCACAGGCCACACAGGACCAGACGGGCGTCACACCCCAAGCCACAGAAGCCCCCCAAAATCCCCCGTCTGATACCCGTTCCGGGCAAAAACCCATATTACAGATAATGAGCCCGGAACCCCCACTTCCCAGGCATCCCAGTCCACCAAACTCACAGCGCGCACAGGACCAGATGGGAGTCACACCACAAGCCATGGAAACCCCAAAGAATCCTCCTTCCGCTACCCATTCCGGCCGATTCCCCCATATTACATATAATCGGCCCGGAACCCCCACTTCCCAAGCATCCCAAGTCCACCAAACTCACAGGCTACACAGGACCACACAGGAGTAGTGCTCTGAGCCACAGAAACCCCAAAGAATCCCCCGTCTGATACCCGTTCCGGGTGACTCCCCGTATTACGTATAATCAGCCTGGAACCCCCACTACCTAGGCATTCCAGTCCACCAAACTCACAGCCCACACAGGACCAGATGGGAGTCACGCCCTGAGCCACAGAAACCCCAAAGAATCCCCTATCTGATACCCGTTCTGGGTGACTCCCTGTATTATGTATAATCAGCCTGGAACCCCCACTACCCAGGCATCCCAGTCCACCAAATTCACAGGCCACACGGGAGTCATGCCCCAAGGCACAGAAACCCCAAAGAATCCCCCGTCTGATACCCGTTCCGGGCAAAACCCCATATTACGTATAATCAGCCCAGAACGCCCACTTCCCAGGCATCCCAGTCCACCAAACTCACAGGCCACACAGGACCAGATGGG
>QEPC01010291.1:3916224-3929534 GCA_003113815.1 Sphenodon punctatus | reverse complement strand
CCCCCACTCCCCTCCCAGCAGCCCCCCACTTCCCTCCCAGTGGCCCCCCAGCAGCCTTACCAAAAAGAAACTGCCCGTCACCGCTGCCGGGTCCTGGCTGCTGCGCTGCCTCGCCTCTGCTGGAGAGCGAGGGACCAGAGGAGAACTCAGGGCCAGAGTCCTCCTTTGGTCCTGGACCCTCGCCGCCGGGCCACTCACTTCTCTTCTCTCCTGCTGCTGCTGCCGCGCCTGCTGAAGCCTCGATGAGGCGCCAGCAGGCACGGCGGCAGCAGCAGCAGCAGATCGATCGGGGGAAGGAGGAGGATTCGAGCCCCGCAAACACTCTCCACTGCCGCCACCTGCTCCAAGCATCTGCCCACGAGGCTTCTCTCTCCCTGGAAGTTGCTTTTACATAACTTCCAGGAGGGAGCGAGAAGGGGCGGGGCCAGCACGCAGCCAGAGGGGGGAGGAAAGCCGGTCTCTTCCTCCCCCCCTAACACAGTCCCATCCTGACCCAACCCGATGGGGGTCTGACAAATTTGTATTTTATTTTATTTAAAAAAAAATTTTAAACAGACTGCGAGGCCGGCCCTCCCACCCGGCCCGGCCGGCCCACTGGGAGAATTCCCAGTGGGTTCAATGGCCAACCCACCCCTGAATGGGGCTTCTGGCAGCTTTTGGGAGTGGATTGATCTCCACCAAGTTCTTCATAATGGCAGGCATTGTGACATCGGCATGACACAACCATCTTTTAGGAGGGAATATTTAGCCAAAAGAGGAGGAACTTAACACCCTCTCTAGTAACACTCTGCTATCCTGCCCATGATCTTTGAAATTGCATAGGTAGCAGCAATAACTGCTGGACCCAGGAGTACCTATTGGCACCAGCATAAAGTAAAATTGTCAGCTAGGTTGGAATGGGTCTTGGTGCAGAAGATGGAATGCCTTATTGCACTGGATGGTGTATCCTTATTGCAGAAAACAGCCAACTTACATAGTAAAGGAAGAAAAAATGTGTACTTACCTACTGCTGTGATCTCTTTCATGCTTTCAGCTTGGCAAATTTGTGTATGGTTTTGGAAATGTTACTGTTATTTGGAATTACTGTTTGGAAAAACAAATTGCATTCTAAAAGGTTTAAACTTCACATTTTGGTGCTAACAGGTAAAAAAAGCCCTTCTTATATGAGACACCCCCACTCATGTCCATGCAGATTCACTGTGTGGGCATGAGTGGGTGCACCCCGTGTGCATGCCGTGGGGGTGTGTGTGCGTGCGTGTTCCCACGACCCACGCACCTCCACCCATCACCCACTCATGGAGCAATTTGCCAAATGGCGATTGCTCCGTGAGTGGGGATGTGGGAGGAATCAGCGTGCGTCCATGTGCACTGCCCCCCTGCACCACCCACGCTGCCGTGGCACACACTGGTCTCCCCTGCATCGCAGCCCATATAAAAAAGGCCAAAGGCAAAAGTAAAAGGTGGAATCCTAACAAAAACCTAATTACCAGTGTGTCAAAGCAAGCCGCCCAGCCACACTCTGCCAATTTGATAGGCACACAGTACACATGATACACTGCCAACCCCATACCAGGTCCTTTGCCCTAGACCTACTTCACCTGTTAAGTCTCCCTTGTTACAAGCAGCAGCATGGTAACGGGTTCCCTTTGCAAAGGCATCCAGATGCAGTGGGAAGCAAGAGGCTAAAGCAACTGGAGTACATGCTACCAGCTAACCTGCCTTCTCCAGAACACTATTTATTTATTTATTTATTTATAAAACTTAATACCTCACCTCTCTTGACACAGCAGCTTGGGGTGGCTTACAGCATCAAATAAACATTAAAACATAAAAACAACTCATAGCAAAGAGGATTAAAAAATCCCTCCCAACCCACTCCCCCCACCCTTCACCCATCTCCCCTGCCAAACACCTGGCGGAACGGTCAGGTCTTACAACTACGTCAAAAAGAGGGAAGATCCGGGTCCAATCAGGCCTCCACCAGGAGGGAGTTCCACAGTCTCGGTGTGGTCACCGAGAATACCTTGCCCATTGTGGCCCCCCAGAATACTCGGGGGACCTCGAGAAGGGAACCCCTGGATGACCGCAGGGGTCGATCCAGAACCCGAGGTGTGTGTGAGGCGGTCCTGCAGATAGGTCGGGCCTAGGCCATTTAGAGCTTTATAGGCAAGCACCAACACCTTGAATCAGGCCCAGAAGACTATAGGCAGCCAGTACAGCGATCGAAAAACTGGTGCAATATGTTCCCGGCAGCCCAGTCCCACCAGGGGATGGGCTGCTGGGGTTCTCTGAGGAGGGGAGGGGTTCCGCAGCTATCGGGGTTGTTACGGGTCAGGGGAGATATGGTCCAATGGGGAGGTGTGTTCCATCAGTGAGGAGGGAGCGGTGCCTTGTGCCCGGTCCCCTCTCAACCCCCCATGCAGGTAGGCTGTGGGTCAAGGCCCGGGAGACCCCAGGCCTTGGTCTGGTGCTACTGAACGCGAGGTCGGTTGTCAATAAGTCATCTACCATCCAGGAGTTAATCCCGGAGTGGGACGCCGACCTCGTGTCTATTACAGAGACCTGGCTGGACAATTAATCGGGTCCTATCTTGGCCAATCTTGTTCCAGTTGGGTTCTCTGTGCAGCATCAGCCTTGGCTGGAGGGACAGGGGGGCGGTGTAGCCATTGTTATCAAGAATGGTATACACCGGTCATCCGGTGAACCCGTTGCCATGCTGCTGCTTGTAACAAGGGAGACTTAACAGGTGAAGTAGGTCTAGGGCAAAGGACCTGGTATGGGATGGGCAGTGTATCATGTGTACTGTCTTGTGACTAATACCAGCCCTGTCTTGTGATTTAACATTTCTCAGCATGACCTCCTTGTTAAACAGCGGTTTATAAATTAACAGTACATGTAACAGACTGATTTCTATAAATGTCAGTCCATGTTTGATTTCTCTCTGGTCATGTGTGATCCTATGTTCCTTTTTGCGACTGTGGTCATTGGTATGTGTCATCCTTCTTGCTTCCGTGTTAGCAGACAGATTTGCTGCTTGCCTTTGCTGTGTTGCGCTTGTCCCTTTTAAGTCTGTCTGGTATTACCTGTCTCTTAAACTAAGTCAGGAAGTCTTTGACATTTGTGCTGTTGTTACTAAACGTGAACGTGCTTGTGTGATCAGGTATTTTTAATAGCATGCAGCTATTTTGATGTGGCCCTTTGATGAGGTTTTGTATGTTTTAAATATGTGAACAGGATTTTTTTATCCTGCTGTGGCACTACCACTGATGGAGAAAAAGAGAGTTGTCCTACTGGAGTCCCATCCACTTACTGGACGAGATGCTATTGTAGGAGGGTTCTCTCAGTCTCCAAGTAGCAGAGTTTTACTCAGCAGCAAGGAATGACGCCTTAATGTAGGATATAATGTAGATATTTGAAGTTTGGTATCAATTCTGTCCTTAGTCTTCACTTTGCTAAGCTAAACACAGGGCCTGTGGAATACTAGTGCAGCTGGTGTAGGAATGAAGAAGCCTTACTATAGGATGCATAGCAAGGGACAGAGTGATTTTTTGGTTGGGGGCCACTGAGCACTGAAACGGAGTGATTTGGGGAGCCAGAGCACTGAAATGAGGGCCATTACCCCCACCAGTCGCAGTCTCCCCCCTACCATCCCCCCATAACCTCCAGCTCACCCCTGCCAGACTGCTGAGTATCTGAGTCTACGGACTCAGCTCTGATAGGCCCCAAATCTGGTGCACTCTGCCCGCCCCCAAGCCACGCCCCCTTGGTCCGTTTCCGGCGCCCTGGCAGCTTTGCCGCCAGCACAGGGCCACTTTGATTTCCCAATCCGTTCCTGGCCCCATTGGCATTTTTTCAACTTGAAAGTTGTGGGGATGGATCCCAATCAGTTCCATGCCTTCACTCAGGCCTGAGAAGAAAACCTTATTTCAGAAACTGCCTGGGATACAGATGAGCTCTCATTTACCAGCATTCTATAAAGCATGCTGAAGAGATTTGATCTATTCTGGTCACAGGATGGAATCTCAGGATGGAATCTCTGGTCACAGGATGGAAACATGCTTATTATTCCTTTCTTTTCTCTGATATTATTTTCAAAATCCTGAGAGAAAAGGCAGTGTTAATGTCAATCTTTATAGTGCTCACTGTACCTGATAGTCCTTATTGCTTATCATCACCAAGCTCAGTTTTAAAAAAAATGTATATGTTTATTTTTAATAAAACTATACAAACATTCCATAAAAACAAGATTTGTTATCCAAACAATGTACTTCAGGCTCTGAAGGGTTCTTGAGGATGCTGGCAGTGCTTTGGAGAACCGAAGACTGGCTTTATTTACTGATACACTTTAGTGATAATAAGCCAAAATTCATAACACACTTAGCTGATGGTATTTTTTTGCTTAAATAGCATTTATTTCAGAGAGCATTAAGGCACTTTGCACAGAGCTACCATGTTCTTAAGTGACAATTAAAAAGTTCTATGAAAAATTATATACAAATTCTCTCCATGTTGACAGCATTCTCTCTTCTATATATAAATAAAAAGTCCTTTTGTTTCTCATGTGTTATACAACCAGGTTTTGTTTACTCTGTGTGTGTGTGTGTGTGTGTGTGTGTGTGTGTGAGAGAGAGAGACAAATTACACACAAGTACTCGGGCCCCTACTTTTCATGATTATCCCATCTTTTCATAAATAAAATGTTTTTAGCTACATGACACATTCAGTAAATACTGCTTAGGGGAAGCCTTATTTTCTTCTGGTAACGTTGCTTAATAGGGCACTTTTTCGAAAGCATATCCTTTTACATATACTAGTCTCTGCAGTTTCCAGTTAGCCTATTCCTGGTTTATTAGTATGAAGCCATTAAGGAGATCTAGTCTCTGGCACTCAAAGAGGGCTTTGGCCAGCTTTCCTACTGTAGCTCCCTTGAGACCTTCCCTCATTAGCCACCTCTGGAGCATTTGATAAACTTTTTCCTTCAGTCCATCTCGTTCATAGTCGTGGTCAATTTCATCAATTTCTGGGTCGCTAAAGCCCAGTTTACGAGCGCAGCGTTTCCAATGTTTAGCCAAGTTGTCTCTCACAAGATTCAGATGTTTCTCAGAAAGGAGAGTAGTACTGCCTGCAAAAAGTAACACACAGAAGGAAACATAAGAATCCTGTCTTGTTTAAACACTTCAGCTTATTTCTACAACTGTGTAGGCTACTAATGACAGGAGACAGGATTATATAAAGTTTCAAGAGAGCCAGGGTGGTCTACTGCGACATCCAAACATTTTAAATAGGGGATGCTATAGAAATTTATTTATTTTTAAAAAATTTCTATCCCTCCTGAAATTATTTATTATTTATTTATTTGTTATATTTATTAGCCGCCCCCTCATGCCTATGGCATCCCGGGGCGCATTACAACACTAAAATTAATAATTTATTATTGTTTTTTTTAAAACATTTTTTAAAAACATCTTCCTCCCACCCTCCCCTCCGAAGGCCTGGGCGAACAGCCAGGTCTTGCAGGCTCGGCGGACCGCCAGCAGACCCGGGGCCAGGCGAGCTTCCTCTGGGAGGGAATTCCAGAGATGCGGCCCGGTCACCGAGAACACCCGTTCCATTGTGGCGCCCCGCCTAACATGGGGGACCTCCAGGAAGGTGCCCCCGGTAGACCACAGGGATCGCTCTGAGACGCGGAGGGTATGAGGGGCCGAGACCGTGTAGGGCTTTATAGATCAAAACTAACACCTTGAATCTGGCCCAGTACGCTATAAGCAACAGTGCAGAGTGCGAAGCACAGGTGTTATGTGCTCCTGCCGACCCGTCCCCGTAAAGAAACGGGCCGCCGCATTCTGCACTAGCTGCGGCCTCTGGACCAGAAACAGGGGAAGCCCCACGTAGAGCGCGTTGCAGTAGTCCAGTCTCGAGGTGATGAAGGCATGGATGAGAGTGGCCAGGTCGGGCCTGGAGATGTATGGACGGAGCCTCCGTACTAGATACAGCTGGCGGAAGGCGGCTTTAGCCACCGCCTCCACCTGCCGATCCAGATGGAGGTCCGAATCCAACACCACCCCCAGACTCCAAACCTGCTGGGCTACAGGAGGGCAGACCCCACCCACCGGAGGAACCAGCACCTCCCTCACCCTTCCCACCACTATCACCTCCATCTTATCGGGATTATGTTTCAGTCTGCTCTGCCGCATCCAATCTGCCACGGCCTCCAAACATTGGGAAAGTATCGAGACAGCAGGACCTGGGTCAGTTGAAAACGAGAGGTACAGCTGAGTATCATCAGCATATTGGTGACAACGCACCCCGAACCCTCACAATCTCCCCCAGGGGCTGCATATATACATTAAATAATAACGGAGACAGAATTGAACCCTGCGGAATGCCGCAGGTCAAGGCCCGGGGGCTTGATGTTTCAGCCCCCAACACTACCAGCTGGCTTCTCCCTGAGAGGAATGAGCAGAACCACCCAAGGATGGTCCCGTCCAGACCCCCCAGGTCTTGCAGCCGTCTCAACAGCAGCCCATGGTTCACAGTGTCAAAAGCGGCTGAGAGATCTAGCAGGATCAGAAAGGTCGAACGTCCTGCATCCATCTCCCGGCGGAGATAGTTCACCAAGGCCAACAATGCCGTCTCAGTACCATAGCCAGGGCAGAACCCAGACTGAAAAGGGTCAAGGAAGCTGATACTATCCAGATGTGCCTGGAGCTGCAGTACCACTGGCCGTTCAGTAACCTTCCATAAGAAGGGAAGATTAGAAATGAAGGATACTGAAATAAGGGATGTCCGTTATGTTCCATGGAGCTGTGCTGTTCAGAATAAAGGATGCCCGTTACCTAAATAAGGGGAGTCTTATGTTCTATTATGCCATAGGGTTCTGAAATAAGTGAGGTTCCCTTAAAACAAGGGTCGCTTGGCAACCCTACTTAATAGATTCCCAATTTTCTGCTGTATCAAGTCATTTTGGCTATAATCTAGGATGTGCTTCCAAATTTGCTTTTTGGAATTGTCTGTCAAATAAGAGTTATCTATTTTACCATGTTTTGGCCAAATGTAATTAATGTTAATAAAATACTTTGATGCAAGGTGTTACAGCTTCTTCTTTAAAAGTAGTTTTAAAACTCACAACAATTAGAAGGATAAACTGGTATTAACAACTGCTAAATACTATGACCTTTAAAAAGTATTCCTGCTTCTCTGACATCTCCATAGTGCTTGAAAGTAGCAGTCCGGACCATTAAGCTTAACCTTGCTCTGGTTTGCTCCAGTCTCATATGGTGTGCATGTGCGTAGTGGGGAGAGGGGGAGAAAAATGCAAGGATTTTACTGTAAGAAGGAACACACACAAAAACTGAAGGGGGAAAATTTCTCTTACCTAACAGTTTGTCATAATCTGTACAGTACTTTTGAGAGTTTACAGGAGTACAGTTTATAGGCAGGCTGTGGTCTTCAATTTCCATGTAATTGTAGGTTCCTATTTGAATTCCAGTACTGTTGTAGATGTTATACTGTGGGGGTTCCTCTATACAAAAGGCAATTTGAAACAAATGAAAAAAACACATTAAATCTGAAGTCTTTGCTATTTTGAATTTACATTAGAAATGGACTTACATGTGCAACCACAAGAAATTTATTAATTATTCTTGTATTGCATTTATCAAATACTACCAAGTACTCTGAGGACATTTTCACATCAGAGAAACTTCCATGAATGAAATCATGGCTCTGTTCTCATGGGAATTAGTGAACGTGGGAATTCCCATGAGAACAGAGCACAAGTGTTCTCACGGGATAAAAGCAGAATAGCGCATTCCCACGTGCGCTAATTTCTTGTGATTGCATTAATGGAAGTTTCCCTGCCTCCCCGGTAAGGCATGAAAGTGGCCTGAGCGTGCCTCGTGTAGCACAAAACATATAGGCCCCAATCCAAGGTCTGTGTGCATGCATCATGCACACGGACCAAACCTACTCTTGCACACGCACACACAGTGGGTAGAAACACATGTGACGGCGGTGTGGTGGCGGCCTGGCGAGGAAACCCGCAGAGGACGTGGTCCAGGCCAGGGTGCCAAACAAACATGCCCGCAGCCGGGGCATAGAGGAGGTTGGGGAGAACCATGAACGTGGGGCTGGCTAGCCCCACCCCTACACTGTGCCCAGCCTCCCACCCCCTGTCATCCCTGACCCCAGGTTGGCAGCCCAGGAACAGACATGATAGCCTGCTGTGGCCCACTTTGGCCCTGTTGGGCAGGCCTTAGCCTGGGCTGCAACTTCGTAGGTTTTCCAAGGTCTCGGCCTAGGCTAGCTGCCAACATGGCCAGGGGCAGTCCCGGGCCAATATCTGGCAGTGCATGCACACGCATGTAAGTGGGTTCTGGGCCACTGTCACTTCTGGGTTCACTCAGAAAGTCCCCTGTCTCCTGACTGTGCTGCCACCTGGCAAAGGGAAAGGCTTTGACAGATGCAGGTGGGGGCATATGATGTGTGTGCATACACAATGGTAGGTCTAGTCCTTACACACACACACACACCTTCGATCGGGGCCACAGTAACCACACAGGCTTTATAGTCTAAGCTAAAGAGATAATCTAGAGAAACAAAGTCTATTTCTATATTTTAAAGTGGTTGGAAGTGCTCCTTTATTGAGCACTTTATCTATTGAGGAAGACCTGTTCCTCAATAGATCTGCATAGCTGCACTGGAGTCAATGGACCTATGATGGTTGGTAGCAACTGAGGATCTGTCTTTGAAACACTTAGTGGATTTAAGTACTTTTTATATACAATCCCTAATATAAACAGCCATATTCATTGTGCTTTCCACATTGCTGCCCGTGGGGAAACGGCAGTGAGCACAGGTCCCTGAATATAGATCAATGTAAATATTTGCTGCCTTTCACAAAGCTTCAGCTCCTGAAATTGTAAATTTTTCAGCGTTCATCAACCCCCTTTTCTCTCCCCTTCCAAAAACAATTTGTTTTCTACCCCTCATGGTTGTAGAGAAGTTTAAAAATAAGTCTAATCAATATTTTTTTTAGGATTTACAATACTGTATTTTCAAATGTGGACACTTCACTTGGGAGATTCCTGCATTTGAGCACTTAAATTAGGAAGTGACCAACTCACACCTTATCATGAATCTCACGATATTTAGCTCTCAAAATTAAGTGACCCAGCTTGTGTTTAAAAGGAAAAGGCTTTAGCTTCATCGTTGAAGAACAGCTTGGAAAACTGATAATTGTACTCTAAAGTGTTGTGTTTTTTTTTTTAAAAAAACAAAGCAAAAACATAAGACTAATAAAAAGGATCATGAATTTATATTTGTTTTAAAAATCATGATTTTGAAGCCAACCTCATAATTTTTGGAGGGATTCGACTCAGGTGATTTTTAACTCTTCCAGATGGGTTGGTACTTGCTTTTCCAGCATTCATAACTATATCATACCCCTGAGCATCAGTTTGAAGTATAGAACTGTCTGTGAGCCATAAAATGCATGCAGCAGGCGAGGTGAACCAGAAACAGCTATCAGTTACCTTCTGCTTTCCCTCAGGATAAAAGAGACTTTCCTCACCAGTGTTGGCTTGGAGATGGAATTTTCAATCCACTTCCCTAGAAACAAGCTCCTCAAAAGGCTGATTATGAGCATGCCACAAAAGCACCCAAAGCTAGTCTGTAGCATGGCCCTACCTGGGCCCGGAAGCTCTCTAATCTAGACTTCCTACTCCTGGTGGCTGTGCCAGCTCCCTCCTCTGCACGACTTCAGGTAGATTCCTTATGTTTTCTTCTAGAAGTAAAGCATGCAACTGCACGTGAACTCTGAGAGGCTGCTGCTGCCGCCACTTGTGAACCGCATGCAGGTTAGAATGTAAGGCATCTACCAGAAGGTAACAGATGATTGTGGCTGGCGTGCCTCACTTGGATGTTTTAATTGTAGCTCAATAGTACTGAAATTGACAGACAGAACAATGTGAAACATGGTCTCCGGGCCATTACTGAGCAGACAGCTCAATAGGTGGGAGGATATCCAAGCTACTTAGCAAGGGGTGTGCCTTTCCCCACCTCCTGAGTCCCCATTCAGTACTATTGGCGAGCTTCCACAGGTGGCTCCCTGCCAAGTGCATTTTTATCTATCGTAGCCACAGGGTGCCAAAGTATGAACACAAATCTTGTGGTATTTGTTAATCTACAATTGCTGGTGTCAAAAGTCTACATGCAGAGTAATGGGTTTCCCTACCTAAAAGTATATGGGAAACTGGAGAATTCACATTATCAGACATCATAACATTATTGGATTCCATAGCAACCCAATCAAATCATTTTATGGTAATGGAATTACTCAGGTGTTTAAAATTAAGCAAGTGCTTTGGTAGTTTGAGGGTTAAACACTTTTTCTAGGTACTGTAACTTTTTTTGAAATTTTAAACAGTCAGTCCCTTAAGACCAGGGACTATTTTATGTTGTGCTCATATTGGTACATGTATCTCTCTGGTCTTCAGGGAACATCTCTGCTATAGCTTTTACCTGAATTTATTCTGCTGATCGGTGCAGGAGAACTGTATGCAAAATTCCCCTTCTTAAAAGGATTGGATTCCATTTTACCTAAACAATTTTTAAAAAATGAAAATGATATTTTAACAACGACCATATATATATATATATACACACACACACCACAGACGTGTAATATTTGTAATAGTGCAAGAAAACTAAAAGGTGCCATTCCTTAGAAAAGCTCTTAAACCTACACAATAAAACTAAACACATGATAACTTAAGTGTATTGATCCCTATATCAAGGGTGGGGAACCTCAGGCCCAGGGGCCAAATGCAGCCTGTGGCTAGTTTTTATTTGGCCCCTTTCCAGTTCCTGGATCTGACCTTGAATCCAATTCCTATCCCCAAGTGCTGAAAGACTGAGGATGTTAACAAATGAGACAATATCCCCCTGGAGTCTGGGTTCAGCCCTTGCAGCCCCCCCCCAAATTTAGCATGTAGGGCCTAATCAGCAGGCAGCCCCCTACATGTATTTCTGCGCTCTTCCGATCTAAGTATTTGGGAATACCATTTCATTTTTATTGTAAGCAGGAAGCATGCAGAGTGCTAAGCAATTCCCCATTTAGCATGGACATCCTAATAAAACAGGTAGCCCCCCTGGGTATTTTTCTTGTACGTTTGGGCAGCCCCCCACTCACAAGTTTAGCGTGACAAGCCTAATACACAAGTAGGTGTTCTTCCCTGCTGCACTCCGCCCACCAACCCCCACCTTCTCAGTATCCTGCTCCCTAAGATGACTCGCAGCTGCAGCAAACCATGAACCAAGAAGCAGCAGCTGTTACTTTCTTCTGGGCTATTATGACTCCTGGAGACGGTCCAGTGCCTGCTATCCCCTCCCACTTACAGAGGTTCCTACCTGCCAGCACTTGGCGACTGGAAATAATCTTTGCTATTCACATAATACAGAGTTTATTGAGCAATTCATGAACTTTATTGAGCACCTATAGTAAAAATTGAAAACAAAGTAAAAACTGAAAGCAAAAGCAATCAGACTTTGCATGTTGTCACCACCCATTTTTTTGCATCCAGAGCAATGTATTGGCAGGTAACAGCATGCAGTTTTATCGGGGTCTTGCCTGTTGTGATGTTGGAGATCCCTCTTTTGCATAAAACTCCCAGGCAGTCAAACATGTGCCTCTTGTACCCTCCCTCTAGCATCTTCTGCATTACCATACAGTTGGGGTGGAAAATATCCCTGCTCATGAGGGCGCTCTGCAATTCTCCACTTGTCCAAGACTCGCACAGGGCAAGAAGCTCTCCATCAGTTCACATTCCCTGTACCCCAAGTCACTTGTTTCCCCCCCCAAAGATTCATCTCCACCATCCGACTGAGACACTCCCAGTGGCCCCAAGGGTTTCCCCTCACTGTCATCAGTGCAGTGATGAGGAAAAACAACAGGGAAGGTCCAGTCTCCGTTAGTGACTTTCTTACTTCTGGCAGCACACAAAGGTGCACAAAAGTTGCAGTCTCAATCACAACCCATTCTCTCATCTCATCTGGGGCTCCCACACTTCCATTCTGCTGAACTTGGAACTGCAGCAGAATTGTGCGGTGTCTGCACTCCCATCGTGCATACATAGAACCCCATTGTGTGTATGTGCCACTGTGAGCACATACGCTGTCTTGGAGCATAGGTCTGACAGTTGTCTCTGCACATCAGGCCTCACCTAAATGTCAGCAAAAGCCAGAGTATTTATCACCCCCCAACTTCTCTGGGTCCTGTACCCCAGGCAGCCACAGCATTCATAGACCAATGCCAACGCCTTTTGGTTTTCCCAGGCAAACAACTCGCAACAATAGCTTTCTATAGCATTATAACCCCTCATGCTCACTGCAAGCAAAAATTGTTACTTTCCAAAGATAAGAAAATAACAAATGGCAAACTCTGCTCCCACAGAGTGCAGCCACACGAGACACCTTGGGAAGGCTACAATGCTTTGGGTAGCCTTAACCCACTCTGGGCAGCTGGACCATTTGGTGCAATGGCTTGTGTTCCCTGGTGGCTGCCAGATGTTCCCCCTGCCCCAGAGTGTGTCGTGCAACTGGCTGCTACACTCTATGTCAAAAAGTTCCAAGGACATGTTGCATGGGTAAGGCGTGGCGAGCTCTGTGATGGGGCTTTGAGTGCCAGGTGCTGTCTCCCATCACGGCCGGGAGTGGGATCTCGGTCGGGCCAGGGTGAGGGAGGTGGGGCAGGGCCAGCAGCCACTTGTGTGGTTGGTAACTTGTCCTGCCCTGGCAATGGCGGCAGCTCTGACAGCAGTAGGCCCGCCCGGCTTCCCCACGACCATCTTCCCAGCTCCCCACATTTGCCCCACAGTGTGGAGGCTGCATTTGCATGCCACAAGGCCACACAGGAATTGGACCCTCGCAGCTCGTGTGGCTGCACCCATACATTCTGAGCACAGTGACTGTCACTGCCTTGCACATTCCCCACCTGCCCATTTCTTAACATTCAGTGGTTCCCCAAACCCCAATTAAAAAATTCCATGCTTCCATGCAGGGGCGGCTGGTGGCTTTTTAGTTTGGAGGGGCAGTAAGGCCGTCCGGCCTGCTGGCAAGCTGGTGGGCGGAGCCAGGGCAACGGTAGGCGGAGCCAGGGCAACGGTAGGCGGAGCCAGGGCAACGGTAGGCAGAGCCAGGAGTTCCCAGGGTTAACATCAGATGGAAGAAAACCCAGTCTAAAATGCACTTCAAGCTTAAAAGGGAAACAGTGGCAAAACCCTGGCACAACCCAGGAGCTCCCAGGGTTAACA
>QEPC01010291.1:3873929-3907643 GCA_003113815.1 Sphenodon punctatus | reverse complement strand
TGGCACTACCACTGATGGAGAGAGAGCGAGTTGTCCTACTGGAGTCCCATCCACTTACTGGATGAGATGCTAGTAGGAGGGTTCTCTCAGTCTCCAAGTGGCAGGGTTTTACTCAGCAGCAAGGAGTTCCCAGTGTAAACTAATGTTCTGTCCATCACATCTTAATGCTGAAAACTCTTTGTTGCTGGATTTTTGGAGGCTCAGCCTACAATGGACAAGCCCCTCCCTAGAACTCTGCCAGCCATAAGGTTCTGCCAACCTGCCGGTGGCAAAGCCGCCAGCAGACCGGCAATTTTTGGGGCCCCGCAGCAAGGCTTGGCACATGGCCCCTCAAACCCTTGGGCCGGCCCTGGCACACACACACACACACACACACACACTTTACGACAGTTCCAGACTGTAGTTTATTTCTACTTACCTACCCGCACTCAGCACCTAAGGCTCCATTCCTTAGAAAGGACTCAAGCTGAAGTAGAAGTGTCTGTTATCTGCATATTTGATTATTTGAATTATAATATAAACTCTCATGCCACCTTTTACACTAAGTTAATTGTGTGGTGTATTTTATTTTATGTTATATCCAGGTTGCTGATTTGTTGCTAGGGGTTGGTGAGCTTGTCAGAGGCCGTGGGCTGAGGGAATTCACCCCAAGACATACAAACTCATGCCATAGCCTAATCCTTTCACGAACCTATGGCCTGTGGCCCAGCTTAATAAATTTAGAACTGAGCTATCTGGTGCCTAAACAATCAAAATAATTTAAACTGACATTGGGCCTGAAACAAAGAGCACTAGTAAATAGCAATAGATTTGTAAAGGCAAAAGTTACACATAGGAATCTAATTCCCAATTATTTTCAATGGGAGTTAGGCAGTGAACAATTTTTGCCTTTGAAAGTCTTCTAATATATTAGCATACGTGTGTGGCTAACTACAGATAGTGAACCAGTTAAAGAAACGACTCCTCCCCAACAGTTACCTACTTACCGGAGGGTGGGTGGCATGGTGGGGGGAATGGATGGCACAGTTGGGGGGTGGGGCAGGAAGGTTATTCACCCAGATAACTCTTTCAGCTCTACCGGACCCTCCCTTTCCCTTCCCTAAATGCTCACCCAGCCATGTATTCCGGATTTTGTTTGCCAAGCCTTTATCTCTTTGCCACACTCCTATCTTTCTGCAGGCCACACATAAAGCTGTTCATACATGCCCTGCAGATTTCGCCTCATTGCCGTCTCAGAGATAACACTTCTATTTCGGCACTGAAATAAGTCAAGACTCTATGGATTAAGCACCAATATGAAATTTTGGAGTGATGTAGGCCAATAGCATGGCCCACTAGCCATTCTTAAAAACTGCACATGTGGCCCCCAAGACAAAAAAATGTTTCCCCATTCCTGGCATAGGAAACAAGGCTAAAATTAACTCACACAAGCTATTTTTTGCTACAACTGACCTATAGGAAGAGTTTACAGCCACTTTGTGAGTTGCAAAGCTTCTGGTATCTGATAAATGTTTTTTGCTTGTGCTTTAATCACAGATAGTGGCTGGAGGATTTTATCAGTTGCTTAGCTGCTCAAATGGATAACAGTATACAGTCACTGGACCCAGTTCTCCTCTCACTCATACTGCTTTAAATCAGAAGTAACTCCATTGACTTTATTGCATACACCAGTGTAATCAGAATCCGAGTTTTTTAAATGAAGTGAGTTGTTGTTTGTTATTTATATAGTTCCCACAATGTGGCTGGAGCTGAACAGTTATACTTAGAGATGGTCCCTGCCCCAAGAGGCTTACAATCTAGAATGGACAAAGATGGGAATACAAGGGATGGGGCACACAGGGACAGATAGGGATACGTTCACGAAGCTGAGTATTTGCAGGTGCCTGGAAGGGGGGAGATCCTGGAGGATGAGCCATATATGAAGAAGCATAAATAAGCATATGTAGAGCAGTAGATCACAATACACTTCTGACAAAAGGCTTTGCTACCCCTATCACAACCCAAGAGTAAGAAATCAGCTGCCTATAATAGCGAATAATAGAAAAAGACAAGGCCAACAGAAGCAATCCAAACCAGCCACCTACCTTTTTCTGAACTCAGGCTCCGTGGAAATATATGCGTGTAGGGTTTTGCTTGCTGTTCTGGGCCAGATTCAGGCACGGGGGGTTTATTTGGAGTAGATGTATTGGCTGAATTTGATCGATAGATATCCTCTGTACTTGCTGTTGCTATGAGATCTGCAGGCATTGCCCCAAAGGCAATATTTGGATTGTAGGGAAATTTTTCCACTACTGGTGATGCTGCAGCTGATGATTCTTGTGGTAGATGATTATTACTGGTCACACTGTTGTAAGGACTGGCTTTCAATCCACTGTTTTCAGCATTCAGATATGATTCCTGTGTGCATGGAGTAGCGGATCCATTCGCAAATGGATCATAAGAGACCCTCCGCCTCCTTTCCTCCTCTCTCATTTCGGCACTGTATACGGCAGGCTGGCTGTCTGACTTATCCATCCGGCTGCCATACACATGATAGTTGAACTCATCCAGCAGCTTTCTTTGCAGGCTCCCAGCTGCTTCAAAGGAGGTCTCGCAGCTTTCAACGGGCTGGTTCTGTGGCACTGCTGCAAACATGGCTTCATCCACGTAGTTGGTCATGGGACCCTGGGAGCTGTGTAGTGAATTAGGCTGATCTGCCAGGGCAAAGGAAAATGACATACCTGAATTACCATTGTCATGCCAAAACCTAACTGTACGTTACAGTTTGAGATTTAATGGCTTTGTTGCTACAAGACTAGACATTTTGGATGTGATCCTCCACCTGCTTCACATTGATGCTAGTCCTTGGTGTTGATGGGAATCCCCTTGAAGTGAATGGGACTTGCACTGGTGCTAAAGACTAGCACTAGTACTAAAAAGCAGGAGGATCACATTATACATGCAGCACGCCACTTATTCTAAAAGTAAACATCGAAATGCAGGCACTGGTAAAACAGAACGTGGCAATTGTTTAACACTACACAACCCTACACAAACAAAAGCTTCTGTTCCCACTTGGATTGCTTGATTCATCAGTGTGCTTATTTTAGTTTTAGTCTGGTGTAACTCTGTTATTATAGAGCCAACAGGAGCAGGTCTATTAGTTAAGGTGGGTAGGAGTTCCAGTGCAAGTGCCTCCATTCACTTGCATTGGATTTTTTCAGATTGTTTACTTCCAGGGTTGGTGAGCTTTTGTTGTTGGGTATTTCTCTATTCAGGGAACTTGTAAGTTTCCCTGAATGAGATAAGAAATTGAAGGGATGCATCCTCTAAGGTCTGGTAGTCTAAATGTGAAGGGGGATGGCGAAATCTGACTCAGAAAGGCTCGTTTTGGTCTATGGGGCTCTGAGTTATGGGGAACATTCTAAATGCTTTGATACATAGCTGGCATGTCTACCAGCAGAGCTGGTGGCTGGGAGCTAAGGCGGGGTGTGAGGCTTGCTGGCGGGAGTGAGGCAAGGATTTAAAAAAAATATATTTAAACTTTCCCCCCTTGGCAGGGGAGAGGGGGGCGGAAGGGAAAGAACTTATGCTGTGGTCCCCCCCTCCCCAGTCTGGCAATTCACTGCTCTGCCTACTGGAGGGGGTGGGGGGCGGGAAAGAAGTTAGGCTGTCCCCGCCACCGTCCAGCCATGCACTTGCCTCCGTTCCCCGCCACCTGGAGCTGCCGCCACCAGTTGGAAAGGGCCTGGCCTGGCCGTTTGTCCCTTGGTCACAGGGCTGCCCGCACTACACCCCCCTCCCCACAGGTTCTAGCTCGTCAGGGCTGGGCAGGGGGGAAGGAACTAATGTCGCCCTCCCACGTGCCAGCTTGGCCACTGGTGTGTAGGTTCTGGCCAGGCCAGTCCCCCTGCCTGCCTGCCTGCCTGCCTGCCTACTTACTGTTCTTAAGATGCTACTGCTGCTAATGCTAGGGTTCCTCCATCACCACCACTGCATTGTTTAAAGGGCCTGCAGCACTGCATGTGTGCATACACGGACCTCCGCCATGCCTCCTATCTGGCATGTTAGGACTACATTCCCCAGCATGCCAGATAGGGGACATGCCAGCTCCCGTGCCCATGCTCATGGTGCTTTAAACAATGCAGCGATGGAGGCAGCCTGGTGTTGCTGGTGGTGGGGGCTTTCAAAGCTGCAGTGGTGGTGTCAGCATCAGGAGAGCAGAGCTGAGTTATGGGTGTGCGCATGCTAGTGCAGAGGGGGGAATGCATGAATGAATGTTGGGGTGGCGTGCTGGCAGGGGGGGAGACTGTGTGTGCATGTGTGTATTGTGATGGGTGCTGTGGTGTGTGTGCAGGGGGGTGGAAGACTGTGTGTGTGGGCAGTGCAGGGAGCTGTGGTGTGTGTGCATGTGTTTAGGGAGGAGACTGTGTGAGCGTGTGTGCGTAGTGCTGGGAGCTGTGGTGTGTGTGCTGGGGGGAGCCAGACTGTATGAGTGCAAGGGGGTGGGGGCAAAGAAGGGTGTGTGTGTGAGAGAGAAACAGCGTGCTGGGGGGGATGGGTGTGCGTGAGTGTGTGTGTGTGTGTGTGTGTGTGTGTGAGAGAGAGAGGGGGGGGAGAAAGGGTGTGTGTGTGTGTGAGAGAGAGGGAGAGAGCAGGGAGGAAGAAGTGTGGGTGTGCTGGGGGAGGAGAAAGGGTGTGTGTGTGTGAGAGGAAGGGAGTGTGCAGGGGGGAGGAAGGGTGTGTGTGAGAGACTGCTGCAGAGGGCTGTGACCACAGAATGTGTGAGCAAGAAGTGGTTCTGCTTTGTAACCTTACCATCTTTGTACAAGATACCTACCATCATACGCACCTACCAGGATACCTACACACCCCACACCCCTCCCAGCACTACACTCACACAGAGATGCACAACCCATAACTGCACACACACCACAAAGCACAACACAGAACTACACGCATACACATTCACCCACACCACCCAGCATTCCACACACACAGGCCCTTTATACACGGGCCACAGCTGTGTGAGAGTGGTGGTGCATCGCAGTCCATGTGCTCTGGGTGGTGGGAGGGTTTAGATGGGACGCACACCCATTCCCACGCATGGAGGCACCTCTGTTTCTTTCTGGATTTCTGGGTGTTCTAGGGTGGGTGCCGCCCATGTAAAAAGGGCCAGAGACACACAGAACTACCTGCGCACACACCACCCAGCACTACACACAGATACACCTCACAATCCTGTCTGTGGTATTAATACTGAAGTATGATCAAAGCTATCAAATCAAAGAAACTCGAAGGAGATGCATTCCCCCCTCTGCACTAGCATGCGCACACCCATAACTCAGCTCTGCTCTCCTGATGCTGACACCACCACTGCAGCTTTGAAAGCCCCCACCACCAGCAACACCAGGCTGCCTCCATCACCGCATTGTTTAAAGCACCCGCGATACCATGAACATGTGCACGGGAGCTGGCATGTCCCCTATCTGGCATGCTGGGGAATGTAGTCCTAACATGTGTAGTGCAGTGCACAGCACAGCCCTGAGTGGGAAATCCATGTCATAGCTGATAACATTCATCCGCAGAGCAAGGCTTCCCCCCACCCCCATGCTGTTTATGAATTCAAATAATTTAAGATGAAGAAATGGAGAGTTTTTTTCCCCACAGAGTCTTAATTTTAATGGGATTGTTTGTGGCTCCCCAAAGGTAGTAGCTAGTGGACAGATTTGCATCCTGGGATTCCTCCAGAAACAAAGGATAGGATTGTTGAAAACATATTTACAGGTTAGAATGAAGTTCTGAGCTGATTCAGGCTCTAGCTGCATACTCATGACAAGACCATGGACTAACTCATTTCTCACTTGTGACATTTGGTATCCCTTGCTGTAGCAGAAATGTTACTTCTTTGGAATTAAGCACTTTCAGAGCTCAAGAACATTATATAGCAGTGTGCACTTTGTTTTTGTTATTATAATTATGAAAACAAAATATGGATTTTTCATTTTCATAACTGAATAACAAAAATGAAAGAACATAACGAAAAATTTAAAAAAATCATTTTATTATTATGAATTAATAGGAAAAAGCTGAAAAACACATTTTCATCTGTAACATTTTTGTTTTACATTAAATTTGGTGATACTTGGCAGTATTATACTCCCAATAGAGATCATTCTGTGTGCCAAATTTCAGAGAGACTGTATAAAGGGATACGATTATATAAGTTTAAATTATTTATTTTACAAAAATCTGCATACACATTCCTGGCTGTCCCGTCTTTGTCTCCCATCTGATGTGAATGAAACTTGGCAAACTTAAACCCATCCCTAAGAGTACTATGTCCCTGTCATTTCAGAAGGATTCAATAAAAGGTTATTATGTTATAAGCAATTTACTTACAAATGCATTACTGGCTGTAACATTTGTTTTGTCTATCCATTTTACATGCAATTTGGAAAGATTGTACCATAGACCTTCAGACTCATTTCTGCCAAACTGAAGTACGATTTGATAAAGGGTCCAAATGTTATAAGCAACTGAAGTTTCCCTGTTGAAGACTTTCATTATTTAGAGACAGGCATGGCAGTGGGGAGAGGGCTGTAGAAGGGTGGGGAGCAGCCCAACAGACTGACAGACACATTCACTGGCCAATTACTGCAGGCTTCCACCTTTAAGGGAGGAATAATTGGTGGTGGCTTCAAGGCGGGCATAAGTTGCTGTTCTTTGGGCCTGCTTTTTGTCTGTGGTTAGTTCTGGCTTTGATCAGAGCATTTTCTCATACTTTTCTGGCAGGCTTCTTGTGTGTGTGCGTGTGTGAACGTTAGAGATCATTGCAAGAGTTCAGCTAGCTACATAAATCCAATCCCCATGTACCTGGGGAGCTGCCCAACATCCTCCTGCCCCCTCCTGGGGTGTTCTCTGCAAGATGATGGACACCCCCACACACCCGGGGTGCCCGCCCAAACTGAAGCCTGTGCCATACAGCAGAGATGAGAGAGAGAGCCTCTGGACAATTGGCTTGACATTTCAAAGACACCCTGGCTGTGACGGAGATGTGATTGCCTTTCTTACTACATGCTTTCAGCTTTCCAGGACCAATCCTGGGTGGCTCTGAGACGGGCATAGAAGGGACATAACTGAGACTTCAGGCAGCAAGGCAGAGGGAAGCATCCCAGAAATCAGGAGACATGGTTCACACATCCAGGCTGGCCAATTATCATTACAATCACATCCTGCAGCACTGTGACAGAGGACATAAGATAATCCGTTATTGGCTCTTTCCTAAGCAGACATTTCCAACTTGTCAGTAACAAGTGAGGGAGAGGAGTCGGGGTGGTCACAGCAGAGAATGATATATGGGTGACATTTCTGCTGGCCAATTGGCATCACAAGCACATCTTGTACCACAGTGACAAACATAAGAGAATCCCTGGCATAGGCTCTTATTCTCCAGGACATGTGCAGGCTTATAACTTTGGGCCCCTTTATCAGATCTTTCTTATACTTAGTAGAGATGATCCTGAAGATCTGAGATACATTTGTGCCAAATTTCATATAATCAGACTGGAAGATGTTAAAGCCAGAAATGCATTTACAAGTCAAGTCAAATTATAAGTTGTTAGCCACATGGCCATCACAACCAAGTGCAATAAAATAGCAAATTTGACAAAGTATACATAATTAGTCATTTCCCACATATATCAGTCATACTGAGCGGAAAAGTATCAATACAATGCGGAACAGTCGGAGCCGCACACCACAACCGTTCCCAAGTTCTTATAGCAGACACACAAAACAAGCTCCATTTTAGACAGACGAGGAATAACAGGTTAACAAAATAACAGGGGATACCAGGACCCCGCACCTGCCCCTTAGGTTTGTTTTAATATAATCATTTCGAATATTCTCCATACTAAGGGCAAAGATAGCCACCAATTTTGTTCTTACAGGGTCAGAATCTCCCAACATTTACAAATAAATCGCGTATAATATCGGGACCCTTTATGCAATACTTATTAAATTTGGCAGAGATCGTACCCTAGGAGAGGGGTATAATTTTGTCACGTTTTCTAAATCAGATGGGAGAAAAAGTTGTTATATTCAGGAATGTGTACAAAGGAATTTGTAAAATAGCAGATTTCAACTGCTTATAAAATCGGATCTCTTTATTTAATCTTTCTGAAATATGGCACTCATAATGTCCTCCATTGGGGGTACAACCTGGTCAATTATCATCCAAATTGGATAAGAAATTAAAAAGGTAAAGTCAAAAATGTGTTTTCCATTGAAACCAATGGAAATAGAAAACAAAACAAAATAACAAAATATAATGAAAACAAATGACATTTTAATAATGAGAACAAAATGAATAATGAAAATGAAAGAGAGTTACTGTGCATATCCCTAACATTATATTCCTTTTGGGATACCCTTAGGCTAACTAGGTATTGATTCTTTTTACCATATCTTCTGCATTCCAAGATTAGGGCATCTCTGGCAAAGTAATTAAAATTCCACCAGAAATAGGAAACAAAAACTAAACCTGTGCTCCAATTTAATCAATTTAGGCCATTATAAATGCAGGGAAAATAATATTGCTCAGTAATATAACAGCATATAAAACCTACCAAACAGTCCTGGAACCTGGAGCCCATTTTAAAATGCCATAAATTATATGTATATACTGATTTTTATACAGACAGCACAATCCAACCATTTTTTTTAAAGGGACAAGGAGGCAACGGGAGATCTATAAACTCTGCAGCATTTAAATTGTGGTCCTTCTCTTTAATTCCTTAAGCTAGCAGAGATTTTGAGAGCTGCTTCTGAGGCAGGCAATGCATTAACAAGTAAGTGCCTCCCATTTCACAACAGTAGCCTCACAGGCCACTTAAACTTTTCTGAGGCCTAAGAGAGTATGAGGTAAAGGAAAATGAGTATGATCATCATTAGATGCTTGCTGCCAGTTTTTCTTAACCAGGGGGAAGAAAACCATCCCGGTTTAAACATTTCATGTTCTATAAGAGCAGTGCATTTAAATTGTTGGCAGAATTGGCACTTGGTTCCACAAGTTAAACTACATTGGCACAGTCAAAAATGCAGCAGTAGAGTGTGCCAAAAAGTCTGTCCCTGGTTGTCCTGGTGGGAGAATGCACAAAACCAGCCACATTTGTGCGGGGGTGGGGTGGGGTGTTGAATAGATGTAGCAATGGAAAGAAGAGTAACAAGGCCTGAGAGATTGCTCTAATTTTTTAGAATTGACTAATTCCTGGAAACCAAGAAATAATTAAGTGTAGGAAATTGATAGGCATAGTGTGAGCAAATACCAGCAATACTGGTAGGTAGGGTTGAAATGGATCAGCCCATTCACCTTTGCGGATTGATCTATAATCTGGAGCCATGGATCTCTCTCGTATGATTGTGTGCATGCCCTCATCTCTGTTCCCTTATCCTCTGCTCACACCTATGTCAGAACATAGCTAAAGCTTCTGCTTCTCCTTCTCTCTCTGGATTCTGCTCCTTGTTGCCTGAGGTTGGGAAGTTAGCTTCTTATCTATCTTGTTGCTACTCCCCACTCCGGGCTCATCTATTCTTTGGGGCTCACACAAATTCTTTCCCCTCCAAAGTTTTGGAGGGGAGGTATAACAATGTCCCTTATGAAGGTCGTCTGTGCCCCTTTGATTATTTGGAGAGTGAATCCATCACTCATATTCTCCTATTTTGCAATCTCTATGCTTCCTTGAGAGAAAAATACTTGGCCCATATTTTAAGGGCCTTTCCGGGAAGAACTCCCTCTCAGTTACATCAGAATCTCCTGGATGATAGTGTCCCTGATAGGTCCAGGTCTGTTTCCAATTTTCTACTGCAAGCATTTGTTTCAAGAACCAAATTTCTTGCATTTACTTCTCTAAACTGAATATATGCTCTGGTCCTCAATGTTTTGTTTAGCTTGACTAACTGTTTTGCCTTGCTTGCTCGATGTCTCTTATTGTACCTGTGTGTGTTCAGCTCTTTAAGTGAGCCTTCTTGGGCTTGACATTGCTGTGTTCTGCATAAGGTGGTTCCGAATTGACTGTTTATTCTTGGGTACATGACTTTGTATTGCTATTTAACTAGTAATGCTTATTTTTAGATGCTTTTATGTTGCCCTGGGAAATTAGCCTGCCAATCTTATTTCCTACCCCATACCATTTCTTTAGAGGCTTTTGGGGCCCCAGGTCAGGGGGCTGGGGTAGTGACCAGCTCCCTTCCTTCTTCTCTTTTAATTTATTATTCTTGTACTGCTTGTTTTTTAATTTTTAATTTTGTATATTGTTCCATTGACTGTGGGTGATTTCAGATGTGATGGGGCGCTAGTCGCCCCGGCACGGAATCACAGTGGGGATTCCCCGCTGGGATCACACCGGCACGTCCAACAGACGTGCCGACTGATCCCGGCGGGGAATCGGGGAGGGGGCGGGGCCGTGTGGTACAACGTGTGGCCGCATAGCCCCACCCCCCCACGCTCCCTTGCCGCCCACCCTAATTGACCATGACCCAGAATCCCACCATGGATTCCAGGCCATAGTAGCCATCCAGACGGGATGGGCCCCTTCATCACGGCGGGGAATCGCATTTACCATGCGATCGGGGCCGGTTCCGCCGATCATGTGGTGAATGTGATTCCCCGCCATGATTGACAGGGGTGAACATCTGGGGGGGAACTTCCGTTCCCCCTTCAGACGTGACGAGACCTTTCTCGCCTGGTGGGAATCCACCGTGGTTGAGCGTGATCTCGTCACGTCTGAAAATACCGTGTGGTTTCACCACCTTTTTCTATATATGTGATGGCCTTCAGTCAAGCATAAATAATCAAAATGAATGAATGTGAATGATGTTTAAACTTGAGAAGTTCTACAGGCTGTATATGAGATAAGACTTACAGTTCTTCGGGCTGAATTACATATGATTTGATTATAATGGTTATTTTGTCCCAAATTTACATACTGAGTTTATGTTATATTTGTGTTTAAGAGAACTTTTATATTTTGTATTTTGTTCTACTATGGCAATGACCTCCGGTTACACCTAATAAATTTGATTGATTGACCTTTGGTGCTTGGGGGTAGGAACTAGATCCAGGGCCAGGGTTTCTGGATTCTTAGCACTGGAAAGGGGAAAAACAACAACAACAACAAAAACCTACCTATAGGCTGCATTTGCCCCACAGGGTCTGAGGTTCCCCACCCTGAAGTAGGGGCCAAGTTTCATTCTGAACTGAAATTCCAAACCTAGATTTGAAATCTAGATTTGTCCGCCAGACCACCTTTAATCTGAACATTTTTTCTGCCAGTCCCTCCAAGCCCCTTTCCACTCCCATACCACACCATTTATACTATCAGTCCCAACCCATGCAGCAACAGTGCAAGGATTTTGTCCTTTCCAAGTGAACGGACTTCACATTGCCAATGCTAAGGGCTAGCACGAAACAACTAGAGAAATGTGCTGCCCAGTAATGGAAAGAGCAGGGATGTTAAAGAAGCTCTTTTATTTTTCGAACCGAGTTGGCAGACAGTGATGTAGGGGTACAGGATAAGGGGGCTCAGGTGAGGGCAGGCCCTGGACTCTGGGGAGGCCCTCTACAAGTAGTCTGAGGAGTACCACTAGGAAAATCACAGCATGAGGTGGAAGGAGCGGGCCAACACTCTGCACATTTTCTAGTGGTGCTGAGGCCCCTTATAAGGTCACTGCTGAGAAGGAAGTACTCAGAATGGGCAGGAGTGCAACGCTGTTGACCCAGCCGACTCTTAAAACTTCCTTCCTGGTGGGGTTGCTGCCATACTGGGCAGCCTCACTTGGAGTCAGGGTAGTGCCACAACCATTGCAGGGGGAGGCTAAGGCTGAAGAGGATCCTCGTTGGGATGGCTGCCAAGACCCCACCCCCTGGCTCTTGGGGGGCGGGCATAATTGGGACATGAGCCTGGGTCTGCCATAGCTTTGCTAGGCCACTGCAATCAGAATTTATGTTTGCCTTTAGCAAGTGCTTTGACATCTTCTGGTATGGAGGCATACCAAGAGTGGAGAGAAATGAGGAGATTGGCTGCCCTTTTACAGGACACTTCTCCCACCCTCAGAATCAGAGCCACAGCCGCTGAAACCTCTGACTACATTCTCTGCCACTCCAGACACTGAGTGGTGCCAAACTGGAGCTGACATGAGCAGCGACGGAAACAAGGTGGAGAAGAGGCCCAGAGCCTATGATTGCCACATAATCGTTATTTCATGAGAATGTCCCTTGCTTCAGGACCCTATAGCTTTATAGAAAAACAAGGCCATCCCTTATTTCAGGGCCCTGCAGCATCATCTAATCACCAGCACAGTTTGTTGGCTTCTTACAATGTTGTTTTAGGTTCCAGAGAACAAATCTTTATCATTCACTGATTCTCTCTTATACCTTCAAATAGGTAGGCTGTAAAATGCATACCTCCCTACAGTCCCTATTTAGGGATAATGCAGGCCAGAGAAAATGGTTACACAGCTCAGCATTGTACTGCGGCAGCTAGAGGCATTTGGGCAAGTGTGTTACCAATCAAAAACCTTATAAAGTATTATAAACCTTATAATATACACACAGCCATTACTTGCCCAAAAAGCGAAGATATTATCTAACAAAAAACCTATCTTACAAAAATTAGTTAAGGCAGGTTCCTACTACTTAAACAAATCCTAAAAAACAAGGAAATTAATATTTCCTAAGCCCAGCTACCAAAGAAAAAAACTCTTCAACCCTGTCTGCATCTCCCAAATTCCTGCCAAACCCACCTTAATGACTATGCAGTTTTTTGCGGAGATTGGTGGCTGCATTTGCACACCCAGTTGTATGGGCTTTGTCAAATGGATAGCACATCAAGTGGTCTTTGTCAGTAGCCTTACCCCCTCCCCCCGGGTAACTATATTGTTCTTTTTATGTTGTGGTGTTGCTATGTTGTTGTTTTTGTATTTACATAGATATCAGTATTTATCATCCTTTCCCCCCCCCCCCCTTTTATTTTGATCTTGGCATATGAAGGTTTTTCCTTTGGTTCCCTTTAATATTTGTATCTGTACAAACTCACTTCTATTGCACTTTGGAGTCCTTTTTCATTCAATTCCTTAGGTAGCTATTTGAATGGTCTTTTGGCAGTTTCCTACCGTGAGCTCAATATATGGTGTTCCACGTAGTTACCAGAGGGCAGTGTGCTATGAGTGCGCTGTGCCATGGGGGTGGAGACAAGCTGACTCTACAATGCGGGGGTGGAAAGAAACCAGAAACTCCACGTGTGTGTAACTCATGCAAAGTGGACAGCAGCCTGACAGGTACAACCCACCCCCCTCCCAAAGCTCAGGCCATGAGGCCGAGTTCAGGAAACCAAACAAAACCTAACACTGCATAGTCACTAAGGCGGGTTTAGCAGGAGTTTGGGAGATGCAGATAGGGTTGAGGTTTTTTTTTCTTTGGTGGCTGGGCTTAGGAAATATTAATTTCCTTGGTTTTTAGTATTTGTTTAAGTAGTAGGAACCCACCTTAACTATTTGTTGAAAACTGGTAGGATTTTTGTTAGATAATTCTAGTTTTATGCTGGTATAACTCACAAGCTCCGCAATGGAGAATCAAACCCATGGTATTTTATTGCATATGCAATATAGCAGTAGTGCCAATTAGTATTGCGGTAACATTGTCTTCAAAAGGTCACATCACAGAGTTTCTCTCAAATTATTCTACATAAACGTTCACAAAAATGAATGTAGGCTAGATTTAGAGACACTATTTGTCCTGTTTTTGCAGAGCACAAAAATAATACTTTAAATAACCAATAAGAACACTTTCATGTTCATAGCAACAAAATAACTAGCTTAAAATTTGTCATCTAAACTTTTTCAGTCTAATTCTGTTCTTGGATGGGGGAAGCAGTTCCTTTTTTCTTCTCCTATTTTCCACCTCTCTATGCACAGGAAGACAGGAAAGTAGAAGTTTAAAAGAAGTCTGTTCTTCTATGGAAACTCAAGCCAGCAATTCACTTTTTAGGTTCTAGGATAAATCCAGTATATTTACTCAAGGGCCCAAATTCCCATCAAAGATACGAGTAACTGGGTCTGTTCATAATATCTTTCTTATTGTAAAATTGTTTATTTATTTATTTAAATGTCTACCCCGTCCTTCCCTAAAGTCTCAGGCCAGATTACAACATTCCAAAACAGGAAACATGAAATGACAAGTTATTAAATTACTGGTACTAATTACCTGCTGGATTGTTAGTTTGAGGTTCTGTTACAGCATCTATCTGAAGAGACTGCATCCTCTCCATGAGTTCAGGTGGCCCTGGGAATACTTTCTATACACAGAAAAGTTTAAAAAGCACAAGGAGGTTTAATGGGGAGAAGCAGCTGTACTTCAGAAATTAAATGCATCCTAACAACACATGCAAATAGCCTGACTAGGTCTCCAAGGTAGTGGAATGGATGATAGCATATATTGCTTTTGAAGACCCAGTTACTGGATAAATTTACAAATGGGCTGAGTCCACTTTCAGTAAAGGCAGAAATCATGGATATGAGAGTACAGGGTTCAACCCTCTACTTTGGTCAAACTGTGCTTCATGAAGGAGCGAGGCAAAGGCACAAAGGTATCTATATGGTGTCAGCTCTCTGGTATTGGCCATATCCGGATATTAACCTTATGTAGGACATAGGGGGTGAACTCAAACACAACATAAAATCTGATTTTTAACTGCTTAACCTGGATTTAGATGTTACTTGCGAGCAGGGCCGCAGTTTTTGTCTCTGGTTTATTCCCAGGTTTGGCTTCTGCTTTCAATCCAATCCTCCAAAGTGGGGAGAATATAACATCTGATTTTATGTTATGTGTGCCCATGATCCCGGTTTTCTTAGTCCTCCGAGGGCCATAGTAAATCAAAGCAAATCAAGATAGCAATAAACAAGTTGAGGGGAAATGACACACAGGATGTGTGTGGATGGGGGAGGGTTGAATCATGCTTTGCACGATGGAATAGCTTCCAGGCAAGTGTCCCAACCCCGGATTATGCAAATTATTACCAAACCCCAATTACCATCTGTGTGTGCACATGGTAGTCGGGGCAAAAGTGGAGATTGGAAATGGGATTTTAAAACACATAAACTTGGATTTTCTGTTATGTGTGAGTTCACCCAGGGAGTTTGGAAGGATGTGACATAACAGCACGTTCACCTGTATAATTCAGTATTTTCATGTCTAAAGATTTGTGCCTTGATTCAAGCTGCTTTCTAGGATACAGAAACTGAAGTGGAGTTTTACCAGATGATGGACTTCAGGATTTGGTCCACTGCCTGCAAGATCAATTCTCAGGATATCACTGAGACGTCCTGTCTTTTTACCAGGAATATTTTCAAAGCTGAACATTTCTCTTCCTAACGTTCAAAATTCAGGAATTTCACTCAGCCCACCGTATCTAAGGCACAATTCTGTTCTAGCCAAAATAACTGGGTAGTATCTTACTCTGTAATCCTGTTGTTAAGGAATAGAGCATAGTCTATAACAGGGATGGGGAACCTTCACCACCATCCATGGGCCAGATCTGCCCCACGTAGGGGTGGCTGCACCAAGAATGCTCAAGACCCACGGGGGGCCCCTGCAGAGGGATCTGCAGGGGAGTGTAGTGGTGCTGAGAGTGCTCTGTGGGGACAAGGCCCCAGTTCAGCGTATCCTGTGACGACGTAGCCCCAACACTGGGAGGCTTCCCTCTTCCCTTGAATTCTGACTGTGGGCCTCCAGGAAATGGATGGTGGGCTGCAGGCAGTGTAAATTTGGGGGGAGCTTTTGGAGGCCAGATGGAGGGGCACAGAGGGTTGGAAATGGACCAGGAGCCGGAGGTTCCCCACCCCTGCTTTATTCCAGCATGACCAGCTAGCTGTTCTCTGCCCCTTCCTAATCTTAACACTGGAGTATTTTATTTTATTTTTTTAACACACAGGTCATATTCCATTAGAGTAAAGGTAGTAGAATCAGGAACAGATGAAAGTTAACTGCTCATTTAATCAACTTTTTTTTGCAGAGATTACAGTCTTGCCGAACTGCATTGCATATACCTTGCACACACAGCTCCAAAATCTGCCTTTTTCACTTCCTTATCCTGCACATCTCTGACTCAGCAGGAAGAGAAAGCAGTTTATTAATAGAACAATTGCATAGTGGTGTGAGACACTGATTCGCTTGCAGAGCTTCCACACATCATTTCCCACAGTTTGAAAACTTCCCTTGTTGCGGGGTTTCCAGGGAGCTCTTGTGACATTGAATTATACCATGTATTAATCCCGTGATACAGCAGTTGAAAAGTTCCCCCAAAATGGGAACTCTCTGCCCCTTCGGTGGAGGGGTGAGGAGGATTTTTCACACTTAATACAGGCCACATTCCCCTACCTTTACATACACTGAAAGATTGAATAGCACCGTACTCTCTATGGTATCCTATTGAAATCAATGTGAATGTTTATGCAGTGAAATTTATTTTATTTATTTATTTCATTTTTATGCTGCCCTTCTCCAAGGACTCAGGGTGGCTTACAACATAATAAACATAATCAAATACATTTAAAATCCCTTAAAACCCACACCATCCCGACCAACCACCCTTTATCCCCATCTGCCACCCACCAATCCTCCTCCCCAAGCCCCTCTACCAAAACCCACCCAACCCAACAACGTGTCTGCAATCCTAAAGCCATTTAGTTCACTTCAACAGAACTCCTGTGAAGTAAGTTGTTGCAGGATTGCTGCCAATGAGAATAAGGGAGTCTGAATTTGGGTTAGTGTCTCTGCGTGTGTTTATTTCTTGCACTATATGCCATAGGTGTTACTTACTTTTAACTTTTTCACATCATCTTCAATGTGTGGTTCAAAGATCTTTTGGTAAAATGGCTTGTATGTCTGATTAATTTCTGCAAGTAGATTGAAGAGATTAGTGAAAGCAGTTTTAGACTGAAAACATCTGCTACTTTTACACGGCCCCTACAGGGTGGGAGGTCCGTGGTTGTGCTGGTGCATGCGCGGTGAGTGGGCGGGGCGTGCATACGGGCGCACATGCATCCCCATACACCCCCCACTCATCAACATGCATGGAGCAAGCTCAGTTTTCGCCAGTTGCTTCATGCGTGTTGATGAGTGGAGGGTGAGTGGGGATGCGTGTTAGGCAGGAGCACGCACGCATGCCCACTCACCGTGCACACCGCGTCTTTCATGGGGCTCTCTCACTCATTTCTGGGTGTTCATGAGTCAGTGCATCTCATGTGAAAAAGGCCATACATTATTGCGTTCCTAACCTCCTCCCATATTATTATACTATGAAGCTACGTGAGTGGGAGGAACGTCTCAAAGTTTAGGCTGACTTATACCTAGAAAAAAACAGAATACAAACTGATTATTCGGTCCATTTTTTCCCCTTTGGTTGTTTTGGGCTAAACGTCAACCGCCCAAAATCGGTACAAACTGCACCTTGGACAATATGATCTCTTGGCTGCTTGATGCCAGTGCGAGTCCTATTCACTTCAGTGAGATTTGTGCTGGAGTTCTAAACAGCCAGAGGTTTGTGCCCCAATACTGAACTAAAGAGAAGGCAGGAAAAAGATGTGGCAATGGGTGACAGCCAGGGATCTACTTATGAAGTGCCACAAAGTTTCTGCTTCAGGAAAGTCTCTTCTTCCTAGGTTGTAAACTCCCCTGATGTCGTGAGATCGAGACAGAATTTTATGGCTTTAGAGCCAAATCACACTGCTTAAATGCTGGTTTGAGCTAGGACAGCACAAGGTGGGTGTTCAAAAACACAATTTCTCCTCAGGCATGGCAGGCAGGAGTGTGATGGCTCTTAACCTGTCCACTTTGACACCTTCTAGGGTTCATGGAGGGAGAATATTATATACTTACTTCCTCAAGCAGAAGGACTGCTGGTGCTGTGACTGCACCTTGTGCAGGTCATACAAGGCAGGATGGAGGAAAGGGTGTTGCATTATTTCCACCTCCCTTCAACACAGTTACACAAGAGCCCATCACCATTTCCAATACATCGTTCAGACAAATAATAATCTAAAACAGTGTCTTTCTGGGTGATTCCACTGGCTCCAGTAAGACAATGTATGCAATAAGGTATACTCAGCCTAAGTAAGGGTGTTGGAATTGGGAACTGTACCTTATTCTGCAAGTGCCCCATGCATGCTGCGCATTATAAAGGAATGCTTAAAATTTTCAGAGCTACTGCTTAGGATCAAAATTTCACTCCCTACTACGTAATCCCTATTCTCTCTCTTTTTTTTTTTAGTGCTAAAAAAAAAAAACAACCCACATGAGCCACAGACCGGGAACATGTGTTCCCCCGCATTGTCCCCCGCATGGGCGTCGTCCCCTGCATGGCATCGTCCTCAAGACTGAGGAGAACGCTCTGCAGTTTAGGGCATGAATATGTGTTGGCCCCCAGACCAATATGCATGTGTGCCGCTTGTCAGGGGGTTCATGGCCAGGAAAGGAGCCTCTGTGCACCCGCCATCACCCCACTCCCATCTCCTTCCTGCCAGGGTAGGGGAGGAGCAGGAACCACAGCCACTGTGCCCTGATGGGCTCCTTCCCGCCTTGGAAGGAGCCCCGACGGGTTGGCAGCTGGTGTGCCAAGCCTCGTTCCTGCCACCTGGATGCTCAGGGAAGCAGCTGGGTGGCAGGAAGGCAGCTCCGTGCCCCGGTCCCCTTTCTGCTTGGCTCTGCCCCTGGGAGTTAAGTGGGAAAGGGAGACGATGGGGATCATTCTGTGTGCAGGCTGTCAGTGTTATGAGACACTCACCCACATCCGTCTGTTCGGTGTTGACACCCACAGAACGCAGCTGAGTGTCCCATGACACTTACAGCCCGTACATGGGGCTACCATGCTGTTAGTTAACATCCTTAGTTGCTAGCATGCGCACCATCCAGAAAGATAGAGCAAGAGGAACAGTTTATACCTAGAGCATTTGTGCAGTCAACAGTGTAAACCAGCTCTAGATAGGGGTTCAGGCATCTAGAATGCTTTTGAAAGCAGATTCTGGAAGACTGGATTGTTTGGGCTCGATCTTGTTAGGAGCCAAGAGCCTTACAGAATCATGCTTCTTGTCAATTTGGTTGGCTGCAGGGTGTCCCATAATGACAGCTGAGTGGCAAAATATTGGTGTCAATCAGCATAGCTCCACTGAAGCCAATGAGGCAGGCTGATCTATGCAGGCTGAGAATTTAGCCAAGAGTTTATTTAAATAGAAGGTAGTGAGCTTTGATGTGTGAGGAAGTCAGCGTCTTCCAAAATGAGAATTAGTCAGTGCACAAATCCAGTTTGAAACTAAGTGATGTTTCTCTCAAAATAAGAAGCGCATATTGTAACATCTTAAAATTGCTGACCATAACAATAATCTTCATGTAATGTCCTACCTGCGAAGGTCGGTCGAGCCTCTGGCTCTTGTTTCCAGCAGCATTCCATTAGCTTGATAATTTCTGTTGGGCAATTTTCTGTAATCTCCGCTATATCTGGCCTGTTCCCATTCATGATGGCAAAGCAAATGTGTGTTTCATTTATAGCATCTGAAAAACAAAATTGCCCTGTTAATTTGATAACTTCCATAAAGCGATTATTAAGAACAGAACATACGAGTGTAAGAAATGCCATACTGGATCAGACCAATGGTCTGTTAAGCGTAACATCCTGTCTCTGACAGTGACCAACTTTGATTGCTTCAGAGAAGTGAACAAAAAGTCATAATGGAGGAGTTCATTTCCTGCTATGCATTCCCAACCCTCAACAGTTGGGATGTCTCTTGTCCTGACCAACTTGACTAATAAAAGCAAACCCAGTGTATCAATACAAGCCCTTCTCAAACAACTTACATTCATATGGTTCTTTGTTGGCAAAAATAGCCCAGTTCACTATGCCAAAGCTGTAAACATCAGACTTCTCAACCGGTTTGGCATTAATTGATCGTAAGTGCTCTGGGGCCATATAGAAAAGCGTGCCAGAATTGCTCTTGGAAATGCTGTTGGTTTTCTTTTGTCGGATGGTCTCCTCTTTAGTCAGCCTACTCCAGCTTTTAAAGCAGGCAACACCAAGGTCTGCGATCTGCAAAAACAATTTTGAAAACAGTTAATGACAATGGAAGATGTGCCTAATGAAGGGGAAGCAAAGTAAAAGGTTTTATAAACTCAAGTTTCACTCAACATTTTTTATCTGGAAATGAAAACACTCAGTGTAACCAAATGACAGAAAATTAAACGTTATTTTAAAGATGCTGCTTATCTGGATCAAATATGGTTTCTAACTTTGACGCATTAGACCCTGTCTGTATGACAAATTTTTTCTTTCTTTCTAAAAATAGGACCAAATTATGTTAAGACCATGCTATGGTTAATTCATCTATTATCGTTCTACAGCAGTGTTGGGAAATCTTAAGGTAAACACCCCCAAATGACAAAAGATCCCCTTTACCACAATTATGAGCTGAAATGACCTGGTGCTGCTGAATATAAACCCATCACACAAAGAGTGAATAGCTCCCACAGTTCTGACTGCTCAGAGAGAGGAAGGGGAACAAGGAGATTACAACACTCTGAAGTCATGGTGACTACTGGCCTCTTGCTACCCCCAAACAGGGAACAAATTGGCACCAAAGTTGGAAGAGCAGCCCAACATTCAGGTGAACATGAAAGACGACCGACTGCAGCATAGACAAGGAACATGGTGAAGAAACGTTTCTTTGCTGCCGCTAGAGCATCTGCAAAGTGCCATCCAATGGAGCTCTTCCAGGTGGTGAATAACTTATTTATTTATTTATTTATTTATATGCCGCCCCCTCCTGCCTCAGGTATCTTGGGGCGGCTCACAACATTTAAAAAATATTTTAACACATTAAAATAAACAATAATAATTACAATTAAAAAAACCAATATAAAACCCCATCCCCCTCCTACCCTAACCCAATCCACCCACCCCATCTCCCTAGCTGTTCCCACCTGGAGTTAGAGTCATTAACTGCCTGCTGTGACAGATTTTCCACCTACTTTGCAGATAAAATCACTTGTATTTGGCTTGGCTTGGGTACTGCTAGTCTGGATGCAGAGTTTGAGGTTGGGGAGGCTTGGTATTGTCCAGTTTGCTTGGATCAGTTTCCGTTAGTCTCGCTCACTGATGCAGAAGCTGTGCTTGAAGTGGTGTAGGAGACCAGTTGTGAACTGGATCCATGCTCATCCTGGTTGGTGAAAGCTAGTCGAGAGACACTGGGGCCATTGCTAGCTGGGTTGTCAGTGCCTTCCCTTCAGAAGGTCAAGACGCCCAACTGCCTCAAAATAGCAGTCGTCCATCCCCTGCTCAAGAAACCATTGCTTGATGTTGACTCCCCTGCAGCTACTGCCCAGTCTCTAACCTTCTGTTTTTAGGGAAGGTTACTGAACAGGTGGTTGCCTTGCAGCTTCAGGTACATCTCAATGCTACTGGATTCCTGGACCCATGTCAGTCATGCTTTCATCCTGGGCATGGCACTGAGACTGTGCTTGTGGCCTTGGTTGACAATCTCTGCTTGGAAATTGATGGGGTATTTTACCCTGTTGATATAATTAGATCTCTCTGCAGCCTTTGATACAGTTGATCGTGGGGTGTTGTTGACACAGTTGCGGGGCCTGATGAGGATGCGCGGGACCACTCTTGAGTGGTTCCATTCATTCCTGGCTGGGATGACCCAGAGGGTGGCGGCTCATTGTCCCCCTTGTGGGTCTTGCAGGGTTCCATCTTGTCTCCACTCCTGTTCAATGTGTATCTGAGGTCCCTGGGTGAGATAGTTCTGAGATTTGGAGTGAAGTGCCAGCAGTATGCTGATGACACCCAACTTCTCTCTCTTTTTTGCTGCCCTCATAGCATCCGCAAAATTCCATCCAGTGAAGCTTTTCCAGGTGGTGAGGGGGCTGGTCAGTCCAGCCCCCCTCCACCTTGGAGTGGAGTCATCTTGTGCCTGCTGTAACACGTTTGTGGATTATTTTGAGGATAAAATCGCTTGGATTCACCACGGTTTTGACGTCGCACTTCTTGCAGTGGGGAAACCGGAGGTTATGTAAGCCCCACCTTGTCCTAGTTTGTGGGATCAGTTTCAGTCTGTGACCCCCACGGATAAGGAGGATGGTCTTGGGGCTGTCAGGGCTACTCGTGAATTAGATCCATACCCGTCCTGGCTGGTTAAGACCTGCCGGGAGACAATGGAGCCATTGCTGGCTGGGGTGGTCAATGCCTCTCTTAGCGAGGACAGGGTGCTGAGCTGCCTTAAGGAGGCGGTGGTGTGGCCCCTGCTCAAGAAACCATTGCTTAATGTTGACTGTCCTGCCAGCTATCGACCACTCTCTAACCTTCCCTTTTTAGGGAAGGTTATTGAATGGGTGGTGGCTCGACAGTTTCAGGAGCATTTGGACCATGTCAGTTTTCTAGATTCCTCGCAGTCTGTATTTTGCCCGGGTTATGGTCAGGGCCCCGATTCTTCTGCAAAATATTTTCCAAAATTCTGCGACCCAAAATGGAAAATTCTGCGACCCAAAATGGAAAATTCTGCGACCCAATAAAGTTACAAAACCAGTCTAGTAAAATTAAAAATGAGTTCTTTAATAGCAGTAATGACATCTTTATAATTAAAACAAAACATTTATTTACATATTTGCATTAATTAACACATTTTACAGTGTTGTAAAACAAAACCACATGGCAAACCAGGAAGCCCACCCACAAAAACACATGGCAAAGCAGCAAATCCACCCACAAAAACCACATGGCACACCAGCAGACCCACCCATGAAAACACATGGCAAACCAGGAAGCCCACCCACGAAAACACACAAAAACAGATGGCAAAGCAGCAAACCCACCATCAAAAACACACGGCAAACCAGGAAACACCCTCCCCCCCCAAACTAATTAATTGCAGAGCGGCAGCGGGACACCCCCCCAAACTACCAACGTGCAGAGTGGCAGCGGGAACCCCCCCCCAAACTAACAAAATGCAGAGTGGCAGCGGGAACCCCCCCCCCAAACTACCAACGTGCAGAGTGGCAGCGGGAACCCCCCCCAAACTAACAAAATGCAGAGTGGCAGCGGGAACCCCCCCCCCAACCACCTACTTACCAGCTGGAGCGGCGATCCCTGAGCGGCGGAGGCAGCAGCGGCGGCGGCGGAGACAGAGGCTGCAGCGATCCAGGCGGCGGCGGCAGAGGCACCGGCGGCGGCGGAGACAAGGCAGCAGCGATCCCAGCGGCAGAGGCAGCACCGGTGGCAGAGGCAGCGGCGATCCAGGCGGCGGCGGCAGAGGCACCGGCGGCGGCGGAGACAAGGCAGCAGCGATCCCAGCGGCAGAGGCAGCACCGGCGGCAGAGGCAGCGGCGATCCAGGCGGCGGCGGCAGAGGCACCGGCGGCGGCGAAAGAGGCACCGGCGATCCAGGCGGCAGAGGCAGCACCGGCGGCAGCGGCGATCCAGGCGGCAGCGGCGAAAGCACTGCCGGTGGCGGAGACAGAGGCACCGGCGATCCAGGCGGCAGAGACAGAGACGATCCAGGCAGTGGCGGCAGAGGCAGCAGCGGGGATCCCGGCGGCAGCAACTGGAGTCGGCAGCGGTGGCGGGTCAAGTAGGTCCCACGTGCTGATGGGACCAGCTTTATAAAGGCCGCGCAAGCCCCTGATTGGCTTGTGGCCTCAATAAAGCTGGTCCTTGATTGGCTCACCGCCCAGGAAGGGAAATCCCGCGGGGATTTCCCCAGTTTCCGCGAGAATCCTGCTGAGGGCAGGATTCTGCGCAAATCCCGCGAATCGCGGGAGCGCGGAAGACTCGGGGCCCTGGTTATGGTACCGAGTCTGCGCTTGTGACCTTGGTCGACAACCTCGCCCGTGAGTTGGACCAGGGTTGCTCGACCCTGTTGATTCTGTTAGATCTCTCGGCCGCATTTGATACTGTTGATCACGAGTTGTTGGTGACGCAGCTGTGGGACTGGGCAGGGATTAGTGGGACTGTTCTTGAATGGTTCCACTCTTTCCTGGCTGGGAGAACCCAATGTGTGGTCCTGGGTGAGTTTTCATCTTCTCCCTGGGGCCTCATTTGTGGGGTTCCGCAGGGTTCCATCTTATCCCCTCTCTTGTTCAATGTGTATATGCAGCCTTTGGGGGACGTTGTCAGGGAGTTTGGTGTACGGTGTCATCAATATGCTGATGACACCCAGCTATATCTCTCATTTTCATCGGACTGAGGTCTGGCAGTCTTGGTGCTTACCTGGTGTTTGTCAGCTGTGGGGGATTGGCTGAGGGCGAGCTGCCTGAAGTTAAATCCTGACAAGATGGAGGTGATGGCCCCCATCATTGATGGGGTTCGTCCTCCCCTGGTATCTCAGGTCCAGAGTCTGAGGGTGCTCCTGGATCCGCAGCTCTGCCTGGATGTCCAGGTGGCGGCTGTGCAAAGGGGACATTCCGCCAGTTACATCTGGTACGTCGGCTTAGGCCGTATGTCTCGGACTCAAAAAGGCCACAATCGTCCATGCTTTTATTACCTCGAGACTGGACTACTGTAACACACTCTACATGGGGCTACCCTTGGTGCTGGTTCAGAGACTTCAGCTGGTGCAGAATGCGGTGGCCCATCTCCTAACAGGGGATGGACTGAAGTGAACACATTACACCAGTGCTTCACTCTCTGCACTGGCTGCCGATAGTCTTCCGGGTCCAATTCAAGGTGTTGGTGTTGACCATTAAAGCCCTAAACAGCCTTGACCCCACCTACCTGCAGGACCACCTCACTGTCCAGGTCCTGGATTGGCCCCTGCGGTCGGCCGGGGCATTCTCTTCGAGGTCTCCCAGGTTTCCCGGGTGTTGACCTTGAGGAGGGCATTTTCTGTGGCTGCGCCGCAGCTGTGGAACTCCCTCCCTTTGGAGGTCTGCTTGACCAGTGACCTCCTCTCTTTCCGTAGACAATGTAAGACCTGGCTGTTCTGCCGAGCCTTTACTAAGGGAGATGGGGTGGATGGGTGGGGTGGGTTAAGGAGGGTTTGGGTATGGATTGTTTTAACTTGGGGATTTTAGGTTGTTTTAATTGTATTTTGGTGTTCTCTATTTTAATTTGTATTTTAAATGTTGTTAGTCGCCCCGAGATGCTTTTAGCAGGAGGGGGCGGCATATACATTTTATTAATAAATAAATATAAATAAATATGCTGATGACACCCAGCTTTACCTCTCTTTTTTATCAGACCCAGGCCCGGCAGTCTTGGTGCTTCCCAGGTGTCTGGGAGCTGTGGGGGATTGGATGAAAGCTAACCGACTGAGGCTGAATCCCGACAAGACAGAGGTGACGTTGGTGGGTAAGGCTGTGGGGGTGACAGCACCCATAATTGATGGGGTCTGTCCTCTGTTGGTTCCCCAGTTATGTAGTCTGGGGGTGCTCCTTGATTCGCAGCTCTGCTTGGATGCTCAGGTGGAGGCTGTGGCAAGGAGTGCCTTTCACCAATTACACCTGGTGCGTCGACTTCGGCAGTATATTCCAGACTCCGACCTGGCCACTGTCATCCATGCTCTCATCACTTCCAGATTAGACTACTGTAGCGTGCTCTACTTGGGACTACCCATGGTGATGGTTTGGAGACTGCAGCTGGTGCAGGATGCAGCAGCCCGTCTCCTGGTGGGACTGGGCCGCCGGGAACATATTACACCAGTTTTCGATCGCTGCACTGGCTGCCTATAGTCTTCTGGGCCCGATTCAAGGTGTTGGTGCTTGCCTATAAAGCCCTAAACGGCCTAGGCCAAACCTATCTGCAGGACTACCTCACCCCTCAAGTCCTGGATTGGCCCCTGCAGTCATCGGGAGGTGCTCTCCTCGAGGTGCCCTGAGTCACTCCGGGGGGGTGGGCCCAATGGGGAGGGCATTCTTGGTGGCTCCTCGGCTGTGGAACTCCCTGCCGCTAGAGGCCTGTTTGGCCCCAGAACTCCCCTCTTTTTGACATAGGTGTAAGACCTGGCTGTTCTGCCTGGCCTTTGGTGGGGAGGATGGGTAGGGGGTGGGAGGGGTTGGGTTTAGGATTAGGATCAGGGCCGGCCCCAGGGTTTGTGAGGCCACGTGCGAAGTCTTGGTGCGGGGCCTAATTTGCATAATTAGGCCCCACCTAATTATGCAAATGTATAAATTTACATTAAACTTACTCCCTCTGGACAGGAAGGATTCCCCTTCTCCACCCCTCCGAGCAACCATGGAGAAGCATGGCCTCCTAATGCTTCCCCCCCTTCCCCAGCCGAGTGTCTACCACCACTCCCCAGGAGTGATTCCACTGCAGGAGCAGCCAAGCAGGCAGTGAGGCAGGCACAGAGAGACTGACTGCATCCACTGCCTTACTGGAGGAGGGGTTGAGCTTAGCCAGTCTGGTTTCTTGCTGCCGGTGCCGCCTGTGCCTTGTGCACGCATGCGGTGCGACCAGTTCAGAGGTGCTGCTATCACACACACAAGACACCCAAAATGCAGCTAGCTTATTAAGCACATCATGCCATGAAAAGAGACATATAACCAGTTCAGTTGTGCCCCAATAATCAGTTCATGCTGCCCCCACCCCATAACCAGTTCATTTCTGCCCCCGCCCCCATATAATCTATTCACGCTGCCCCCACCCATAACCATTTAATTTGTGCCCACGGGGCAGCGTGAATTGATTATATGGGGGTGCAAATGAACTGGTTATGGGGTGCGGGTTTAAAGACAGTATTCCTGTTAGCAATAACTTCATTAAGAAGAGTTAGTGAAATAGCAGCCATAATAATCTCAGAACCATATTTGCAGATTTATTTTCCAAGACAGAATAGATATTGCTTTACATCCTAAATTCCTACCTAAGATAGTATAAGTAAGACAGTTGTGAGAATGTGGCCCTTTTTACACGGGCCTCTCCCAGCCATGAACATGCAGATTTCTGTGTGTTCATGGGTGGGGGATTGTGAATGATGTGGTGCACGTGCCCATGGTGAGTGGGGGTGCGTGCGCGCTTGCCTAACACGCATCCCCACTCACCCCCACGCACGGAGCAACCGGGGGAAACGGTGGTTACTATGTGGGTGTGGACGAGTGGTGGGTGAGTGGGGATGCGTGTGCAGTCGTGTGCATGCCCCATCCATGCACTGGTGCACACATGGACTCCCCACCCTACGGAGCCATGTAAAAATATCATGTGAGGAGCCACTCGAAGACGAACAGAAGGTTGCTACCTTGTAAACAAGGTTCTTTGAGATGGCCTCCGAACATTCTCTCAAATACCCACCCTTCCAGCCCCACATGGAATTCTTTTCTTATATTTCTAGAAAGGGTTGAAAGGACCTGTCATTCAGAGGGGGAGGGTTCTTTTTATACTAGAGGAGCTTGAGACCATCATGTGGTCTATTATTTGAATAGGGTGAGCATGCACAACCCAGTTGTGAGAATGTTGTGAGCCATCTTGAAGAACGTTCTTTACAAGGCAGCAACCTTCTGATCAGCACTGGGAAGGAGCTGTTTGTAAACAAACAGCCTTATCTCCCAGCCCAATAGTACCGGCTGCTGCAGCTGTGCTACTAGAAGGCAGAGGCAGGTGAGGGATGGGGTCTGGAGCCAGGGAGAGGAGGAAGAATCACTTACTGGGGGAGAAGCTGGCTGCGGCCTGCTGCCCAGCCAGGCAAGTGCGGGGCCCCAGCTGGCCGCGGGGCCATGTGCGGCTGCACATATGGCACATGCCCTGGTTAGGGTCTGTTTTATTCCTCCTATTGTGATGTTTTTATGTTTTATTATGGTTGTAAGCCGCCCTAAGCCGCTGTGTGGGAAGGTCGGGGTATTAAATTTGTTAAATAAATAAATTAATAAATAAATATTATCATCTGAGCCAGGTACTGCAGTCTCAGTGATTTCCTGATGCCTGTCTGCTGTTGGGTGAGCTGACTGAAGTGGACTCCAGACAAGAATGAGGTGATGATGGTTGGCCAGTTGTGTGACTTGGGGGACATAGGAACCCTTGTTATTGATGGGGTCCAGCTTCCCTTGGTCACTCAGGTGTGCCTGGATTGGCAGGCTGCAGCGGTGGTCAGAAGCACTTTTAATCAACTTGATCTGGTGAGAAGGCTGTGACCTTTTTTTAATCAGACACGGACCTGGCCACTGTAATCCATGCCTTCGTTACTTTGTGGATAGACTACTGCAACGCATTCTACATGGGGCTGCCCTTGATGACTGTTTGGAAGCTGCAGTTGGTGCAGAACACAACGTCCACCCCCCTTCTGTCAGAAGTTGCCATGAGCACATTACACCAGTGCTTCAGATTCTACATTGGCTGCCAATAGCTTTCTGGGTACAATTCAAGGTGCTGGTTTTTCCCTTAAGCCCTAAACAGTTTGGGCCCAGGTATCCGAAAGACCGCCTCTTCCCTTATGGTTCATCATGACCTCTGAGGTTGGCCGCTGGAGCCATCTTGTATGCACCAATGGCCCAAGGGCATGCAGAGAGGTGTTCTCAGTGACTGCCCTGCAATTATGAAACTTTCTCCCCTTGGGGTCTCCCTAATCCCAAGCCTGCTCAGCTTCTGGAAGAGACGCAAGACCTTTTTGTTTGGCCAGGTGTTTGCAGGCAGGGATAGGTTTGGGTGGGGTTGGGTAGAGGGGTTAGGGTTAGGGTGAGGGTTGGTGGGTGTGGGTGGTTAGTTGTTTTTATGTATTTTGTAAGCTGCCCTAAACCTTGTTGGGAAGGATGGGGTTAAAAAACCCCACTAAAATAAAAAAACCTCAGAAAAATTTATATATTTATTTTATTTTTCCGATTTACATATAAATAAACATTCTGAAACAGTGCTCACAGCATGGTTATGCTTGCAATGCAGATGGAAGTTTACTTATCAAGTCGATCTCCAGGATGCTTAGGCTGCATTTTCATTCACTTCTAGCTCAGCCTTGACCATGTCACTTGTCATCAGCTTATATGACAGACATACCAAGTGACAGCTCTCCTCCAAGAGGACTCATTGAACAGTATCATTTCATGAAAGGAATGAATGTTTTAGCAGATGACCGTGAGCAAGGAGCACACGACACAGCATCCTCCACAGATGTCCACAAGGAACAGACCTTGGCTGCTGCCCATTTTACTCAGTTTTACGCAGTTTGCACTCTGATGCAAAAGTCTAATGAAACCAACTGAAAGACTCCAGGTAATTTCTTTATGCTTTTGGTCAAGTATGTAAAAACACTAGGGGTGTACATTTTGTTTTCGTTATTATAATAATGAAAACAAAATAGTGATTTTTCATTTTCGTTATCAAATAATGAAAACAAAAGAACATAATGAAAAGATTTTGTTTGGTTACTACAAATTAATAGGAAAAACCTGAAACACACATTTTTGGCTATATCTTCTTTATTTGTTATCCAATTATGATGATGCGTAGCAGGACTGTACCTCCAATGGAGAGCATCCTGTGTGCCGAATTGCAGAAAGAGTGGATAAAGGGATCCGATTTTATAGGCGGTTGTAATTTGTTATTTTACAAAAATCTGCATACACATTCCTGGCTTCCTAATGTCTTTGTCTCCCATCTAATTTGGATGTAAACTGGAAGATTATACCTCTCCCCAATATTACTATCTCTGCCAAATTTCAGAAGAATTAGCTAAAGGGTCCTTATGTTATAAGCAATTTATTTGTAAATACATTTCTGGCTGTAACATCTTTGTGTTCCATCCATTTTACATGACATTTGGCAAGATTGTATCTCATATCTTCAGGATTATCACTGCAAAATTGTAGAAAGATTTGATAAGGGATCCAAATTTTATAAGCAATTGAAGTTTCCCTCTTGAAGATTTTTGTTATTCAGGTAAATAGCAGATGCAGTGCCATTCAGAGACAGGCATGGCAGGGGGGAGGGGCCTGTAGAAGGGAGGGGAAGCAGCCCAACAGACCGACAGACACATTCACTGGCCAATTACTGCAGGCTTCCACCTTTACAGGAGGACCAATCAGTGGTAGCTTCAAGGTGGGCATAGAGGGTAGATATAAGTTGCTGTTCTTTGGGCCTGCTCTTTGTCTGTGGTTAGTTCTGGCTTTGGTCAGAGCGTTTTCTCACTTTGCTGGCAGGCTTTTTTGCTTGCGTGCGTGCGTGCGTGCGTGCGTGCGCAAGACACCCTTGCAAGGATAGAGATGTGATTGCCTCTCTTACTGCATGCTTCCAGCTTTCCAGGACCAATCCTGGGTGGCTCTGAGATGGGCACAGAAGGGACATAACTAGGACTTCAGGCAGCAAGGCAGAGGGCAGGGGGGAAGCATCCCAGAAATCAGGAGACATGGTTCACACATCCAGGCTGTCCAATTAGCATTGCAATCACATCCTGCAGCACAGTCACAAACACATCTTGTACCACAGTGACAAACATAAGAGAATCCCTTTCCAGATGCTATACAGGCATATAACCTTGGGACCCTTTATCAGATCCTTTTCATATTTGGCAGAGATGCTCCTAAAGGTCCGAGATAGAAGCTTTCCAAATTTCATATAAACTGGCTGGAATACAAAGATGTTACAGCCAGAAATGCATTTAAAAGTAAATTGCTTATAACACTGGGACCCTTTATCCAATCCTTCTGACACTTGGCAGGGGTAGTACCCTTGAGGAGGGGTATAATCATGCCATGTTTTATCCAAATCGGATGGGAGGTAAAGACATTACAGACAGGAACGTGTAGGCAAAAGTTGTAAAACAACAAATCTCAACTGCTTATAAAGTGGCCCCAGGTATGTTGATGTCTGGATGGATTTCAATCGCAGATGTGCATTCACAAAATTCAGATGCAATGTTTTTGCTTCGGCACTCTTGGAGAACGCTATGCGGGTATTCCAAAGGAAGCAAGGATTTAGCCTCTCTGTGACTTGAAACAGCTGAGCATGTATTCCTTGTCTGCCCTGCTTATGCGGTGCCCAGACACCAATACCTCAATGGTTTTATTATCCATAACTGTTACGCTCTATTGCTCCCAAAACTTCTGAGTCTGAAGGACTCTGGGGTAACCAGGTCGGTGGCTGCTTTTTGTGCAACTGCTGCCCAAAAAAGAAGGGATCTTACTTCCAGCATCAATTAAATTGGATGTCGTTGGGAAATGGATTCAAGTAGATTGTAACCGTTGGCTGTGTTCTGTGGATTGTAATGCTTGGATTTGACAACTGAGTTCTAATTTACTTTTGACTAATTCCTGATCCCTCTTGTGGGGTTATTAGGTCGGTGGTTCCCTTTTTTGCTAATGTTCCTTAAACAACAAGGGAATATATCTCCTGTTCAAATTAATCTGGATGCTGCTGGGAACTGGAGCAAAGTTGTTTTTCAATTATTTTGTCATTGCCATGACCTGTGGGTCGTAATGTCCAGATCTGATAATTGTGTTTTCTGTTAATCTTGAATAATTTTGATTCTCTGTATATTTTAGTGTAATGGATTGTATATTTTAGCATAATGGACTGGATTTTTCTGTTCACTGTAATAGCTGAGAGGCTTCACAATAAATATTTATTTATCTAACTGCTTATAAAATAGGATACCTTTAACCATTCATTTTGAAATTTGGCACACATAATGACCTCCATCGGGGGTACAATCCCACCAAGATAAATAAAAAGGCTACAACCGAAAATGTAATTTCCATTGAAACCAATGGAAATCAAAAACAAAAGTAAAAACGAAAATGGAACAAAGACTAACGAAATATAAGGGAAATGGCTGACATTTTAATAATGAAAACAAAATGAATAATGAAAACGAAAGAGAGTTACTGTGCACATCCCTAAAAACACAGCTGTGAAGGACTGGGCTACTGCTTTAGCTTTTCAGTGGCTGACTGGTACCTAAAGATAAGAGAGAAGGAAAATGATGGATAAAAAGTGACAAAGAAGAAACGATAAGGAAATGAAGGGGTGGGGGAACCCTAAGGTTTAGATGGAAAGGAAAGGAAGGAAGCAGGGCTAGAGGAGAACACAAAGAAAAGGTAGCGGGAAAGGTCTGGTCTCTGCTATTAGGCATTTTGACGTGTTGTCTTGGTATTATCGTTTGTCTCGAGCAGCATTTGTTGAGGTTAAATTGTGAAGAATACAATAACCAAACAACTTTTCTCAACCAATACTAGTAACATCTCAGAATCAGACCCACTATATTGTGTGCGTACAAAATTTGCTTACTGGTCTAATGCATTGTCAAACAACAAGTCACTCTTTAATAACCCCGGTACAGGTAGCTGTAACTGAGCTCTAAATCTTTACAGCCCATGGCAGAAGCTTTGCTAACAGTACATTGATATGAAAGTCATCATCCACAAGAACGTTTTCTGGTTTCAGGTCCTTGTGTACCAAGTCTTGCTCAGCTAAATAAAGCATTCCTTCATTGATCTCCAGGATAACCCGCCCTTTCACAGACGAGGGGACAGTAGTCTAAAATAAAGAAAACAATACAATACAATTCAATTCAATTCATTAAGACGCTAGCTTTCGCCATGGTCGACAGAAAATAAACATGTACAATAAAACATAAATATTGCAACCTGTACCCAAAAGGGGATACAAACATAGTAGATTAAAAGAACTGGCATATATTGTAGAAAAATCTGAAAACAGCATTCAGAAACAGACTAATCAAAGTCAGGCACCACTTTGTCACGAAGCCTTATGCCTAAGAAGACAAATGTAGCAATTGCCTTCATAACTTTCTCAGCCAGTGTTGACAATAATATCTCTATTTTACAGGCAGCTGGTACATATCCTTTCTCCTTCCACAATGGGACCAACCAGTCCTGCCTCAGGTTATCATACAATGGGCATTCAAATAAAAAATGTATTAGATCTTCTATTGCGAGGTTAGTACAAGGGCAGGTTCGCATCTCATAAGGGATGCCATCGTAGCGGCCTTTAGTAGTTGCCAAGGGAAGCAGCTGGAAACACAAATGTGTGAAGGCTCTATGCAACATGAGTTCATTCAGGGTATCAAGATATGGCTCAAACCTGTGTCATTTCTTAAAGCGGCCAAGCCAGGGAGCGACCTTCCAGGAAGCCAAAATGGCCAGATCATCCTGTCTGGCAATATTGCTCAACCTAAGCTTCACCAGACTTTTTTGTAGGTGTATATCGATACCCCAAAAGCATGAAAATGAAAGCCCCGCATGCGCCATATAAGATGCTATTTGAGAAATCCAAGGGTAAGAAATCACCCCCAAATGTTCAAGTTCTTCTCTTAGAAAGAGGGCAGGCAAAGAAGTCTCATCCTGGTTACTCAGCTTGATCCAATATCTGAGGGCTGACTGCCGTGCCTTCCAAGGCAGCTAATAGCCAAAGCGCCCATCTCAGCCCTGAGCACTGCGGCCCGGGTGCTCTGGGGAACTCTGAGTAACTTCCTCAGAAATTAGGGATGGGCGAACGCGGTTCGGCAGTTCGGAGTTCGGCCCGAACTCGGCCTGTTCGGACGACCAAACTCGAACGCGAACATACCGAACAAACCGAACACCGAACGGCAAAATGGCCGAACAGTTCGGTCAGTTCGGATCGCGTTCGGATGAGTTCGGGTGGCAAAAAAAGGTTCACTGGAAGGTCAAACATGACAGGGAGGTGTCAGTCACTGAGGAGCAGACTTCCAGGCACCAGGGGTGGAGAGGCTTGCAAGAAACAAAACTAATTATCTG
>QEPC01010291.1:3845636-3873562 GCA_003113815.1 Sphenodon punctatus | reverse complement strand
GTGTTTGTAGGAGTAGGTCTGTGTACTTATTAGATAATCCATTTAGTTCATAGCATTTAGAATAGTTAATAGCAGTTAGATTTAGTGTAGATAGATATATCTAACATTAGATAAAAAAATAAATAAAAAAACCCCATATAAAAACAAAAAAAAACAAATAAACAAAAGAAAACCATATAAAACCCAATAAAAAACAAAAACACCCATAACAACATTTCCCGAACGGCCGAACCAAACAGCCGAATGGCCGAACCAAACAGCCTGTTCAGACAACCGAACCGAACAGCCGAACCCGGCGAACTAATCGAACCGAACGGACGAACCGAACGCAGCCGAACCGAACGGCCGAACCCAAACCGCCATCTGTTCGCCCATCCCTATCAGAAATATATTTTGGGCAATTTCCAGAGCCTGGGAGTCTGATGTCAAAGTGACTTCGGAACCAAAAGTAGAAAACCATACAGATGATTAATAAGCTGTTTGCCAGTCAATGGGTGTTTTTAGCTGAGTGCTGTTTCTCATGGACTGCAGAGTCCGGGAGAAACAAAATCACGAGGGTGCATGTGCGTGTTAGACATTCCCTCACAATTCCGGACGTTGGTCGGCACCACTGAAACCAGAGCACTCGTGCATGGCTAGAGATCCGGACTTATGAAACCCCAATATCAAGGTTTCATAAATCCAGATCTCTGTCCATGCACGAGTGTGCTGTTTCCAATGGTGCCGGCCAACTTTTGGAATTGAGGGTGGGGGGGCACCTACAACAGGCCCTAATTCTGTTGTAAATGGACTTTTAAAAGGCTCATTATTTCAGCCTGATACCATACCTTCGCTCCAGCTAGGAAAGCCAGACTCTGAAATCCTTCTTGGAGCTAGATACTACTCACAGTTGTAATGAAGTAAATGTGCAGTGAATTCAAATTTACACTGTGGAAAGTTGGATTAGAACCTAGCTCTCTGTGAAGTAGTGTCTCCATTGACTAAAGCTGCATATTAAGCTGGTATTTTCAGAGAATTAGCCACCATAATTCAAGATCCCTGTCTTATATTGTAACACTTAATTAAGAACTCAACACTGTATGTATAATTTGGATTCTTTTTTTCTGTGTGCATTTTTTTCATTTAATCAACACTGAATTTTTCCTTTGCCATTTTATTGCCCAATCACCCAGATGTACAAGATTCTTCCGTAAAAAACAGACTGCAGATATTGTCTTATATATCCTGAATAATTTGGTTGTATCATCTGCAGACTTTGCCACTTTGTTGTTCTTCCCCTTTCCCACATCATTAATGAATTTCCATAGGATATTAGTATATGCAAGTTAATGCAAGATTTTCCCCAGTGACTTACAGCAGCCTTCCTAATTCCTCTTGAGCAAGGGTTCCCAAGCGACGCATTGGGACGCCAAATGGGGTCACCACATTGTTGAACAGGGTTCTACAAGACTAGATCTATACAACTAAATATGGACATTTCCAAAGTTTAGGGGTCACAAGGATTTATTTTGTCTCTCAACAGGGTCACTACCTGAAAACTCTAATGTTCTAAAGAGTCTTTCAGATGCTAACTCCATGTTAGATTCAAGATATAGGGGGGTAAAATCTGCACCGGCATCCGATAGCATTCCAGGCACAATTCAAGGTGCTGGTTTTGATCTATAAAGCCTTATATGGCTTGTGCCTTACGTATTCAGGGGTACAATCCCTCTTCCCCTATGTTTCATTGTGATCCCTCTTGCAAGTTCCGTCACTGCACCAGGTTCATATGCCAAGGGCATGCACAGGCTCAGTGGCTGTTCCCTTTCCATGGTTCTGGAACTCCCTTTCCCTGGAGGTTCAACAAACCCCAAGAATGAGCATTTTCTGAAGGCAATGTAAAACCTATTTATTTGGTCAGCATTTGACTGGCAGGGATAGGGTCCTGGGCACTGGTTTTAATGGGAATTTTATAGTTTTACACAGTTTGAATTTGTATGGGCTTTTTTATATAATGTACATAATTATGGTGCCTGACACAATTCACTAATTGTCCCACTTCTCTCCTCCAAACCCCTCACCACCTGGCCATGGGAAAAGGAAGGAAAAAACAGATCTCTATTGGTCTGGGAGTTCCACTGCCTTTAGGTCCCTCCATGTGTGAAGAGTGGGGCTAAGTGTCTGAGACCTTAAAGGATATTGGAAACCAGAGATCCCCTGTGTGTGGTTATTCCCTCTGGTGACAATAGCAACTTTCTGTCCCCATCAAACATTTCTTCTTACCAATAAGATCTTTAAAAAAACACATACATTTGTGTGTAGCCAAAACACAAGTTCAAATCAACTGATGCACTAAGTTTTTCTCCCAAATGAAGGCAGAGAGAAAATACACTCCCAGACTCTTAAAAAGTACAGCATTTAGATATTCAGCAGTATTGGTGTCTGTTACAAACAGGTGACTGGTGTGTATACAGGAAATATCAAGCTCTCTACTCACTGCCTTCAGGACAGCCATCAGGTTCCATTTGTGTGCATACTCCAGCACAAGGGAGTAGTTCCCATCTTCCAAAATAATGCCCAGTAACTTCACCACGTGGTCATGTTTGAGACTGTGCATGATCATGCCTTCTTCCAGAAGAGAAGCACTGTAGCTGCAAAACAGAAAGTACAGGATTACACTGTATGGGAAGAACATAAGACATAAAATGCTGACCTTTTATGGTGAAAATAATGGACAGAAAAGTAAGAGTTATGACAATTTTCACAATCTAGGTCAATTTCCCAAACTATGGGTAAGGAGCCCAAGTAAGGTCATGCAATATATAGATGGAATCATGATCCTGAGAGATATTTTATATACTTGGCATGTCATTGTTGCTGTTTAGAATTATGGGTTTATATGAAGTCTCAAAATTGGGTAACAGGCAAAGAGTTTCAAAACTACTGACCTAGGGCTTTGTTCCCCATCTAACTAATCCCTCATATACCTGCTGGAAGAAGATCTCAGTGACGCTCCAGAGCTTGGACACACTCACCGATAGAAGTTAGTCCAATAATAGGTATCCTCTTAAGCATGTGGTCTCTCATCTCTCTTAACCAATCCCTCCATACACTTAAGTTAGGGATCGATTTTCACTAAGTTTGTAAGCACACATACTTTGTGCGCACACTAGAGGCACATGTGCAGAGTTCTGATAAATACAGCAAGCAAACTTGCCATCTTACAAACTGACTGAACAACACGGCTTCCGGTTTTGAAAGTAACACACAACTGTCCTTCGCCATTAAAGTCAATGGCAAAACTCCCATTGACTTTAATGGTGGAGATCTGCTCCCATCATTTGATTTGTCTTTGAAAAGACAGCCAGTGATTAACTTAATTTATTACAAGGAGACACACATACAGCCAGATACTGAAAAGCACATACTATCTTACTTTGGTCATTGCCCTACTGTGGTGTGGGTGAGTCCCTGCATGATAAGGAGAACCCTGTCACTAGGCATCAGAGGCCCAGCCCAGAAGGGGTTAACTGCTGTGGCAACACACTTAACTCTGATCAGGTGACCTGAAGTGGAGTGGAGCTACTGACTCAGGCTGGGGTTATAAAACAGAGCAAGGCCCAGCTAGATTTAGTTCCACCTTGGAAGCAACAGGGGAGGAACCCTTGAAGCTGGCTGAGTTAAGTTGCCAGCGAGCGAGCGAGCTGTCTGTCTGTCATAGAAGGGGCTGGGAACTCAGACAAACCCAGACAGGAAAGAGCTTTAGAAGTCCCAGGGGGAGGGAGAGGAAGGGGCATGGAGGCTTCATAGTGAGAGATCTAGACATGAGTACCTGGCCCTAGCATGAGTACCTGGCTGGAGGGAAACACTGGGAGGCTAGAGTTAACAACTAATGATTGTTCAGTGCCAGGTACAGTGCTGGTGCTGTACCTATACATCAGCATCAGCATCCTAGGTAGAGACCCTCAAGACACCAGGGCTTAGAGCAGTGCAGGAATCCCCAAGAGGCTAGGACTCCTGGGAGAGGTAAGTGCTCTGCAGGCTAAAGCGCCCGAGTGGAGGGCCAGGACTGTGGGGAACTTGACAGAGAGGCACCTCAGAAGCCCAGCATTCTCAAGTGTTGGGAGTACCCCCATGGAGCAGCATAAGAAGTCAGCTGAGATTTTAAGTCAGAACGGGACTGCAGACAGAGGCTTGAGTAGACTGAATCACTGGATGGTGGAGAACCAAGAGAGAGTCAAGTGAGCGAGCAGGGTGAATTGAACAAGTGACAGCTAATCTCCAGAGAGGGCAAGGTATGAGGAAGTGGGCTGAAATATAAACCACTAGCAGCAACACCTTAAAGACAAAAAAGTGAGCGGTACCGGTCTTGCAAGAACTGTGGCTGCTGTTTGACACCTCCCAACAGGTAAAACAAAATAACCCAGTTAGGTTTCAAAGCAAAGTAGCCGCATTTCCCCAAGATTAGGGAGAAAGAAATAGTGGAGAAACCAGGGGAAAACTTGCAGACACAGGGTGAAAACAGACATGATGGTGGTGAGGCAGCTCCCTGGCCCACCACAGGGCAAGCCACTGCAGTTGCTGCTTCTTGGGTTGGTGGGGAAAGCTGTCACAGGTTCTTCCACACCCCGAGTCAACCTGAGTAGTTGTTCACATGGGACAGGACAGCAGCCAATGCTGCTCAGCAGGATTAAGCCCTGGGAAGAGCTTCTGCCAAACAACTGATATGGGGTGCTCTTCTTGGGGGCCCCCCATGAGCTGTTTGCTGCAGGCAACCAGCCCATGAAATAGCGGATGGGGGGGGGTACTCCTCTCGGCCCTCCCTGTGAGCTGTTTTTTTAATATACCCACCCCATCAAATAGCTGATCAGGAGTGTTCCTAACCACCCCCTAACTGCTTTTCACACACATCAGGCCCACCAAATAGCTGTTCAGGGGCACAGAGGAATCTCAAGGTTCCCCCCCACCACCACCAATCAGATGTTCAGCGGGCTAGGGTGAGCTCTCTTCTCTAGTCCCCCTTCGATCAGCTGTTTGGTGGGCTGGGGGAAGTGCTCTCCTCTGGGCTCGATCCACAGACCCCACCTTGCAGCAGGGTTGCATAAGATTAACAGATGTGGCGGTGGCGGCTGTTAGCCTGGATTGGCCCCAGTGGGCAGGCGTTAACCTGATTTGCATATCCAAGCTTCTCCAGAGGATGCGTCCTGTAGCAGCTACCCCCGTCCCAGGGCGTATGCGTGTGAACATCTGGCGGTGACGGAACAAACATGCAGGCGACTCCCGAGCCAGTGCTGGCTACTGTCATGTCTGTTTTCACCCACCGCTCACAACTGTTCCCCCAGAATCTGTTTTTATTTTCCAACAGTTAATGTGTAGTTGTTATGGTGGCAGAGGAAATTTAAGTGTTGCCAATGAATGCAGTGCTGGCTGCCTGTGTCGAGCCCAAAGCAACAACCCTGGGCAAACAGCCCCATTCATCTCCGTTTAGGACACATACATGTGCACAGGGTGACTGCATATACTTCCTTTCCATAGGAAACTAGGCTAAAGCAAAATAATTTTGCCTGTTCCCTTGAAGGGCTGCTCTTTCAGCAACAACCTCTGGACCATAAAAGTCTCAACTAAGACAGTTTTCTCACGTGTTAATATGCACCAGTCAGTGCCGGAAGGAAGTTTGGGACTTAAAAGTCCCACAGCTTCCATCTCGTGAGAAGGGTGGAAATGCAGATCTTTGCCTGCAAACATGTGCATCCAGCAAAGAGTCCCAGACTTCCTCACGGCGCCAACTGGTGTGTATTAACGCACGTGGGAAAGCGGTCTAATTTGCAGTTAAAATTAACTAGAGACTGTCATCCTGTCTCTGCAGTTTTTATGAGACCCACACCTTCCACTGTGTATTTTCTCCCCCCTCTCGTGACTGGTCTGCAAAAAGTTGCATAAAGTTAAGACTGGTTCTGACTAAGGGACTTGGGCATTTGACTCTGAATCTATTGAAGTTTTAAAAGAGTCTTAGCACTAAATCTGTTGGATTAAGTCTTCAGCTAAAAGGCTTGGACCTTAGTACTTCTGTTCTGGTCTTTCAGGGTTCAAACCCCCCTGTCAACCCATGCATGTCTATTTAAAACAGAAAGCATATTTTTGTTAGCCCTTACTGGACATTTGCTGATGATTTCCTAGCTGTGTTAAAACATTTCCTTGCATGCTTAAAGATAACTATATAGCCTGGTGGTACCAGTTGGGCTTTCCGCCCGTCACTCATTTAGCAACAGTCCTGTTGAAGTGTTTAAAAATAAATCAGACATTCTTACGTTCTAAATGGGAAAAAAAAAGGAACCTCACTTTGAGGATCAGTGAATGTTTCAGAAGTGTTTACTTTGACAGAAAGTTAAAAACTCTTCCAGGAAAAATTGCTTATGCCTGCAGTGTAAGGACTCTTTGCTCTTAGAGAGCACCTTTTCTCTGAAGCTTCCATGGCACTTTATACACACCCAAAAGGTGGTGAAGTAATAAGGTATAGGAATCATGCCATTTGTCACTGGGATGAGGAAACAGCAGTCTTGTGCATAGAAACCCAATACAACGGCTACCATCTGGGTCGCTATACTCCGTGAGTTAGGAACAGGGAGAGCTCTATAACCTGCATCTCCTTCAGGTTACAATTACAGAATAGTTCAGGATAAGAAGTGAAAGTAAATTCTCTCTCTACAGTGCAGACCACTCATTCACTTGAGAAATGAACTGAAAACAATCTGGGGTGCAATCCTCAAAGATTCAGTTCCCATTAACTCTAATGGTGCAGACTGCACCCTTAGCCATGCTTAGTAGCCAGAAGAGACAGGCCCTTTATAGATGGGTGGGGGAGGGGCGGGACGGTGTGCTACAGGTGCAGCACCACTGTGGGGGTGATGGGGAGGGTGCAGACAGGCGCACACCCATCTCCATGCACAGAGCAACCTGCCTTTTCGCCGATTGTTCTGTGCATGAGTGATGGGTGGGTTGCGGGAGTGCGCCTGCCCCTCACCTGCCGCAGGGTTTACATGGGTGGCACCCACGCATGGATACACAGCAGAGCTGCATGTGCATGCATGGGTCCGTCTCATGTGAAAAGGGCCAGAGTCTCCACTGCCTGTAGACTGCCTGCTTTCAAGTAATTGGTTGCACTTTTCCTGCCCAAACTGAAGACACTTCATCTCTGCAACTTACTCAGTGCGCTGGGGCCCCGTATACACCGTTTTTAATACCACAAGCCCATGTGTCCTGTGATAACGTAAAGAAACCATTCCAAATCCACCAGCATCCAATTTTGCTTTTTCCCGGAAGTCCTTGGTGTTCATTTGGATGTTGGACAGTGACATGTTTGGAGCTTGTGTGAGATCAGCAATTCCAAAATGTAATTCTTTGAGACCTGGAACATGAAGATGGAAGATAAAGTGTCATTACTCTTCAGTACAGTAAACGAAGATGCAGGTAGAGCAAAAAGTGATCACTGGGTGCTATCCTCACTCACTGAAATTACTGGAAGTCTTGCCACTGACTGATGGGCTCAGGATTGCTGCCAGTGGCAAAACTGAGTAACTTAAGTGGATGAGGGTTGTCATCGTTCTGAGAGACTGACAAAGGCCTGGCTTAATTTGTACGATAACTCAAGCCTGGCACCTCTTCCAGACCCTGTCACTGATGCTACTTTGCAAGTCCCCACCTGTGGCTGGATGCACCAGCCTTGCCCCCCATCTCTCTGCTGACATGAGGGTGCTGCTACTGCACCCACCAACTGTTCAGCAATGAATGTTTTGCTAGTGGACAGCTGATTGAGGGTGGTGGTACCTGCACCAAATCTCCATGCGCCATCAAACTTAATCCAGTTCTGAGCAAAGGCAGGCAAAGAAGGGGTGGCAGCAGGTGCTGATGGGAGTCCTGGGGCCTGGCACAGCAGCTCCAGCAACCCCTCTGAATACTTCCCCCCCCCTCCCCCCATGCTTCTGGGGGTCAAGGAGGGAGACTCTAGGGATGACTTGACGCCTGTGTCTTTCTCTCTCTCTAAAAAAACAAAACAAATTAATCGTTGGGAAAGAGCCTGATCTTACAATTTGTTGGGTGCCTTCTGCTGGAAGCGAAAGGCACTCCATATTTCATACTCCTGAAGCGCTGCATGTGCCAGCAGGAATGAACCAGGTCTTACGTACAGTTTTGGGGGTAATGCTACCCACTTATGGATGAGGAAATGGAAGCACAGGAGGACTTGATGGGCTTCCACAAGTTCATACAAGATGTCTGTGCCACAGCTAGGGAGAAAGGCTTCCTTTCTAAATGGCAAAAGCCTAAGACTTGTATTAAGAAAGATGAGCTAAAATTGTGACACAAGAAGGAAAGGGTATTGCTTGTATGCGATTCGGAAAGCTGACTTGGGTATGTTCCTTTGTTTCTGTCTCTCTCCCCCAATCCCCGTCCATATCACCTCCATCATTGGCCCTTCTCCTCTCCCGCAATACATATCCAAATAGTCTTCCTGAGTCTTTCTGCACCAGTTTCCCCTCCTACACTCTCTGTACACTATGTAGATCTACTCCTCCCCTGCAAACCTGACCATGGGGCTGTCCCATTAAGGGCACAATCCTCCACTCATTACTCAATGACAAGACTGCTATTGACATTAATGGCAAAAGGACTGTGCCCAAAGTTTTGAAAAGCAAAAAATTCATTAGTTTTTCAGTAAGCGTTCTATATTTGACAGTTAAGGATTTGGATATCCCTTATATATAATAGGGTTATACATTACAGGTATTAGCAATATGGACTGGGGGATACAGGATTCATGTGATAGACTTTTTGCGGGGGGGAATGGGTGGGTCCGTACTAGTATGACAAACTCTGGGGGTGGGGACCTCAAAGTGGTTATAAAGCATGTCCCATCTTATGGATGATTCCTTATCAAATAACCCATCTCTACCTAATCAGGCAGAATTTGAACGTACCTTGAATCATCCTCAGTCAAGGATTTTACATTTATGAGATATTCTTGACTTGAAAACTAGGAGATATCGACTTTATTCCCAGCTTTGTTATAGCAGGTTTTGTGGACAGCCTTCAACAAACTCTGCTGGAGATGCCCATGTATGAAATGTGGCTTGCACTACTTCCTTCCACAAAGGTGTGAAGTTGTTGGTGTCTGGAAAGTGTCCCCAGATTCTTGTATTAAGAAAAAACGACTGAAGTAGTACAAAGTATCGCTATTATCCTCTGCACGTGACTTATTCCTGGCAGCTGGCTCTGCAGGTGACAGGCAAACTGGTAACCGGGAGCAACAGCAATAACGGGAGAGAAAAAAAGGTGACCCTGATATTTATTCTGTTTAATATCAGTAGCCAGGGTGAGCAAGACTCTAGCCCAGTGGTGGGGAACCTCAGACCAGGGGGGCCAAATGCTGCCCATGGCTAGTTCTCAACTTGGTCCCTTTCTGGTTTCTGGATTTGACCCCTGGATCCAGTTGCTACTCCCAAGCACAGAAAGAGTGAGTTCAGGGGAAGGGAGCAGAGATGAGGGCATGCACACAAGGATAGGAGATGGATCCATGAGCTGGCCCCTCCCCTTCCACACCCATTAAAACTTCTGATCCTCAGCTTCCATGCAGTCCTTGGGGGCTAGTATTAACTTTCAGTGTGGCCTGTGGAAGGGAAAAGGGTCCCACTCTCTGCTCTATCCCTGAGCCACTACATCTCCTGGTACAAGTGCCCTTAATTGATTAGCGGGAAAGCTGCTGGGCTGGGAACAAGTAGAAATATTGCTGGGCTGGAATCACACAGCACAGACAGTTAGGGGTCATTAAGGAAGTGAAGTGGTGGGCTAAGAGGCATTAGGTAGCTGATCTGGGGGGGAAGTAGAGGTCTAGAACTGTCCTCCTTGAGACCAAGCAGAAGAAACCTATGGTCTTGGACCTCCCTGCAGCTGAAAGTCAAGCTGGAGTTTGGCCGATGGACATGGGTGCCCTAGCAGGGGTTCTACTTGTATTTAGCTCAAGTTGGAGTAGGGGAGAGTTGGTGTTGGCTGCATACTGGGATTGGGCACCACAGGCTACGAGTCCCCACTGAAGGCCTGAACCTTTGGCAACTTAGTGTTGGGAAAGAAACTGCCTCAGACCACACCTCTTAAAGGCAAACATCAGAGACGCTCAGGGACTTGACAGGATGGCAATCTGGATGTCATCCCATCTCTAGGGATGATAAAGTGACAAGACACTGAGGATGATCTTGCTGATGAAGCAAGAGCAACAGTCAGGAGGTGACCAGCTTACCTCCAGGTTGGAAATCAGCGGCCTTGAAAGGTGAAATGACAAGCTTATTCTTAATTCAGAGGACACAGGGAGCTCCTTATCTTCCCCCCTCATCCTTCCTCTCCTTCCTCACTGTCAATAACTATTGATGGAGTCACCATCCTGCCTGTCCCCCAAGCCCGTAGCCTAGGCTTCATCTTTGACTCACCCCTTTCTTTTAAACCCTACATTGACTCTGTTGCTAAATCCTGTCGCTTCTCCCTCCATAACATTGCTAAGATTCGCCCTTTTCTCTCTGTCTCGTCTGCCAAAACTCTTGTTCATGCTCTGGTCATCTCTTGCCTCGATTACTGTAACCTCCTTCTCACTGGCCTTCCCCGGTCTCACCTTTCTCCCCTCATCTCTGTCCAAAACTCTGCTGCCAGGGTCATCTACCTCGCCAGTCGCTTCGACCATGTGCAGCCCCTCCTCTCTTCGCTTCACTGGCTTCCCCTTCCTGAACGAATCCTGCACAAGCTCCTAGTCTTCACCTATAAAGCTCTTCACAACCTTGCTCCCCCCTACCTCTCTGCACTTATCGCCCTCCATACTCCAGCCCGTGCACTTCGCTCCTCCTCTGTCCCTTCTCTCACCCTTCCACGCCTTCCCTGCTCCCCTAAGCGCCTTCGTCCCTTCTCACTTGCTGCCCCCCATGCCTGGAACTCCCTCCCTGTCCACATCCGCCTTGCCCCCTCCCTTCATACCTTCAAATCTCTCCTTAAAACTCACCTCTTTCGCTCTGCTCTGTCTGACTCTTTATCCTGCTGAGCCACTATTCCTATACCTACGATCGGTTTACCCTTATCCTTGCAACTTGGACCTGCCTGCTGTCATTCTCATCGTAACCAAGCCAAGTACGTGCACTTGAGACCTCGCATCTTCATGAATGTTAGACCCCTTGTCTCTCCCTCTGTTCCCCTTCCTAAGTCTCTCCCCCAGCTCCTGTCTCTCAGATTGTAAGCCCTAGGGGCAGGGACCGTGTCTATTTTATTACTTTGTAAAGTGCCAGGTACACTGCTGGCGCTATATAAATGTTTGTTAATAATAATAATAATAATAGTGGAAGGTGATTGTTTTGCAAAGCTTCTCAAATGGCTGAGACTATTAAATGAATTGCTACGTTATGTCTGCAGACAACTGTCGTCTTTCTAGTGTGAGGTGTGACACTTATGTGCAGGTTTCTAACATACTTGTATGCATAAGCAATACTGCTCCCCCAACTGCCATGTGTTGCTTAGGTAAAATTTAGGCAAGTTACTTAATTCTGGGGCTGGGATGGGGACGGCTTTTTAAAAAAAAATTAAAAAAAAGTTGGTCTTGCCTAAGCTAGACTTGAACCCCGACTTTCAGCTTCTCTTCTCAAAACTCCATCTCTTGAGCTATACAGCTGACATCTCTTTGTTAGCCTGCTGAAGCAGCTTTAGCAGTGTGGTTGGGTAATTAAGCTTCAGGAGAAACTGTTGAGTTCAGGATCCTAGTCCACACTGTGACTTTGTCTCTCCTCTTTGGCCCTTTTCACATGAGACACCCCCACCCATCTCCACACAGTTTCGCTGCATGGAAATGGGTGGAGGCACCCGCGTGAATGCCGTGGAGGATGGGTGGGGGGTGTGTGCATGCTCTCGCACTATATTAATCTCCACCCATCACCCACCCACGGAGCAATGGGCTCCAATGCCCGATGCTCCATGGGTGGAGATGGGTGTGCGTCCATGGGAACGGCCGCACACCCACCTCTACTCATTGCAGCTGCACATCCATCCCCCCACCCACCGCGGTCTGTTTAAAAAGGGCCTTTGTTAGCTTAATTAGAAAACAAGGTAGCAACTTCTGGTCTCTGTGTAAAGGAAAAAAGGTGACCTGTACAAGAAGCACAATAGGTGGAGGTGAAAGTCAGACTTGCAACTTTCAGTAGCCCTGCTTGGTGAACATTTCCCAACATATGCTACAGGTGATGTGTGGCTCTAGTCTCTGGGTGTTTTAAAACAAGCAAGGTGATGGGGGGATCTGTGGTTGCAGTGTGGCTCTGCTGCAGAACACACACACGCACAGGTGGAGTATGTGGGGAGGGATTCTAAGGGGAGGCTCTCAGCATGGCTACCATACCCATAGAGGCATGGTACCATGGGGAGGGGGAAGCACGCCATGCTGGCCTTTGCAAGTGACATGTCCTTGGCGTGAGCACTGGGGAACCTAGGCTCCCCAGCTCTCCTGGCCAGTTCTTGTGACTTGCAAAGGCCGCTTCCGACACCCACAGTGCCCATGAACAGCAGATCTGTTTGCTGGTGTGGTTGGCTGCCGCCATTCACACAAGCAGGGGCTCCATGGCCGCCCATTGCCATGCATCCATGTGGCCTGCCTTGCATGGAGCACTCCAGATTTCCTGGCAGTGCACCATGCATGAGTGGGTGCTCTGTGGCTCACAGGAGCGTGCATCTGACTGCTCCACCTTCAGACAGGCGGTTGGAGCTGTGGCTCCTGGGTGGCCATGTGGGGTAGCAGTCTGAAAATACCCTCTGTGACGGTGTACTGGCTTGACAGAGCATGTAGCTGCTGGTGCCGCTGCATGCTGCCTTGGGAAGTGTCTAATTCCAGTACCTCTTATTTTAAGCCTCTATTTCCTATTGCTTTATTATCTGATCTAATGCTGTTAGTCACCCGGAGCTGCCTGAGGCAGGAATCGGATATTAAGAATATTAAATTATGTATTAATTATTATTATTATTATTTATTCCCTTCCTGCTTTAACTATCCTTTAGGCTCAAATTTATTTTCTTTTTAAAAATATTTGGAAAAATATCCCTTTTGAATCTGAGTAAAAGTTGTGACTTAAAATCGGTACAGAAAAGGAATGAGTACAGGCACTTGAAGCTGTTAGTTTCTCCTGCTGGTTCTTTATTGAACCTGCCTCTAGAATACTTCAGAGCCAGGAAAGGCTGTGCTAGGTGGCTGGTACCCTTTACTAGTATGCATCAAGTAGGGGCTAGCATGCTAGAGCACCAGTGTGGTGTAGTGGTTAGAGTACAGCACTTGGACCAGGAGGTAGGGGGGAAGCCCCTGGTTCAAGTTTCACCTTAGCCTGACCTTGGGCCAGTCACAAATCTCTCTGCCTATCCTACCTCACAGGGTTGTTGTGAGGATTAAGAGTTGAGTTAATTAATTAGTAGTTAATAAGTTAGACAAAGCTTTATCCACTGACTTTGTTATACTACTCGATGTAAGCAAGGATGACAGAATTGGGTCAACTGACTTGAATTTGCCATTGTTGAAGGATGTTGCTGTACATCCTTTTGTTAGTCCTAAATGACCAGTAGGGTTTGTAGGTAACTATATGGGTGAGTTTCAATCCAGTGCAAAAAGGGCCAGGACAAAAAGGGGTGCAGTCCTACAAGGTACTAAATGCCTTTACCATGGGAGTTGAAATCTCTTGATATTTTGCAGAAACACAGTTATATGCACACACTGGGGGGGCTGACTCCCAACAGTGACCCAGCTGCAGACATGTGCAGGCATCCCATTCTCTGGTGGTGCACATGTGTGGGGCTCTCATGGAAGACAGCGCAAGGACTCTGGTGGCGCCCCTGGGCCTCAGAGCATCAGGATGCTCCAGTGCTCTGGCAGCCACTGCCTCCAAAAGCAGGGTATTTCCCGCCTTGGGCAGGACCATGGGATTTTCCTGTGAAACCAGAGCAGTCTCGCTAGAGCAGGATTCCTGGAGTTGTGTACTAAGCCTTGTGCCAGCCCTCTAGAATTCATCCAGTATAAACTAAACAAGCGAGGACTCCTGTAGGAAACCAAACATCAAAGGAAAGAGTAAATGATGTGGCCCCCAAAGTTTAATATGTAAGTTTATGGCTTCAAATGGACCAAGCACTTCAGCTTGAACAAGTCATTTTATTCCAGACATTTCCTACTTCCTTCTTATCATAACATGACCAACTGACCTGCTCCTCTCCGATCTGCAGATAATCTGACTACCTTTGCTTCCCTGATGGCAATTCACTTCCAATATATTCTGCTGCTGAATCTCTCGGGAGTATGCTGAAATCCACTGAAAAGCACTGACTACCAAGGAAAAACTGCTTATCACCTGGGCATTTATTTCACTGTTGTCAAGGTCTTAACTATTTCTTCAACTCTGGTTTCCTTATCCCAAGGTAATTTCAGACGTGATGGGGTGAATATTCACCCCGCCACGACCACAGTCAAACGTGGGCAGTGAACGTCTGTTTGCCACCCGCCAGATGTTCACCACAGTCAAACGCGGCCCGCGTTTGCATTGACCACGCTTCGTTACCTCTCACCACCCAGAGGTAACGAAGTGTGGAAAGGCCACCACGGCCGTGGTGAAGGGTTTGTCATGTCTGTTTACTTACCCTTCACCACGGTCGGGGTTTGCCTTCCCGGGCAGGTGGTGCGGCCGGATAGGCCGCACTTCCTGCCCGTCGCGCTGGGGGGTGGGTCGACGGCGCGCACAGGGGGCGGGGCCGTGCGGCCACACGCAGGGCCACACGGCCCTGCCCCCTCCGCGATAGGGTAAGTCAACAGACATTATGGCTGCCTGAATTGACCGCGGGCCGTGGTGTCTCATTCCCCACGGGTGGAGGGGAAGGGGGGGGAACGTCTGTTCGCCCACCCCTTGACCCCCGCCCGTGGTCCGAACCACACCACGGCCAATTCGGGCGGCCGTAATGTCTGAAATTACCCCCCGTCTCCATATAACCTCTCCAGAAACTACCAAAGGGTGTAACACTGGTGTAGGTTTTGCAGCTCTTTATTTCAGTACTTGTGGGGATTTCTAGACAAAAGTAAAACTAGGAGCCTGAGCCATAATTTTCAGTGCTCGAGAACACTTGAATGCAATATTTATTCTCTTACTAGAGGGGAAATTAGAAGCCAGACATTTATCTTATTTGTCAGGTAAAGTAAGGGTTTGGGGGGGGTTTTTGGGGGGAGGGGGAGGAAGGGAGACTGTTTCTTCCCCAATTCCACTTAGAAATATAGGCTTACTATACCATAAACTGCTGGCTCTCAGTCTTGTCTGGCTGGAATAGCAGTTGGCTTTTTTTCAGTTATTTCTTTGGCCATCTTGCAGTACCCCCGAGGCATAACGATCTCCCACTTTTGTTTTGTTTTGTGGTATGAGAGTTCTCTGACTTCCCCAAGGTCACCCAGGAAAGTCTGTATCTAAGGTAGAAAGTGAACATGGGGCTGCTGTATTCTAACTGAGGGCTCAACCTGTTAATGCAGCCTTCAGAGTTTCACACACAAATCAAAGCATATTAAGCCTCTGTTCAGATTTTCTAAGCAAGACCACATTTCCCTGATTCCTGTCTGTTTACCATGTTTTCGCACAAACCTGAGAGGGGAAACCATATCCTGGCTTGAAAGATACAGAAGCAACTTAATTATAATGGGTGTTATAGTGCTAATTTATTTTTGCCCTGAGCCTCTTAGAGGGTAAGGCGGGATAGAAGTTTAAATAAATAAATTTTTGATTATAACAGTGCAAGGCATAGCTCCCATTATGTCATCAGGAATGCACTAAACATTGTTTTTTCTTCTTTTTTTTTAAACTATATTTTTATTTTATTTTTTCCTTGTTTTACATAGACCTGTCCCCTCAGAAAGGTTATCAACATCAAATGTGTTACACTAAGTAAACCCTAAAACCATAAGTAAACTAAACATAACCATAACTTGTGGACTTCAGTACTGAGTTATCATTGGTATGTACCCGAGCAGTTTATATATAGAAGTCAAACAAATATGCATTCGCACCTGCCTCTATGGGTAACATTGTTTTTTCAATTAAAATCACAGTGCAACTATTCAGTGTATCCAAAGGCACAATATTTAAGCACCCTCATTATAATGTGGTGTGAGCCAGGGTTCCCAAATTCCATGTTATAATAACTTTGTAATGTAGTAGGTGCCTTGCATTTATTTATTTATTTATTTATTTTCCAGTGATTCACCCCCTCTGTATTGAAGCCCCACGCAGCCATCTTCCCAACAGAGATCCAGATAGTAGGAAGTGGAGTTTCCTAAAACACCACTCACTCCCCACCCCATGTGTCCGAAAGAGACTGTCCTTCGATATCTCAGCAGCACTTTGCCTTTAAATGGGAATCTTCAGAAATAACAATTATTATTTTTTTAATAAAGAGTTGGCAGTAGCTGGTTATGGGAGGGCTAGCAGGGACGAGGGCTCATGTAGGACTCATGGAGCTAACTTCCTTTTGTTAGTAATTCTTACTGGGTCAGTGTGTCAAGGCAGCTAGGCCGACACTACCCCAGGGGCAAACCAGTACCCCAGACAGGTCTAAAAATCAGGGCACTCGAAGCAGGCCAGCCTGCAACCAAAGCAACCGTTTCCCACAAGCTTAGATGTTTGCTGTTGTGGCGGGGCAGAGCGAGGGTGGGCTAGGAGGATGGGAAGGTGTTTTATCGCCGATAGGACAGGAACTAGGAACAAGGGCTTGTTTCCAAACTTTTGCAACATGGAGCTTTGCTTTCGCTTTCCTGGGCAGCTCTAGCTGAGCCGGGACGCGGAAGTCGGCGGTGGAAAGACCAGCGAATGCCGCACATCGCCCCTCCCCCGATAACTAGACGCTCGAGAGTCGGGAAACACGGCAGGTTTAGAACCGGGGCCGGATCTAACGCGCCATCGGGGCTCAGGGGCTGCTTCCCCCCCGGGCGGAAGACGCAAGAAAGGAGCAAGCCAGCCTCCCTCTCTTACCTACTGCTTCCCCCAGGCCGGAGCTCCAGCGGTGCCAGCGCTCGCGTCACGGCTGCCTGGGCGCTTCGCCTGTGCCCTACGATCCCAGGCGGAGCCTTCCTGTCAACTGTCCGGTCTGCCTTCAGCTCGGAAGCGTTTGCTGGAGCCGGGGGAGGAGCCATGACAGTGACACGGGCTTTCCCCAAAATCTCCCCCCTCCAGCCCTCAGGGTTCACTAAGGAATGGGAAGGGTTTTATTTGAAGCGCAGCCTTGAGATGCCGAGGGGAGTGCTTTGCTCTCTACATTGTTTCTAACCTGCGTTCCTTAGAAACACGGAACTTTTAGCATCTCTGAGATCTAGCGCTTGCAAGACAAGACTTTCGTCCCTAGCCCCTTCCCCACCGGTTCCCACGCCTCTTTTCTAGAAAGGCTCCCCAGCCTCGCAATCCCCCCAACTGCAAGCCATTTCTGCTCAGACCCCAGCCCTTCTACATGGAGCAGCTCTTGAACTTGGATTGATGATCGCTGATTGGAAGGGGGGGGGGGGGAAAGAGCCATATACAAAGGGGATGAAGTGGCAAACCCCAGCGGGAGTTGAACTCCCTGTTCCAGTAACATCTCCGCTGAGGGGGAGAACAGCGAGATGGACTCCTTTAAGTAGCATTTAGACCAACAGTAACGGACCACCCCCTCAATAAAATAATGGAGGTGTCTCTAATATGTTAGTTAGTTGGTTTAGTTAGCTTTTATTTACAGCCTAAGCCAAAAACAGTTTACATTCCATTAGCAAGAAACTTACATTACATAAAGGAACAAAGAATAACGGTCTGTGTACCCAATTCAATATTTCAGCTATCAACATAACTCTTAACATAGAAATCTATATATCGAGACCTTTTTGATTCCTAAACTCCATATTTATCACAAAATTGCCCAAGGCAGACAAAACTGTTACTGTTTCCTGTTGCAAAATCCAAATGGTCTTCCACTGAACTGGCCATGACAATATGGATTGTCTCTGAGAAGCCGGTGAATGCAAACGAAACCACACTTCTACTTCCTGACTCATTTGGCAAAGTGAAGTGTAAGGGTGCCATCCTGTGGCCAGGGGAAAGGCTACATCCCCCATAACGGCGTCTTGCATTTCTGGTGCTCCGTCTGGCAAGTCTCACCCAATAAATTCAAAGTCTGCAGATTGCATCAGCCCAAACTACAATCTAGAGAGAGAAAGAGTAGCTGCAGTGGTGGTCCTGATGGTAAGAGATGGCAAAAAAATAGTTTAGATGGCATCTCTTATTTGGCCAGCTTCTGTTGCTCAGAGTGCAAGTTTTCAGACTACTCACGGCCCTTCCTCAGGCAAAGTTAGCTATGAGTGTCTTTAAAACAAATGAGATGTAGCCCGCACCATTTGGGTGTCCACCTGTCCATTTATTAGGTGTTCACCCCCACTGGACACAGCTCCCAGTCACGGTGGGGTCCCAGAGCATGCGTAGTCCACAATGCAGGCAAATGTGAGCCAACGTATGCCCACATGTCTGCATCCTGTCAGTTAGGTTGTGTGCATCCTCCGCACATGCAAGTCCACCAGCAGCATAGTTGTGGGAAAAGTCTAGAGCATTCCAAGGAATGACCACTTCCTGCCCCTCTCTTCAGTCTCACTGGCACGCACGTAATGTTTGCCTTGAAAGCACAACGCACCATTTTCAAACACGCATTCTCCCAGCTAATCCTTATTGGCAATATATGTGCGCCCAGCGACGCTTGCTGTTCCCCAGCTATTGCATTCTCAGGAATGACTTGTGGTGGATTGCTATGGCTCAAACCAACAGCCAGGCAACAACCCACTACCACCACTGTGCAATCGCAGTTGCTCTCCGCTTACTGATCTGCCCACCAACGCTGCATTCCCTGAACCGAGGAAGAGAACAAGACTTTCATCACTCTGTGAGGGGAGCAGAAGGTCCAATATGCTTTGGTGAAGTACTGTTGCAGGAACAAGGCAGTGTTCCAAGAAATCTTAGTCCAAATGCTGCAGCAGGGCTATACCCAGGACATGAACCATTGCCAGCAGCAGGCCAAGGACTTGAGGTGCAGGGACAAGGAGATCTGGGACCATAAATTTGCCTCTGGCCATGCATCCCCCCCATATGGGTGCACTTTCACCAGGAGCCAGAATGGGTGGGTATGGCTCTCCCACTGCAACCACACAAAAGCCACGACTGCCAGCAGTGATCTTTCCATGCCTGTCCCCACCCTGGAGCATGGGTAGATGTGGACATGGACACCATGACTCTCAATGGTGTATCCCCTCAAGCTCAAGAGCCAGTCCTTGTTCAAGGAGCCGCCCAAGGTTCTGGTCGAGGGCACGGAGGACCCATATGCCACCTTTGTAGAGGAGGCAGAGAAGAATGGTAAATTAAGGCACCTGGGGGGAGGGTGTTTGTGTTTACACAGTTGCATGGTAAAGGCTTCCATTTATTATCTAATTCTGTTTATTGTTTGTTTACTATGTTGACAGGTGGCCAGGATAATGTGGAGGAGCAGCAGGAAAATTGCTGGGAAACAGTTCCACTGGATGGAAACGGTAGGTGTGGGGTGGGTGGGAAGGCACTGTATGGGCCCACAGGATGGCATGGGAGCAAGGGGAGGCACCATGATGTGATGGCAAGATGGTGGGGGGGGGGGGGAAGGAAAGGCACCATGGTGAGCTGGGGGGGGCGCACCATTGCAGGATGGTGGGGGAGGGGAAGCTCTAATGGTGGCTGGGGAGGGGATGATGCATATGGCTGTGGTTGATTTGTGTATGTTCTTCACTCCTCTACAGTGATCGTGGGAGGAGAGCTGTGTAGTGCTGGGATCCTGCAGAAGAAATTGCTCCAGCAGCCACATAGGCCAGGTACTCATTCCTGCTTCCCTTCGGGCAGAGAAGGCTGAAAATTGGGTGGGTAGCTGGGGGCCTGAAACTCCAGGGCAGGAAGGTGGGTGGGGTGGTCTAAACCAGGAATCTGAGGGAAACGTGCTAGCGCATCTTGCATTTTTTACGCAGAATCCCAGCCACAGGGAAATTCCCCACGGAATTTTCCTTGCCAGGTGACATCAGTGCATACAAACCAATTGGAGACTTGCATACTATGATTCATTGGTGATATTACTGCACGCAACCAATCAGAGGCTTGCATGCTGTGATGTCGTCCAGTCCAAATGGTCCAGCTTGTACCTGCAAAGGTCTCCTGATGCCGACCGGGGGTTTCCCCACTGCCAAGCAGACTGGGGTAAGTTGACCTTGGGCCACAGTTGGAGGAAGTGTGGGGGGCTGGGTGGAAACCCAGCCAACTTACCCCGGCCCGCTCGGCAGTGGGGAAACTCCGACAAAGCAGGTGGAAGCAGCAGGAACCCTGATTGGCTTGTGTGACAGGAATGTATGTAGGAGCAGAGCTGCCCATTGGTTAAAAGCTGCTCCCTATATTTTCTTGCCTTTTTGAAGGTGGGGGCTTGGATGAGGTGGAGCCATCTGCAGTTGAATCCTGGCAAGACGGAGGTGATGTTGGTGGGCGAGGACATGGGGGACCTGGGGGTGGTTGAATCTCCTCTTGTTGGGGGGGGTTCGCCCGGGTGCTCCTCGATTCACGGCTCAGCCTGGAATCTCAGGTTGTGGCTGTGGCGGGGAGTGCATTTCGGCAGCTACATCTTGTCCGGTGGCTTTGGCCGTATCTTTCAGACTCTGACTTTGCCACTGTCATCCATGACTTCATCACCTCAGGGCTGGATTACTGCAACACGATCTATGTGGGGCTGCCTGAGAAGCTGGTCCGGAGGCTGCAGCTGGTGCAGAATGCCGCGGCCCGTCTCCTTATGGGGGCGGGCCGCAGGGAGCACATGACACCAGTGCTCTGGGCTCTGCACTGGCTGCCTATAAAGCACCGGGCCAGGTTCAAGGTGCTGGCTTTAACCTTTAAAGCCCTTCACGGCCTGGGTCCTACTTATCTGCGGAACCGCCTCACTCCCATGTGCCCGTGCGACCCTTGAGATTGTCTGTGGGAGCCTTTTTGGAGGTTCCCCGGGCAAGGTGGGTGACCACCGATGTTAGATCTTTCTCGGTGGCCGCCCCTGTGCTGTGGAATTCACTCCCGGAGGAGGCTCGGTTGGCTCCCACACTCCTGCTATTTTCAGCGTTTATTTAAGACCTGACTGTTCCGCCAGGCTTTTGGCGGGGGGGGGGAGCTTTTTTTTTATTAATTATTATTATTATCAGCATTTGTATAGTGCCAGCTGTGTACCTGGCGCTTTACAGAATAGTAAGATAGATGCGCTCCCTGCCTATGGCTCACAATCTAATAGACACAGAGGTGGGAGACAAGGAGAGGGGACATAGGGAGACAAGGAATAAATAACATTCAAGTGGATGTGAAGTCTCAGGTGCACGTGCTTGGCTTGGTTGTGGTTAGGCAGGAGTATGCGGGGATGGCAGACATTAAATATTGAAAGGAAAGTTCTAACAGGCATCGGGAAAGGTGGCAAGGAAGAGGTGGGTTTTGAGGAGGGATTTGAAGGTGCAGAGGGAGGGGGCAAGGCGGATGTGGACAGGGAGGGAGTTCCAGGCATGGGGGCAGCAAGGGAGAAGGGACAAAGGCAGTTAGGGGAGCAGGGGAGACGAGGGAGAGCGAGGGAGGGGACAGAGGAGGAGCGGAAAATGCGTGCAGGAGTGTGTAAGGAGACTAGGGCTGAGAGGTAAGGGGGAACCAGGTAGTGAAGGGACTTACTTCACATTTGTAAGTGAACACCAGGAGTTTGTGAAGGATGCGTTCGGGAAGGGGGAACCAGTGAGGAGAGGAGAGGTTGCACGTGGTCAAAGCAATGGGCTGAGTGGATGACCCTAGCAGCGGAGTTTTGGATGGAGATAATGGGGGAGAGCAGGGGAGGCCAGTAAGGAGGAGGTTGCAGTAGTCAAGGCGAGAGATAACCATGGCATGAACAAGCGTTTTGGCTGAGGAGACCGAGAGAAAGGGGCGAATCCGAGCAATGTTGTGGAGGGTAAAGTGACAGGACTTGGCAACAGAGTCAATGTAGGGTTTAAAGGAAAGGTGAGTATTGAAGACGAAGCCCAAACTATGGGCTTTGGGAACGGGGTGGATGGTGATCCCATCAATAAGGATGGATAGGGAAGAGGGAGAGGAAGGGTAGGGATGAAAGATAAGGAGTTCAGTCTTAGCCATGTTGAGCTTGAGCTGACGTTGGGACATCCAGGCTGAGATATCAGAGAGACAGTTGATGAGGCGAGCTTGGACAGAAGGGGAGAGAGAGGGGGTGGAGAGATAGAGTTGAGTATCATCAGCATAAAGGTGATATTGGAAGCTGTGGGAGGCAATGAGTTTACCAAGGGACCGGGTGTAGAGAGAGGAGAGGGCCCAGGACAGAGCCTTGGGGAACCCCAACCAAGAGGGGGAGGGAGGAGGAGTTGGAATTGGGAAGAGACACATTAAAGGAGTGGTCAGAGAGGTAGGAGGAGAACCAGTCAAGGACAGAGCCGCAGAAGTCTAGGGAACGAAGAGCATCCAGTAGGAGTGAGTGGTGGACAGTGTCAAAGGCAGCAGAGAGGTCAAGGACAAGAATGGAGTAAAGGCACTTAGATTTAGCAACAAGTAGATCATTGGTGATCTTGGCAAGGGCAGTTTCATTGGAGTGAAGGGGGCGGAAGCCAGATTGGAGAGGGTCCAGGGAGGAGTTGGCAGAAAGGAGATCCAGGCAGCGGGAATAGACAACATGTTCCAAAAGCTTAGAGGCGAAGGGTAGGAGGGAGAATGGCTGGTAACTAGAGGGGTTAGAGGGGTAGAAGGTGGACTTTTTGAGGATGGGAGAGACAGTGGCATGCTTGAAGGTGGAGGGGAAGGAGCCAGTGGAGAGGGAGAGATTAATAACATGTAAAAAAAAGGGGGGGGTGACAGTGGGAGCAAAGGAGGTCAGGAGGCAGGAGGGGATTGGGTCGAGAGGGCAGGATTTCCCCCCCTGTATTTGTATTTTTAACTGTTTTAAATTATTTTATTGTTTTATTTTTATATTGTTGTTCGCTGCCCTGGGCTGCCCTGTGGGCAGGAGGGGCGGGATATAAATATTATATAAATAAATAAGGTAGCACTTTTTGCTTGCATCAAGCGTGAGTGGTCATAACGTCATAGAAAACTGTTGCTGCACATGGTTTGCCTGGGAAAGCCAAATGGCCTCACCTTTTGTTTGTGGGTGTTGTGGCCACCTGGGCTGCAGGGTCCAGAGAAGTTGGGGGGGGGGGGAGGGTAATGGATACCCTGGCCTTTACTGACATTTGGGTGAGGCCTGATGTGAAGAGAAAACTCCATCCTCCAAGACAGCCTATGGGCTCATAGTGGCACATGCACACAATGGGATTCTATGTATGCATGACGAATTGCAGACACCACTGTAACAGGGCATGGTCCCCAGGGCATAAGTCCCTGCTAGATCAGACCCCCCGGGCTCACTTTCAGCTCATAGTTCAGTCACTCGCTTTCTAGGAATGGACTCTTAGTTTCTTTTATTCATGCAACACACAGTCTCTTTATTCACAATTCCATAATAAAAAAACCTCTGGTTTACAACGAAAGTTAAGGCTCTTGCAAATTCAATCATGCAATAAAAAGCATGGACATTGCAAGTTAAGGCTCCTGCCTTAACGTACGGGCCATGTAAGCAGTAAAGACGTTGTACCATCTCACATATTGTGCTCACTTACAGCTTAGGCTCCATGCACCCACACTTTGCCTTCATCTTTCAGGCCCAATCCTCTTCCTCTGCAGGTTGGGGGCAACACTGAAGCTGGAGACAGGAGGGCGTGAGCTGGATCCTCACCCCCTCCTTTTCCTCTATCCTTTCATTTGGGTGGAGGAGAATGGGACAGCTAAGTAATGGCTCAGAACCCTCTCTTATAACCAGTAGTCCCCACTGCCCTTCCAGAGAACTTGGGAGTAGTGGCTTCTACACCCCCTTCCTATCTAACCTACTAGGTCTCCACACTTCAACAGAAAAGTCAGGACTCCTGACTTCTAGCCCCTCTACCCCCCTCTAACCTGGTACGCTGCACTCCCTTCACAGGCAACCCAACAGTCCTGGTTCCCAGCCTGTACTCCTCTCCTCTGCTCTGCTCTCTAAACCTTGTAACAGACAACCCAGGAGTCCTGGGTCCAAGTTCCCCCCTCTAGTCCCACTACCCTCACAGAGAACTCCAAAGTCCTGGGAAATACATCTATCTGTATGTCTCATATGGAACAGGAGTAAAGGTGTGTGTGTGTAATGACAAACAGGACAGGAAGTGGAATAACTGACGGAGGCTATAGGGATTCAGCTATGATAAGTGACTGAAATGATACAAATAATCCCACAGGTATTCCATCAGTCTTCTGAATGTTTTTTTTTCACTCAGAGCTTTGTAAATATTTGTAAAGCTGTCACATGGGCGTCTGTCCATACTTTTACGAAGCATTACTCTTTGGATCTTGCAGCCAGAACAGATTCCCAAGTGGGAAAAGCAGTGCTCGATGCATTCTTAAATGGACACCCTCGACTCCCTCCTCCTTGAGGTAGGTGTTTAAAACTGCTTATCATTCTCCCAAGAGTGAGAATCGCAGAGATCCTCGAAGAAGAAATAGAGGTTACTTACCAGTAACTCTGTTCTTCAAGAGAGCTCTGCGTATTCTCACATCCCGCCCTCCTTCCCCTCAGTCTCGGATAGGCATTGCTGGGGTCTTCCAGACCGGGTTGGAAGGAACTGAGGCGGCGAGGGCTCCTCCCCCTATTTATCCTATCCATCCCTCGTGATGCAGGCCCGCGTTTTCCTCAGGATGGGAGGGGGATGGAGGGGGCGGAACCCTCACCATGTTCTAGTCTTTTCCAGGCATATTCTGCCTGGATACTGCTGACGAGAGGTTTTCTGGTGCCTGCAAATACTTAGGCATCAATTTGACTAAACACCCACAGAATTTATATAAAGACAACTATCCAGAGCTACTAGAGCAAGTTAGAAAGGATGCACAGGCATGGAAGGGACTGGCCTGCTCATGGCTGGGGAGAGATGATAATTTATTTAAGATGATGTCTCTACCGAGGATTCTGTACAAAATGTCAGCATTACCTATTGATCTTCTGGAGTCTTTCTTTGTCCAACTGGATAAGATTCTCAGGAGCTTGATATGGAGAAGTCAGGTTACAAGAATAGCGCAATCCACACTGATTAGGCCGAAACAAAAAGTGGGTCTAGGAATGCCAGATATGCTTAAATATCATACAGCAGTTCAGTTGCTAGCAATAAATAAATGGTATTTTAGACCTAGGAATGTTAGGTGGCTGGGTATAGAAATGGAAAATTTAAAGATAGATTCTTTCACTGACTATATATTAGATGTGGGTAGGATAGAGAAGAAAAGATGGAACACACACCCGTTTGCAGGAGGGACGTTGAAAGCATGGCATAGAGGCCAAAAAAAGATGCCAGTTAGAGGGAATGCCTCCCCATACTCCAAAATCGACAAGAGTGGAGCTGCGTGAGGGCAATGTGGCGGTAGCACTCAGAAAGCAGTTGCGGTTACATGGCTTTAATAGGGTAGAACAGCTATTCACATCGGTGGGATTTAGAAATATTAATTATTTAGAAACACAGATGAAGGAGAGGGTGAATGCTTTCCAGCATTTGCAGCTAAAAAGTTATTTCACACGTAAAAATGTAGTGCTTGAATTTCAACGTAAGCCCACAAACCTAGAAAAAATACTGTTCGATCATGAGATAATAAAAAGAGGCCTTAGCAAGGTTTACGCTGCACTGCAGAAGCTGTCTGGGAAGGAGCCCATTCAGACATAGAGCAAATGGGAAAAGGACTTACAAACTAAAATTGAGGAGAAGGATAAGTTGTCAGTCAGGCGATACATTTTTGAAAAGTATAATTCACTAGTGTTAGGGTAGGGAGGGGGAGGACAGGAGTTTCCCACAGATGCCACCAAAGTTCCCACGCCACAATCTCACCCGCTCGCCAGCCACTGGGTCGCACACGAGTAACCTGGAGAAAACAACCCCTCAGGATATAGTTTGACCCAAGTTGCCTCAAGCGAGGCGAGGCCTTGTCATCATTGGGGTAGTGGAGGAACGCAACCTCGAGTGTGACCCCTCCTTGCACCACGCCTTGTACTAGCCACACACCCCTCTCACTCAGTTCAATGAAAAGGGAATAGGGATGGGGAGATGCGGGGATAGTGGAGGAAAACTGGGAAAGACTCACCAGGGCTGTAAGGCAGGGAAACACAGACACGCAATCACAGGGAGGTAGGGGCCCAAACTTAGAATGGGTACAGGGGGGGTGACACCCCTTGCTGCACCATGCTGCTGGAATGTACATTCACTCCACTCACTCGCCTTACTCGCCTCTACTCTTCCACTCACCTCTCTCTCTCACGCTGTCACTCTCTCAGGCACACGTCACACATCCAAACCGTTGCTTGCTAGGGTTTTCAGAAATCGCTCAGGGCCAGTCTCACAGTGCTGCTGTTCTCCGGCAGCGCTGTGATCATTCTGACCTCCTTAAGTACTGCTAGCCCCGCCCCTACGCTCACACAGCCGCGCTGAACGTCGTGGCGCTGGGGGCACACCCTCCTGATCCGCCGCCGGAGCGGATGTCAATTTCATGTCCCCGCTAGCTGACTGTGGGGAATCTATGGGTGCTGGAGCTGTTTCTTGCTCCCGCCCATGCTCCTCCCTCTCAGGATATTTCTCTTTCCCCACGGGGGCCCATCTGCACATTCGTTGCCTCCGGGTCCCCACGCGGTGAGCCCAGCCGCACCCCCGGCACCTCCATCTCCTTACAACTAGACTCTCAGGACACAATTTTAAAGATATTCTATCGATATTATCTAACCTCAGACAGAATAAAGCATTGTGATAAAAATGTATCAGGCAAATGCTGGAGGGGTTGTGACGATGAGGGTACTCTACTGCATCATTGTTGGTCTTGTTCCAGGGTAGTGGAATTTGGGAGGGAGATATAGAAATTTATCGGGAAAATGGCTGGAGTTAATTTACCATTCAAACCTGAGGTGGCCATATTGGGCCACTATATAACACATATGCAAGAAAACTAGAAAATTGTAAGGGAATGTTTGATAGCGGGGTTTTATGCAATCGCAAAGAATTGGAAGGGAGAAACCAACACGCTATGGAAAGATTGGGAAGATAGGCTCTGGTGAAACATGACAATGGAGAAAGTACTAGCGGAACTAAAAGGGGCTACAGATGCCTACAGAGCTAAATGGAAACCATTCATTGAGACTACAAGAGATTGGTGGGGAGCGACGACTTACCCAGTTGCTAACCCTATAAGAACTAGATTGACTATACGTGGAAATATTATCCTTCTCCATTGTGGAAGGGATGAGGAATAAAGCCAAGCGCGGGGGGCGGGGGGAGGTGGGAAGGGTTAGGGGGAAAGTTTATTGAAAAATTGTAAACAATGTAGAATCTTGGAAAGTGTTGAAATTCGTTGGTTGGTTTGTATGGAAAAATTAATAAAAATAAATAAATTTTAAAAAAAGAAGAGGAGAGGGCCAAGGACGGATCCTTGGGGAACCCCAACTGAGAGGGGTAGGGAGGAGGAAGGGGAGGAGTTAGGAAGAGATACATTGAAGGAGCGGTCAGAAAGGTAGGAGGAAAACCAGTAGAGGACAGAGTCCCGGAATCCAAGGGAGTGGAGCGATTCAAGCAGGAGCGAGTGGTCAACAGTGTCGAAGGCAGCAGAGAGATCAAGGAGGACAAGAATAGAGTAAAGGCGGTTGGATTTAGCCACAAGAAGATTGTTGGTGATCTTAGCAAGAGCGGTTTCAGTGGAGTGAAGGGGGCGGAAGCCAGATTGGAGGGGGTCAAGGGAGGAGTT
>QEPC01010291.1:3793321-3812852 GCA_003113815.1 Sphenodon punctatus | reverse complement strand
CAGACATGACGCTAACCACCCTTTAACCACCCTTGGTGGTTATTTATGCATGTTGCAGGGCTGTATTGGTGCCCTATGCAGCCCTGAAACATGCATAAATAACCACCAAGGGTGCTTAAAGGGTGGTTAGCGTCATGTCTGAAAGTACCCAATGTAAGGTTTGTGTACCGTCGCATATCTAGGAAAAGCTGTGACATGCTAACTAAAAAGACACTGATCAGGAACAAAGAGACGAGAATAGGTGCTGTGCTGTCCCCATTGTTATTGGTGGTGTTCTGACTTCAGCATGTCCCAAGGAACTATTTGCCCCTAATGGATTCACCAACACAATGCACTCTGAGAGCAGCAATAGAGATTATTGTTGGTAAAGCTTGTGGCAAGGGCAACTCAGGGAAAAAACATGAAAATGGGAGGTTGGAAGCTAATTGGACACTGGCTTTAACCACCTCTAATTAACGCTCAACATGAACTATTAATCGCTGATAATCTTAGGAGAAACATTCAGCTAATGTAATAACCATCCTGTCTTGTGGGTGTGTAAAGTTTTTAGCCAGTGTTCGATTCTGCTGTTTATAATGCCAAGGGTGAAATCAAAACTTATTAATTGGTATTTGGAAGTGCAGACTTGTATGGTATGGCTTTGTCAAGATGCCATAAAATCCACATACAGAAACCTTTTTAATTAAAAAAACAAAAACAAACCCTAAACTAGTACTGAACATACTGTGTTCGTATTTTAGGAATCTGATAATGAGGTTTTATGGCCTAAACCAAGCCTCTGACCATGAAAAAGAAATCTTTCTGCTCAATATACCACAGAACCATTGGTTGTGGACCAACGTTTTTCAATGTTGGCAATAATTCTCTCATTTAACTAGATAGGCTACGGATGACTCAAGGCTTATTGCTTAAATACAACTTCCCCTCCTCCCCCCCACCTTACATTACCTTTAACTTGCCCGGCCATTTTATGGAGATAAAATACCTTGATAAGGTTGACATGCCAAGCGTTAGTCATTGATAAGCAAGGTCAGGTTAAGCTATATGACAAGAGTACTCATCTTAAGTGTATGCCAAAACGCATCCTCCTGATACACCACATAGCTCTAGCTGTACAGCTGTGTTTTCTATATAGCTATCCTTATATTTTTGAGTTATTGTAAATGTGGAAGGCACTTCTAGAAAACAAGTAATGATGCAGATCCTAAACGGAAGTCCATAAACTAAACCCCCAAAACATTAGCAACTGAGGGTCACACACAAAGGAAGATAAAGGACGATGCCCATGTCAACTTAATCATATCCTGAGATCCATTCCATTTTCTTGTAGCCTTATAGGCAAATTGGCAAGAATACATTTATAGGCTTCAAGATCCCTCCCCAAAAGGTTCTTCATCCACTTAGGGAAGTTGCAGCATAGGAGCTGGTATGTGTATTTATCCTATGACAGTTATCCAGAGAGCATATCTTGAGCAAACCATCATCGTAACAGGCTGGGTAATTGTGAGCAAATCACTGGACCAGGACTCTGTCCATCCAGCCCTTCATGATTGCTGGCATGCTGAACCAGTATAAAGGAAATGAGACAGAAGGAAGCATAGGATCCCATTAACATGGGCAGGTAGCCATTTCCTTTGTCTCTCTTTCTTTTCCAAACGCATCCCAAATCTGCCAAACTGTTCACAGATGATCCATAGTAAATAAGAACCATCACCTAGAAGACAGTTAACTGTATTTGCTAAAAATCTTTTTGGCAGTGTCTAGGTTAGGGTGGTTAGATGTACAGTATCTATCTTTCCAGGCATCAAGGTAGACTAACACAGGCCCCCCAGCTGGGACCCCACCTGCAGGCTCTCATGGGCACTCTACTCAGAGAACCTTCTCTGCAACCAAAGGTCTACTAGAAAATTTCTCACAATGGATAGTGATAGACATCTTGGCCATGCCTGCTTCAAGCATCAGGGTGTTTTTACGCACACATTTCTCCTGGATGTTTGCCGTTACATCCTGAACTTTCTGTGTGTCTAAAATCACTCGCCCAGATCTTAAACATCCAGATCTTTGAACTTCTGCGTAGAACTTCTCCCAGAACCTGTGTGTGTAAAAAGTTCTGGTAAAACTGCTTTGCTCCAGGCAACTGGTCACTTGGTTTCCATGGCAGCCGGTCACATCTACAGCTGCGGCTACTTTAGGCTGCCTCAGGGCAGTGTGTGTGTGAAAAATGCATCTGGAACTTACTTGTGGACTTGTAAATCCAGAAGATTGAAACATCTGGAACTTTAACATGTTTGTAAAAATGCCTGTTTCAGCTGCAGCATCCTGCTTCTAAGAGCTGAATTCTAGTCTAAGTTGTGCTTAGGCAAGTCACAGCTTCTCTGTTCTCATTCTTGTATCCATCTTGATGGCTGTAGGTGGAAAGTGTAGTATTGAATAAGCACTAGGGGCCTGTTTCCAGTGGGAAATCACAAATCTATCATTTGAAGCCAGCAGGGTGGCATTAGTATAAAAACTGGTATGAGAAAAAAATTGGGCCCTTGGGTGTAGATTTAATTTATTGTCTTCCTTTCAAGCCAGCCATCTTTTCAACGGGACTACTCTGGAGTAAGCAGTTTAAGGATTGCAACTAACATTTGAGACCTACTTCTGGAGCCTCAGCTTCTGGTTGCCACAGTCTGCTCCAGATTCCAGAAGAGTAGCAGTGTAATCTATAGCTCTAAAACTGCAAAAAAAGAGTCTTGTGGCACCTTAAAGATGAACAAGAAAATCTCTTTATTATGGCATGAGCTTTCCTCAGCTCTTGCTGACAAAAGCTCATGCCAAAATAGAGTTCTTCTTGTTTGTCTTTAAAGTGCCACAGGAGTATTTTTTTAAAATCTGGTCTAGGGAAAATCCTACAACTTTTTTAAAAAGACACCAAAAAAACAAAACCCTCCTCCCATGATAGCGTTTAATAAACCTCATGAAAGCATAATAAGCCTCCCCCCTTTTCCCCATCAGGAGCTATTTCAAAGGGAGTGGTCAAGCGAGACAGTTACAGCAAACGTTTTAGCCCGATTTACTCTCTCTCTACCCCTTGACTGCAAAAGCCCTTTCATACTGCGCCCTTGATGACTTGGAGTGGAAACCGTCCTGTCTGGGAACCTCTACCAGTGCCAGCCCTCTACTACCTGAGTGTAAAGTCCCCCCACCCGCGAGCAACACATCAACCGCAAGGCTGCATGCTTGTCTCTGCAATCCACGCCTTGTTACCTGCTACCGGCGGGCTACGCGGGAAGGATCTTGTTGCTAGATGGAAGCACGTAGTCCCGTTGGTTTTATGGGCTTTGCAGAGCTAGAAAAGTGCTGAGTCTGGGTCCAGAGAGGTGATCAGTGCAACTAGCACTGCCTGGGCAGGGCATGGAATTCACCTGTTACCCCGCCTCCTGGTTAGCGCTGCTTCAGACTAATAGAAAGCGAGAGAGTATTATCCCCACTCTCCCTTCCTTCCCGGGAGAAGTCTGGCTGCTTCAGAGTGTTCCTCTCTGCTTACAAATCAAATGCATGCTGCTTACTGCCCCCAACACTTGACTTTCCTGCATGCACACAGCTTTCAGCATTGCTTGCACATGCCTCTGATGTGGACAATCCATGCTGATAAGAAAGGGTTTATCATGCAATACACAAGCCCACAAACAGAAAGCTCTCATCAGGGCTGGTTCAGATAGTGCTGCAGTGCCAGGTCTATAATCAGAGGGTGTGGGGGCACAACACAGCCTACTGGAGAGTCGCTAGCTCAGTGCCAGTCAGGTATGATTGGTGGCACTGAGCTAGCGACCCAAAGAGTAATTAGCACCGGCATGTTGCTCACTGGTGTTTGTGGGGGTGGGATAGCAACAGTGCATAAGTGTAGACTTCATGGGGGGGATTTTCAGAGATTCCCCCCCCCCGTGTTTTTTTTTTGTTTATTTGACTTCTGCAAGCAGCAGTATGTCACTATATGAGTTAATATAAATGTTACCAGCTGAAAGTTTAATAGTTTCTAGAATTTCTATGCACATTATTAAATGGTTAGAGCAGTAGAAGATTTATTTTTTTAAATTCCCCCCCTCCATTGCAAAACCATACACCTATGCAGACTAGCACCAGCACTGACCATCCTGAAGACTGTACTGATTGGTTCAAGAGCCATAAAAGCAGTGAGTCCCTGTGGATCAAAGAGCCTCAGGGTGAACTCACACCTAAAAGCCAGTTTCTGAACACAAAAACAATATCGGGGTAGATGCAGGGGGCCCCAGAATGCCTTGAAGAAATTTGTTCTGTATCACTTCGATGCCTCTTATATAACTTGGAAAGCATTTCTCTGCCCCGTACAGAAGCTGAGGGAGCACTTTTGCCTTAAAAACCTTAGTTGATGCCAAAAAACATGTGGGGGTTTGAGGCACTATACATTCTCAGAATTCCAGCTACTGATGGTTTAGCTTTTGCAATTATCCTGTTGTTATGTAGATCCAAGACCTAGATTCAGCAAATGACACACCCAGGTAAACATAATCAGGTACCTGAGAGAGAACATGGTCGCCCACCCTCCATGTATACTTCAATCTTCTACGGCCAGATTACCCGAGACCTTTGAGGGTTAATTCCCAAATTATTTGTAAGGCAGTATTGATTCAATTGATTTAAACCTCGCTGAAGACCTTGTCCTATTTGCAAAAGCAGGACAACATCACTGGCGTACAACAGAATGGAAATAGGTCTATCTGCAGTTTTTGGTGGCGTATCACTAGATGTATTAATCTTGAGAACCAAATCATTTAAAAACAAATTAAATAATAAATGTGCCAACAGGCATCCTTGCTGAACTCCAGCGGAGACATGGAAAGACCTGGAGAGGTTGCCAGCACTATTTAACCTCAACTGCTCTGGAGTCAGAGTGCAATTCTATAATTAGGTCAAGTAGGTGACAATTAATGCCCATTTCGAGTAGTTTGACCCATGACTTTTTCTTTTCAACTGAGTCGAAGGCTCTAGAAAAATAAATAAATGCTACCTAAAGGTTCCCTGCCCTTATTGAGGTCTACTTGTCAATTAAATGCATCAAAATAAAACAATTATCCAATACGGATCTTCCTTGTAGAAAACCTGACTGCTCCTCAGCCAATAATTGCTTTTCAGATACCCACAGCTCCAACTCCTCTAACAGGAAACGTGAGTAGATTTTGCTAATTATTGGGAGGAGATTAATCAAGCAGTAACAGGCCGGGTCTACCTTACTCCCCTTCTTGTATATAGGAATTATAACAGCAATATTCCAAGAGGAAGGCAACTGCCTGCAAGAGTTAAAGTTTGTAAATAGTCTAGCAAGTACGAGGGACACCAAGCAGTATTCTCTTTAAATAACTCATGAGGAATATAATCAAAACCTGGGGCCTTGCCTGATTCTAAAGCTAAAATATAACCAAACACAATTTCTTCAGTTACTATAGGGGGGAAAAAACATATGATACAGATACATCACAATCTACCTCGAACTTTTATTCTATAGAGACAATGGAGAAACAAAAAGCGGTGACCTATTGGTGTAAGCTCTGTAAAATTGACTCTTCATGTCTCCCATTGAAGTGCTTGTTAGAGCAAATTAAACATATGGGGAGTAGGTCCTATTGGTGGAGGAGGGAATTTTCTACACTACTTTCTAGAAGTGGCTACTCTCCAAATGATTATATGACTCTAGGTACTGGCCCTCTTTTCACTGGTATTAAGCAAAGGCTACTGGATATTTTTGTCCAAGAGGAGATATTTCAGCAAAAGTAGCAGCTCCCTGGTACTCAAAAATTAAACTAGATTTAACTTTGGAACTGTACTCGACTTCCTTGCGAGAGTTACAACTACACAGAGCATTTCAGTTGTTTGACTCTGCTGTTACCCAAGGGAGGGTGGCAGCGTCCTCTCTATACTGAATTGCGATTGTGCTGGGTGGTTCAGCTGTCAGAGTTTAATTTATCTTTTGTAGCCTGTGTGTTGGCTGTGTGTTATCTTTTGTAGCCTGTGTGTTGGCTACAAAAGATCATGCAGTTATAAAAGCTGTTGCATGTTTTTTCTTCTTGGCCTTTAGAAGGAAGGGGGTATTGTTGTAAAACAGAGTATCAAACTATACTCCTGTTTATTTCATTAGTAACTCTGTGAATGGCTGATTCTGGTCCTTTGCCTAACTTATCTCTTCTGCCCAGGGAGATGTAATATATTTTGTAATACTCTCTCATACTGTGGCAGTAGGAGAGGGTTTGTTTCATTTTTTTGTGATTTTTTTTAAAGAATTTTTTTTATGTTTGAGAATTTAGGAAATATTCTTGTTGTTTCCATTGTATTTTATTTGTTCTTTTGGATTTTTATTTATATTTTGCTGATATTGTGATGGCAGTTAGACAATTTGTCTATAGCAAACTAAACTAAAACTAACTCAGACATAACATAAAATCCAATTTTAACTGTTCGACCTGGATTTAGATGTTACTTGTGAGCATGGCCACACTTTTTGTCCCCACTTTTGTTCCCAGTTTATCCCCAGGTTTGGCTTCCGCTTTCAATCCAATCCTCCAAAGTGCGGGGAATATAACATCCGATTTTATGTTACGTGTGCACATGATCCCGGTTTTCTTAGTCCTCCAAGGATCATAGAAAATCAAAGCAAATCAAAATGGCAACAAACAAGTTGAGGGGAAATGACACAGGAAGTGCATGGATGCGGGAGTGTCAAATCACACTTTGCAAGATGGGATAGCTTCCAGGCGAGTGTCCCAACCCCAGATTATGCAAATTATTACCAAACCCCAATTACCATGTGTGTGTGCACATGGTAATCAGGGCAAAAGTGGGGATTGGAAATCAGATTTTAAAACACACAAACTTGGATTTTATGTTATGTGTGGGTACATGCCTCCCTACACATTCCGCTCCCCTATCAGCCTGGCCCAGTCTTGTCCCTGCAATCCTCACCACTGCCCTGACCTGTGATGACTGTCCCCTCCCACCCCCGCAGAAAGCTGCAGAGTGTGTCCCAGCCCACAGTAAAATGAAGCCAGAAGGTGACCTAGCCTTACTGCAGCACAGATACAGAGTGAACAAATGCTGCTTTAGAAAAACGAGTCCCTCGTGCACTTCTGTGTTGAACGGAATAAAGACAGGGTTGCCATGCCCTCCAGGATTGTCCTAGAGTGTCCCACAATTAAAGTTTAACCTCCAGGATGCATTCGCCAGCTGGGAAGAAAAGTCATGGTAACCTCAAAATGAATATTGCAAGGTGAATTTAAGGCCATTTTAAAACAGGCATGGCTGGGGTCCATGTGTGCCGTGTGGAGGGCCCACACACGGCTGATGAGTAGGGGGAGAATCAAATGGGCCAAGACGGGTGTGCGCCCCTACCCACGGACCACCCACTAATGCACCCACACAGAGCAACCTAGATTTTTCCACAATGCTCCATGCGTGGGCACGAGGAGGTTCTGGTGAGGAGGCTGCAGCCTTTTCTCTCTGATTCAAATTTGGCCACTGTCATCCATGTTTTCATCACCTTGAGGCTAGACTACTGCAATGCGCCCTACATGGGGCTGCACTGGATGACTGTTCAGAAGCTGCAGCTGGTGCAGAATGCGGCGGCTCAGCTTCTTTCGGGGACGAGTCATCAGGAGCAAATTACACTGGTGCTCTGGAGTCTGCACTGGCTGCCTGTAGCTTTCCAGACACAATTCAAGGTGCTGGTTTTGACCTTTAAAGCCCTAAACAACCTGGGCCCCACTTACCTGAAAGACTGCCTTTCCTACCATGCCCTGCTGAGGCCCTTGCGGCCGGCCAGGAGCGCCCTTCTGTGGGTTCCATCTGCCACTCTTGTCCTTACGATGGGGGCTTGCAGGAGGGTGTTCTCAGTTGCTGCTTCAATGTTGTGGAATTCCCTCCTCCTGGAGGTTCGTCTGAGCCTGAATGTCTTTCAGAGGCAGTGTAAGATCTTTCTTTTTATTAAAGCTTTTGGCAGGTGGGGATAGGAAGGGGCGGAGGTTGTTGGTTGGTTGGGGTTGGATTGGTAGGTTTTTTTGTATTTTTATTTTAAGGTCTTTTAATTGCATTTCATGTGTGTTGTAAGCTGCCTTGGGGAAGGGCAGGGTACAAATGTAAATTAAATAAATAAAATGAGTGGGCAACGCATGGGGCACAGGAGTGCACCCCCACCTATGCCACCTTCAGATGGGCATTTAGGTGGGTGGGGGGTGGGTTGACCTGCATGGGTACATCCTGTTTAAAAACTACCGAAGTCTCATTCATTTCATACCCCAGGACTCTTTCATGAATCCTATGGATTATAGTGTAGCCGGATACATCCAGGTCCTTATTTTCTACTGGGAGCAGAAAATATTTTCCTTATTTTCTACTAGGAACAGATAACCTTCCTTTTGTTATCTTCAGTCTTTTCCATGCAGCCCCATCCACCCACGTATTTATACCAGGTACGACCAAACCGTGGTTCTTGAACAGTTCAAGTGCATCTCTCAGCCAGAGTTGGTCACGGGTCCCCACGCTGCCTCAATGGTTCTGTTTCTCAGGGACTACAGAGCACTGGCTATCGCAGCCAATCATGAAGCAGAAAAGGGGTGTGTGGGTGTGTTGGCTCTCAGCCATATGAAGATTATGGCATGAGGCTCTTGGGGTTGAGAACTTTGCCCACCCCTGATTTATACCAGCTTTACCTAGGGCACAATCCTGCATCCATTGAAGTCAGTGGCAAACTCTCATTGACTTTAATGGGGGAGGACTGTCTTGTTAGGTTGCTCCTGGCCTTCCTTTTGCACTGAACTTTACTGGACTTTGTTTTGTGCTGCCTCTCTACCAGTCTTGTCTGGTTTGTTATGTCAGGCTATGTTAGTTCCATCACAGGAATAATCAATGGAGTCCATTCAAACTCTTAGCAGCACAATGGGTACTTTCAGACATGACGCTAACCACCCTTGGTGGTTATTTATGCATGTTGCAGGGCTGTATTGGTGCCCTATGCAGTAAATTAGGGATGTGCCTTTCATTTTCTTTATTACAATAAAGAAAATGAAAGAGCCCCCTTCCATTTTCTTTACTGAATAAAGAAAACGACAAAATAATAATAATAACGAAAGATTTTCTTTCGTCTTTCATTATTGTGCTGCGAAGGACTGCAGGCAAACTTGTAAAATCTGGACCATTTATTCAAACTTTCTGAGATTTGGCAGGGATATTACCATGGGTGAGGGGTACAATCTGTCCAAATCCTATCCAAATTGGATGGAAGATGAAGATGTTACAGCCAGAAATGGGCAATAACTTAAATTGCTCATAAAATAGGACCCTTTATCCAACCTTTATGAACTTTGGCAGAGTTCATCCCTTGCAGGAGAGGTAAAATGTGTCCAAATTTAATAAAAATTAGATGAAAAACAAAGCTGTTACAGTTGGAAATGTGTGTACAAACCAAAATAATTGCCTATAAAATTCAGACCCTTTATCCAGTCTTTATGAAATATTGCAGGGATTGTCCCCTGTGTGAGGGGTACAATCTGTCCAAATTCATGCAAATCAGATGGAAAATGAAGATGTTATAGCCAGACATACATTTCCCATTGAAACCAATGCAAAACAAAAACAAAAGTAAAAAAGAAATCTTAAGACACTAACCTAAATGTAAATGAAATAAATGACATTTTAATAATGAAAATAAAAAGAATAAAAAATTTCCCATGCACATCCCTAAAGTAAATATGAAGATATAAATCACAGCATAGGAGGCAGAGGAGTTTGGCCATTTTTAAATGGACACAGCTGTGGGGCAGGTCTGTGAGGGATGCGTGGAGCAACCACGCACCACCCACCCACCACAGGCGAGTTGGGAGGGATTCAAACAGATGCTGGCCAGGGAGGGTCATGGTAGGTCACAGCATCTACCCACCCAATCTCCACTCACCCAGCCCTCCACCGATCCACCACGCTCACCGTTTACATGGGCAGCCGATCCACCGGTTGGAGAAGGGCCACACACACACCCTCATGACGTGGCAACATGGCAAACTAAGGACAGGTGAAATCACAGCTGCTCTCACTGCCCATCCCCAGCCAGACTCCGTGAGGGTGGGGGAGGAGGGACAGGGGAAGGTGCAACAGAGCAGCACACACAACCCTAGGGCACAGCACACAAACCATGGGCAGATCAAGGAACAAAAAGGGGCATTTATTGCAATATGGAGACCAACGCAACAGCAGCAGGGAAGGTCATGTTCCAATGCACAGACACCCCCTTCCCTGCCAAGTCCTACACAGCACAGAGGCCAGGGGAAACACTGGCGGTTCATGGGGCCCTGTACAAGGGGATCTCAGCCACTGGGGTGGGGGACATGGACCCTGTGCCACAAGTAGGGGGACTCACACAGGCAGCTCACAGTGCAATGGCAGGGGAAGCCGGCAGAGGAGTCAGGGCGACTCGGACCAAGGGCAAAGTCAAGCAGGCAGGGCTGGCCTTACTGTGGGGTGGCCCCGGCCCTGCTCCCTGGGGGGCACAGTGCTGCCTGTGCCATCAGGAGTCAGCAGCTAGCGTGCTCAGTCAGAGGCTGTGCGCCCAGCTGCTGCTGGGGCTCCCTCCCTCCACATTCATTGTTGTGATCAGTGATGCGTCTGTGCACATACAGTGAACACGGACATCTTGCTTAGCTAAGCGCAGGCTTCCCCACCACCACCACCACCCCTAGGCTGGGTAACACAGGGTTCAGCTGTTCAGCCCAGCACAACCCCAACTCCTCCACTGTTGCAGGGGTTGCAGCCACAGCGAGGCGGAATCGGTCAGCTGACTGACCTGAGCTGACAGCTAAGTTCCCTCCCCTGCTCTGCAGCAACTTGAAGGGAGGGAGGCTCAGACTTTGCTTGTTAGTTGTTCCCCCAGCTCGCCCAGGCTGAGTTCATTCATCTGCTGGCTCTCGGCTGACTTCCATGCCCAGCTGGCCCCACATGATGTGCTGCATGTGCAGTGGTGGCCTCGTCTGCCAAAACGCACATTTCCCCGCTGCCACATAAAATCTCTTACTGAGGGCTGTGTTTGGTCTCTGGGCCTGAGGTTCCCCACCCCCCACTTTCATGGGGTTGCTGTGTGGCTTTGTGGGGGGTGTTTAATCTGATGTTTGATTCGATTTATTTTTCAATTTTTTTGTCCCTGTTCCACTGACAGGAGGGAGCAGGAGCACTGAAGAAGCTGGGAGTGGTTGAATTTGAGCTGTTAGGACTAGTGTTGCCCTCAATTGATATGATTAGGGTTGCCACATATGCAAATTTTTAGAGGTCACTTATGAGAAATACAGGTTGCAAGGTTGCATTGGAGTCAATGCAGCCCTGCAACCTGTATTTCTCATAAGTGACCTCTAAAAATTTGCATATATGGCTACTCTAGATATGATGGAGTCTGATGTTGAGAGCAAGGAAGGCCCGTGACATGAATTCTCCTGGTGGGTGTTTTCTGGAAAAAGAGGTTCACTACCCTATAAGAAATTCATGTTGTCTTTTAACCATATCTGTGTCATGTGCTTCCTTTAATCTAAAATAGATTTAAATGTTCTTTGGTGCACATTATACTAACGGCTTAAAAATAACTTATATGGCAATTTTCTGTAACCCTCAAAGGGAAAGTGGGTGGGGCTAAAGGATGGCCGCATTGTAAAAAAAATCCGGTACCGGGAATCCGGGAAACGGGCCGGATTACCGGGTTGAATCCGATAATACCGGTACGCCCAGTACCGGCATTATCGGATACCGGAAGATCCGGTTGTTCCGGCCCTAGCACACACACACACAGTAGGGTAAAAGAAAGCTTAGATTTTACTAGTACATATAAAAAAGGAATAAAAGCACAGATCCAGGGGTTGATAACCCTTTGAGCAAAGCAGGTCCAGTTTGGGGAATGGTACCTCATTTGGAATGCACCTATCTAGTACAGTATCTCTGAGTAGCAGGCAGGCAGGCAGGCAAGCAAACAATTACTCACATAGAGTTAGTTAGTCCTGGTCTGATTCTCCATAGGTGATGGTTTCTCTATAGGGTCCAAAGTCTTGATCTGGCTAAGGCCAGCGTTACAGAGTTTAGTCACATCATACACTCCTCAGAGTCCCAGAGAAGAGAGAGACAAAATGGAGAGGGTCTGAGGTTTTTAAAGCCCCCTTCCCCTCCCTCTGATTCGTTCAGCAAGGTCACCTGGCACAGGTGAAACTTCCAGCTGGCCAGTCCAGGCCAATCAGATTCCTGTTTCCTGCTGGGTGAAGAAGACCCCAGAGGAATTCCTGGAATGTGGGTCCTTATCATCTTGGACATGTGCTTCTTTTGAGGCCTAGCGCAGTCTTAGGCCTGCCTTGAGTTCAGGCAGGGTGTCTCTGTCAAGATGAGGGGCTGTCCTGGCCAGTGCCTGTCCAGCAAGTGGCATTTTGCCACACCTTCTACTTCTACTTCTTTTCCTTCTCTCTCTCTCTTTATACTTTACATACTTTCACCTTGTCCGGACCTGATCAACCTAGTCAATTTCCCATATCCAAACAGGAGCTGGTCTTGCTGAATGGAGGGTAAATAATATATCTTAGCTTAATAAGAAATGCAGAGAAAGCCAAGCTTAGTTTATAGAGCAGTACCAGATAATATACACAATTATTTCCAACAGTTGTATGAAAGATCATTGCTAGTGAGATTGTATGTTCTTCTGGTGTGTATCTCTGTAATTTTTATATTTGCATATGCAATTGTTGAATATTCTTGGGGACTATATTTGATGCTCGCCTTGAATGAAACATCTGAATATTCAATTAAATCTGACTTATTCAATGTCTCTGAATTAAATTAGTTGTTGTCCAACAGGGGAACCCATTAATAATTCAGTAATAAAATCCCAAACATTCTAAACATAATTTGAGCCTCCAAAATAATTAATCAGTAGTCCTGTTGGTAACAAGTAGGAGTTCAGAGGCTCTGCAAGTTTGATATGCCTGTAAGGAAAATGCAGTTAAAACTGTTGCTAGTTTCCTACCAATTTAAAGAGCATTAATTAAAACAATATATAACTTAAAATATTTTATAGGAAAAGTATATCAATAAAAATGGAGATGATCAGACATAATAATCTCGCCACCCCAGCCACAAGTGCTGACACTACCACTACCAGCTGCTGTGCTTTTGCTCTGGCTGCTTTGCTATAAGAGGGGTAGGGTTGCCACCTCTCTTATTTATTTATTTATTCATTTATTTTACTATTTTTCTACCCCGCCCCCTCCTGCTCACAGAGCAGCTTGGGGCAACTTACAAAATGAACTGGAAACTGGAAGTGGTTAATTTGCAAAAATGTTCATGTGTTTATGCAAATCTGAAATAGCCACTTGCCTGAAATTGAGTCAGGGCCAATGAAAAAGATAGTGGCATGAGGACATAAGGTGGATGGAACTCCAGAACTCCACAGTTCTTTCAGCGTTTGTGGGTAGGAACCGGATCCAGGAGCCAGATTCAGGAACCACAGGTGCTGCTGGCAAGACTCCTCACTGCTGCTGCTGCCGCCACCACCACACAGAAAAAAGGGCAGAGGGATGGAGATGCGCCACACTGTTCCTGGGGAGGCAGGACTCCTCCTCGCTACTGTTACTGCCACAAGGAGAGGGAGCCAGGGAGGAACCCCATACTGTCACTCCAGCCCCACTCCCACCATAGAAGCCCCATTTTCTCTGGGTCAGTTGGGCTGACTGTACTAGCCCACCTGGGCGCAGTCCTCCTTGATGTTTAGCAGCACCCTTTGTATGGGGAATTAGCTAGGTGCCTGCCACATAAAACTCTCTCTTAGTCCCTTTACCACAGGGTTAGCCTCTGTTTGGTTTGGGAGTGGCTGTTTGATCGCTAGCCTCCCAACACCCTGTGTAGCCAGTCCTGTGACTCTGTGTAGGGGCTTATCCCACTAACAGGTGGGTTCCCAGGGGTTGTCTCTCCAGAGCAGCTCAGACCCAAGGCCAAACATTCCCCAGTGTGTACAGCAGCCCGGCCAGATCCCACCTGCGTTCCAGAGCTCTGTCTCTTAGTTGGATTTGCTGGATGGCTGTTCAGAATACTGCTATTAGAAATCAAGGGATTGTGATTGCTATAGGAATCAGGACACCTCAGGTATAGGTACAGCTCTATTTTATTGGATACAACATTAATAATTGGACTTGGCAGTATTACCGGTTAAGAACCTCATTAGCTAAACACTTAAGTATCTTATGCATCCAGTGGCCATAGTCACAGTTGTGCTGGCTGGTCAGATGAAGACGGGGAGGGGACCCAGATGGGTGGCATTGTAGTGCCGCCAGTGAGTGATGGAGTGTGTCTGTGCCATGAATGTAAGGTCAGAAAGGGACTCAAGCCACGGATGTTCACTGCAAAGCTAGTGACACAAAGCTGCCTCATGCTGATGCAACATGTTTGTGGTACAACATCTGCTGAGATAAGTGTCAGGATTTATTGTGATGCCTGATACTATTGCACCATCTTCCTGCTTAGTACAGGGTGGACTTAATCTGCATCCTCGTCTTCCAGAATGTCCTGGTTCCTGCTTCAAGGCAGTTCCTCTATATCTGGATGGATGGCTTTCCATTGCCCGTGGTGCCTGGGTGCTTAACAGCAGACTTGTTCTTTTAGAGGACCCCTCTGTTTTAGCAATTTCTGTATTTTATTGTGTCTTGTTTAACCTTTTGGCCTTTCCAGCCCTTGTATTGCTGTTACTGTGGCATATGGCTGATGTGATGAGTTGAATCGGGCCAAAACCTAGCTTCTAAACCTAACACTACAAAGCTTCTACTTGAGTCCTGGCTTCACTCCAGCCCGGCGGACACTGTTCACTCCACAGTTCTACTATAGCACAGCATTAGCACGCCACAATATCACAACATCACCACCCCTGTCTTTCTGGCTTCTGGGCTTTATACTGCCTCTCAGCCCAGGTGCTCATCACATGCCTCATTAAGTTCATTGCCTGGGAGTATTAAAAGGCCAACAACACTTCATTTCTTTAGTCTTCTTTCAGGGTACTGGTTTTGTCAAGTACTGTGATGTGATTGGTGCACTCGGTTATTCTGAGAAACAAGGCTCAGGCCCAAAGAAATCAGGGCTTAGTCTGGAGACTCTGCAGGCAGACCCAGAGAGGTAGCAACCTTAGTTTGGAGTGTTGTATAAATGAGCATTAATTGAGATGGGAACAAAGGCTACATTTGGTTTGCAAAATAGATACACAAACAGTGATGGAGAGTTGGAGGAGGGTGGGGGAGACTTCTGATGCTCCAGGACACTCAAAGGTTTGTATGTGTGTAGGGCTTATGGCTCAAGTTACAACTGTAACTCTCTCGACAGAGACTGGAGACAAAATGTTTGAAAGAAAGGAGATTGTATGGGTGTGTATCCTAGATTTGGGGTGCATGTTTGTGCATGTTTCTGAGAAATGGGAGCTTAGTCTGAGAGTGTGAAAACCACAGAAAACTGTTTCTGGGGGTTGTGCACTGAGGATTTTGCAAAAGGTGGGGGAATGTGTGAGTGTGTGTGTGTGTGTGTGAGAGAGAGAGATCACTAAGTGCTGGTTTGTATAAACCCAGGTATCCTGCAAAGAGGCTACATAAATCCTTTCCCAATGCCATCTTGTAGGTTCTGGCCCACACACAAGGCAAAGAACAAGAGGATGGCACATAGTGATTGGGCCTGAGCCTACATTCACCATCAGTAGTTTTACCCCAGTTGAAAACTCGTTGACTTCAGTAATGTTATGTCTGATCTCAGTACTGCTAGTACTTGTGATATGGTTGTGAGTATGGTAATTTGGGGATGTTTTGAGGTTCTCTTGTATGCTCACTTTTTTATTTATTTAATTAGCATTTTTACCCTACCCTTTCCCGAAGGCTCAGGGCAGCTTACAAAATATAAATTACAATTAAAATAGTAAAATACAATTCAGAAAAAAAGAAAAAAGAAACACCTGCTCCAACCCCAGGCTACCAACCCTCCCACCTAATCCCGATCCCCATCCACCAAATTCTTTACTATTTTTAGTTGGCATTGTTTATTTATTTATTTAACAAAATGTCTTCCCTGCCTCTCCTGCGATGCAGCTCGAGGCGGCTTACAACACATAGTTTAAAATAACAGATAAAAACCATGTAAAGTGATATCTTTTATTGGTCCAGTGGAGGATGTCACTTTACTACTTTGTCTCTGTTGCCTGTATTTGGGACCAACATGGCAAACCCTACTTTCTCTACACAAATATAAGAGACAGTAGTTCAGATACTATTTTTTATTGGACCAACTGCTGTTGAGACTATGCAAACTTTCAGGCCACACAGGGCCATGTGTGGTCTGGGGACTTGCCTACTCTCATGAACAGCAGCTGGTCCAATAAAAATACCATCTGACTAGTTTTAAACAGAGCTGGATACATTTATATGAGAGAATTTGTGATGAGTTCTCTATTTAATGCTTCAGGAAGAAATATTTTCCCCCTCACATATGTTGTTTCCCCACCACCACCGCCCCTTTCTTTCTATGAAGCATCAAAGATAGCCACAATTGCAGGTGAGATTGGCAGTTGACTGAGGTGGGGTTTTTTGCCTTTTCCTGCAGCATGGTTCACTTGTCTGAGTCATCTGTATATATCTTGTAAATTACTCCATGTCCTTTCGGGCACCGGTGTGCCCTGGTCACTCCTGCTCTCTGCTTGGGCAGATTTAATTATAGACGCTGTTCTTCTCTTAGTGAATTAATCTATTAGTGGGGTGGCTTAGGTGAAGCCTCTGTGCAGGGGCTGGACTGGATAACCTCTGAGCTCATTTCCAGCCCTATGAAGGTCTATGAAAACAATAAAATTATACAAAGTTTGAAAAAAGGACAAATCCTTCAGGTATTGGTCCAAAGCATATGTAATCTTTGAAGCATTTGCCCAGGATAGGATGTCACTTAGACTCTGCTTGCAAATATTTATGTTCGTGTTTAGTGGCTTGTATGCACGAGTAGCTCCATTAAAGTCAGAAGCATTACTACTCATGGTAGTAAAGTTAAGCAGTCGCCTAACAATTAAAGCCTCAGTGTTTAGGATTTAATCTGGCATGTTTATTTGGCATTACTGTTCATTCATGACCCAGCAAGAGGTTGCTAGGTAGCATGATGCTGTCTGTCTCTGCTGTCTCTCCTTTCCTCAGGGTCAGGTGAAGCTAAATTAGGGGATGAGTTAATGGTCTCATCCTGAAAATCCTTCTTGTTTCCATTCTGGTTCTATAGTAAAACCCTCTATCAATGGAGATACCTCTGGTCTTAAGATACTTCCTAGCCTGAAAAATATGCCTAACTATATCCTCAGATGCAAAATACACTTGAAGATGATAGCACCATCTCTGCTGGGGGAGATATTTCACTTTCCTAATCCCCTTTTCTCCGATTTCCCAACCCTGCAGATGAGATAAATTACGAACTATCTCATCTACAGCATCCCAAGTAGGGACAACACCGTCCCAATCCGGATGTATCTTAAGAATAGTAGATCTAGTATCGATAGTCAATTTTTGCACAGTTCATAATGATCTCAGCGGGCTGGCTAAAAGTTTATTTCTATTTACTGAGGGTTTAGGGGAGCATTCTTGAACTAACTCATCAGCTACTTTTGTTAGAGCCTTCACATTTTCACAGCCTAAACTACTCATTTTATCCAAACAAATTTTAAGCTGCACTCTAACCCTTGCCAATGAAACACTCATATCTGAGATGCTGGAAAAGAGAGAGGCAACCATTCTTGCTATCAGCTGTCTGTTCAATTAAAAACTCTTTAGTTATTGAATCTGGAGTATTTTCAGGGATAGAGTTTGAAGATGGCATTTTAAGAGGGTCCGTTCCCCCTACCTTCTCAATCAAATCTACTAATTGTCTTTCTTCATTGTTTAAACAGGCAAGCCTATTATAAGTACAAATAGCAGGCACACCCGCACCAGGGTATTTGTCCATCTTAAAACATTTCTGTGGCAACCCCTCAACTGGGAAGAGGGAGGGGGACTGCCTACTCCTCTTCCTCTCCATTATGACACAAAAAGGAGGGAAGAAGCAAAAAGTGAATAAACTATTAAAACCTTTATACCTAAATCCACCCCCAAGGATCAAATAACATAATTACCCTGAAAGGGGAATAACTAACTAAAATATCCCCTCCTGTGCCTCCACAGTCTACATATAATGCAGATCACCCAAAAAGGCCAAAGGGGGGCAAACCAACTTTGGCACTACAAAAAAGTAACAAACACACAAATCCACAAACTGATAAAATATTAAAATCATAAAAAGATAATGAAGATGAAAATCCATCTTCCGTGATCTGCACGCAGAGCTCAGAACATTTTATTCTCATCCAATGTCTCCAGGTGTCTCGGGTTATAGTCCTATGGGGCGGGGAATGGAGCAATACCTGCCAGGCGCTACACCAGGTAATGAGCAAACAACAAAGTCCCACTGTAGCTTGGCCACACGGAGGCAAGGCAGTAGCGCCCACGCAGGCCGGCTCTCCACACTCAGCCTTAGGCGGCAGAAGGTGGTCGCTTCCACCCACTAACAGCCCACCAACAGTCTTCACACTTTGGCCGCCGCCCAGAGGTCGCCACCCTCAGGGCTGCCCCTTTTGTAACGAGTACCTGGGAAAGGGGGAAGAAGAAGCCGCAGGTATAAGCAATCCTCTTGTCCAGCACAAGCCTTTCTCCGGGATCTCATTGTATTAGTATAAAGATTATGGTCTGTTTTTCAAGATGGCTGAAGTATGGACTATAGAGAAACAAACGCGATACGGATGGGTGGGAGGGAAGGTGGTTAGAAAGAAATGTTAAATGTTATAAGAGTTATTAGAATAATGGAAGAAATTGTGTATACATAGATATGGTGAAAGAATTAATAAAGCATTTGTAAAAACCTAAAAAAAAAAAAAAAGATTATGGTCTGTTTTTGACTTCTTATATGTAAAAAGATTATGGTCTGTCTTTGACTTCTTATGTGAATGTTCTATTAAAATTCTGGTTTTATATTGTATGGGTTACAGTTTTATGTTTGTAAATTTGGTCTTTCTGTAAACCTTGAGTCAGTTTATTGATAATTATTTGGAGGAATAAAAAGCCAGGTGGACAAATATGATTCTGTATTAATTATTTTTTAGATATGTATGTGCTTTATCAAAGGTTTCTGTGCTGCCTACTGGTTGGTTGATAACATGGTGAAATAGAGGAAGTCCCCAGTGGGGTGAAATCAAAGATGGATAAAGTTCTGAAATAATTTTAGAAATATATTTAAACTGGATGGATTCTTACCTGTAGCAGAGGAAGGAGCTGTCTGAGGGCATTATATAAAAATCTGCCCACTTCACTGATGATATAGGTGACTGCCAGCATGTTGGAGTCACTATCAGTCTGTAATACGCAACATAAGACTATGAGAAAATCCTAATTTGGTAAAATTATTAGCCTACAATTTAGGAGACACAACA
>QEPC01010291.1:3735069-3767573 GCA_003113815.1 Sphenodon punctatus | reverse complement strand
ATTTCAGTTGTGTTCAAAATGCTGGAAATGGGATGTGTGTGGTAAAATTAGACTCAGGCTGTGACTGGGGTGCTTTACAAGGATGGGTCCCTGTGTTTTGGGTTTATAAATTATTTATTTTAAGCTTGATGTGCATGTAGACTGTGTTTTCTTCCATCTGATGTTAACTCTTGCTGCTGGGTTATGCCAGTGTTTCGGGGGTTATGCCAGTGTTTGGGTGTTTCCCTGTGTTTTGGGTTTACAAATTATTTATTTTAAGCTTGATGTGCATGTAAGACTGTGTTTTCTTCTATCCGATGTTAACCCTGGGAACTCCTTACTGCTGGGTTATGCCATGCCACTGGCCTACCGTCCCCCTGGCTCCACCTACCGCCCCCCTGGCTCCGCCCCTAGGCCCGCTGGCCTTACTGCTTGCCCCAGTGCCCCTCCAACATCAAAACCCACCAGTCGCCCCTGGAGGCATGGGGAGCTAGGCCAGGAGTAGGCATGAATTTTCCTGGGTTTGAGTATAAGAATAGCCTAATTTATAAGGTATTGGACTTGGACCTGACACACCAGTGTTCAGATCTCATCTTAGCCTCATGAACTCACCTGGGATAAGTCACTATTTCTCACCTTGCTTTCTCATCTGTAAAATGAAACAACAATTAATGACAAGGGTTGTTGTGAGGGTCAGCTTGCTAGGTAAGGACTGTAAAGCACTTTTGAACATAAAAGTGCTACAGAAATAGTAATAGTTTAGGAGTACACCACGGGGCTACATTATTAGCACAATAAGCTTCTTCAAGAGAGAGGCCTGTCCAAACTTTCCAATATTCTTCAAAGTCAGAAACACAAAGTCCTCTCTCACCCACCACAGCTATCATAAGGTCTGATATTTATTTGAGTCTATTGTTCATCTTCTGATTGTCAGCCATAAGATATACCAATGTGTCTAAAGTGCCACCTGGTGGTTAATGAAAAAAAAACCTGTCCTGAAAATGTAATCCAGCAAATCAGTGTTCCATTTGATGGCATGGACCTTTTCAAAACAAGATAAACATGACCCAAAACAAATATACTTAAGACAGAAGGCATTTAAAGCAGCCAATGAGCTCCACTGTGATACATTATGACTCTGAGTCATAAGAAAGGTTGAAATTCTGCTGATTATGAAAGCTGGGTAAATTGGATGTGGGGGGAGGGGTTGGAGAACAGTCTGGATTTCTGGAAGAAGCTACTTTTCTGGTTCTTCAGTCTGTTTTCTCATGAATATTCCAGCAAAATAATTCCCAAACTGTGCTGGCCCATCAGAGAATGAAGGGAGCAATTAAATGTAAATACCAGACCTGAAACAGCAAGTTGCAGCGAAAGCAGTTTCCAAAGTAAACAGCCTGTTTGCCTTTTTTCTCCATGGCTCGGCAAACTAACGGTATTTTCCCTGGTAGATTCAATATTTTCCGCAAGTTGTCACCATGTTAAGAGCCAGTTTGTAAGTTTGCATCACAGTATTTTCCATTATTTCGATATTTTCCACAAGTTGTCGCCAGCCCCCAGCCTGCACATGTGACATTGTGGCGCATGCGTGGTCCGCCTTCTCCATCACCTGCTGCAGAGTGCGGTGCTGCATGCAGGCATTAATTTCTCGCCCAGCCTGCATGACGAGGGATGCTCAGAGAGCTGAGAGAGCTGAGACGGTGCCCAGACGGACCCCCTGCTGCACTGCGCTGCTGCCACTGCTGCCTTGACCAACAACCAACAGACTCACCAAGTGAGTGAGTCTGACCCCCGCATGGCTGCGCCTACCACTGGACCGCTGCTTCCTGCCAGGCTGCAGGTAATCTTTCCAGCGGCCTGGGGCTATGGCGGTGGGGTGTGTGGGGGTGGGGTGGAGGTTATTCGGGCCATGGGTTTGGGATTGGGTTGGGGCCATGGGACTAGGGAGCAGCCTGGGAGTTGCTATGCTGGGTAGAGATCTACCTCAATGGGTGAAAACAGACATGATGCTAACTCCACTTTAACTCCGCTTTAACATTTCATATGCATGTTGCAGGGTTGCATAGGGCACCAATACAGTCCTGCAACATGCATAAGAAATGTTAAAGTGGAGTTAGCATCATGACTGTTTTCACCCAATGTGTTTTATCATGGGGTAGATTTATACCCTGGCCTGGAGCAGAAATCGACCCCATCACATTCAAGCAATGCAAGTCCCAAAGGACTGGAGTAGATCTACCCCAAGACCCATGTAATGTCTCCCCCCCCCTCCCATCTTGTGTNTTTCTGAGTATATTCCTGCGTCTCTCTATGTTCCCTTCCCTCTTTTCACTCCGCCCATTTCCATCATAGATTGTAAGCCCACAAGGGCAGGGACCTGTCTCATGACTGTTTAGTGCCAGGCACGTTGTTGGTGCTATATAAATAATAATGATATTGCCATTAGGACAGAGCTACTTCCTCCTTCATGCAACAACAATAGGGAAATTGGGTCCATCCTTATAAAACTGGCACAGTTGGGAAGCTTAGGTTGACCGGGCTACTCTGAAGTAAATTCCTGATTGCAGTGGCAGTGAGAACGGTAGGGAGGTGGTGTCCCTCCGTCAGATCTTTTATTTTTAAGTAATGCCAGTCAGTAAAAATGCTGTCTAGCTTTAAAGCAGCAGCAGCAGCAGGCGATAACAGCGTTATATTAGTAACACAGGAAAAGGAAGCAAGAAGAGTGTGAGAGCACCACAAACCCAGTGTGGTTTTTTCTCTCTGCTTTTGAGGTCGGCCGCGACTAATAGGAACTTGGTAGCAACACAACCATGGTGGGGGAAATCTTTACACGATCTCTAGCAAAAAGAACATAATGTACCCTAAAGCCTTCATTCATAGCCTGCTGGCCACTACTTGATGCTAATCCTTGGCAGTGAACCTGCCAATGCTCAGGAGCAGGTGGACATCTTAAAAGCCATAGGAATGTGGAGCACTTGGTCTAGTCTGCTATGAAATCTGTGCTAAGGAGGGAGGGACTGGCTCCTGGTTTGTTTGTTTGTTTTTTCTTTTCCTTAGTAAATTTATGGATTGTGCAGATGAGCCAAACTTGAGTTGGCAGGGATGTCCAGCAGTTCTGAAGAGCACTACTTTTGAAATTCTGAGGAAGGCTGGCCAGGGATGAAGTAAAAACACATGGCCAACTTCAGATCTCGGATCTGGAACTGAACATTAGCAAATTTCTGGAGCAGAGTGTGTCTGACCCCAATATTCATCTTTTTATTATTAAGTATTTCTATAATGCCAGCAATGTACCCGGTGCTTTACAATAATTCATTATAGACAGGACCCTGCCCTATGGGCTTACAATCTAGGAGAGACAAGAGAGGGGAGACAAAAGAGAGGGAAAGACAGGTATACATTCACAAAATGAAGTAACTTACCCCACCCCCCGCATATTCTGGCTGCAGGAGGGAATGCGCAGCCAGGATATGTGTGGGGTGCCCCCGGTTTGAAAGCCACGCTCCCCCCCCCCCGGCACAGCTTTGCCACCAAACAGTTGCAAAGATACAGAGAAAGATTTCCTGCTCTGTATCTCTGCAGTGGTTTGCCGGCAGGGGTGGGGTGGGGATGGGAAGGAAGGTCTGAAAGTGGTCTTTGTTACAGGGGAGAAGGGGACCCTGTGTAAATCAGGGAACAGACTAGGAGGACAAGGAGGAAGATGGAAGAGGCAGGTTTTTTGGAGGGATTTGAAGGCTGGGAGGAAGCAGAATGAATGTATTTGGGGAGGGAGTTCCAGGCATGGAGAGGCAAAAAGGGAGAGGGAATTTATATAGGTGTTTTTATACGTAACGGTGCCATGCACCACTATGCTTTGATCCTGCCTGTGGTAAGGGCTCTCATCCCTAGTAGAATCCTGCCAGGCCACCGAACAGACATGCTGGAGGCCCAGGCTGGGGAGGGGGCGGGGAGAGGGTCGGACAACATGCAGATGTGATTTGCATGGCCCTGTCCCCCGCGCTGCTGAGTGTGGCCCACCCTCCTCCCTGATAGGCAGGTGCAGTGGCCTATGAGGCCACCGCACCTGCCTGGAAAAGCTCCAGTCATGGACCGGAGCTAGGTAGAGCACACCATCACACGTGATGGCCTGCTCTACCCCGGTCCAGGGATGGCTTCCCCGGGCCATGGCAGGGCTTAGCCCACACTATGACTTGGCAGGGATCCAAAGTCACAGTGGAGGCTAAATCATGCCATGGTCTGGGGAGAGCCCTGATCTCACCCGGAATAACGTCTGATGGGCAGGATCAGACGTTACAGCACCATGGGTGGCCACACAAAGCATGGCCACCCATGGTACCATCACGTCTAAAACCACCCTATGTCTCAATGAGCAAGGGAGTCATGAGCATGTGAAGGTGGTGACAGAAGGAGTGGAGTTTCCGGGCAGGCAGGAGTGTAGTACAAAACTAGTACAGGGTCATCTTTGGATTCGGATTTGATCTGTAACTGCTCGTAACGGGCCATTACGGATCAATCTGTACCAAATGGAAACAGTGCAGCGTAACACACCTGTTGTGGTTTGGTTCTAATCCACACAGAAAGTTTTTAAAAAACAAAAAACTACTGAGCATGTGCAAAATGGTCATTGGACCATTCTGTGCATGCACACACCCTTTTCCAGAATGGTGGTGGCACCATTGCTGCCATTTTGGAAAAGGGTGCATATGTGCAGAATGGTCCGGCAGCCATTTTGCACATGAACAATTCTTTTAAAAAAAATTATTTTAAATATGGATCTGTATTTAAACCTGGAAATTGCGGGCTCCGCACTGAGAGCTGAACCGAACCGCAATTTCCTCCGGTGGACCACCTCTAGAAGCAAGTGCAGAGAGACAGGATGGAACAAGGCCTTGAAGGTTAAAGTTAAAGCTCTTGTGCTGAATGCATTCAGGTAGTGGAAGCCAGTGGAAGGAGGAAAGGAGGGCTTAGCATGATCAAAGTGGTGGGTAAAGTGGATGATCTTGGAGCAGTTTTGAATAGAAGTGAGAGAGACAAGGTGGAAGATGTGAAGGCCAATAAGGAACAGGTTGCAATGGTCAAGGCGAGAGATTACTTGAACGTGGATTAGAGTCTTGGCAGCAGAAAGAGTAAGGAAGGGCCAGATTTTAGCAATGTTGGGCTAAATAGTTTACATGTAGAGGTTGTGGTACAGGCAGCGAATGCCCCCAGCTTGGTAGGAGATTTGAATCCCTTGCCCCTGTCAATTTTGAACCCTACCTCTGGGTTATAGCAGCCATTCAGTATCTCTTTATTGACCTTTTATGTTATTTTTTTATTCCTTTGGAGAAACCTAAAGGTGTGTTTTCCCCTCTCCTGTCCTTTACAATATTTGATCCCTATGACAGACCAGTCTCCCAGATGTTAGGTTTTCCCTCTTGTATAAAAGTGATTGTGCTTTGGGTCACTTGTTTGAGGAGTAATTTCAAGGCATAGCCAGGCTTACGTAAGAAGCCTGCAAGGCTCATGGAACACTAGTCAAGGGGCCGGTGGTAAGGAGGGCTCTTTCTTCTTGTTAGTTCCTCCCCAGCTGGTCTGCAGCTGGCTAGAAGCAGAAGTGAACAGGTGCTGCACCTCGAGAAGGAAGGAACAACTGATTGGTCCCCTGGTGCTTTTAGCACAACAGCCGCTGAAACAGTGGAAAAATCAGAGCCCGTGCAACCCTATAAATAGCAATCTGAAGAGAAGCATTTTAATTAGCTGCTGCTTAGACACTTGCTATCACACACAGTTGGCTCATGAGGGACAACACCAAAGGCACCTGTTAAAGAGTACATTAAGGTCATTTGTCTCAGGTGAGGAGATTATAGGCCCCCTTCAGGCTCGGCTCATGGCTTTCTACAAAATCTAGTTTTCTTCTTAATGCATTGGGTTTGATTCTGATCTCGCTTGCACTTCAGCAAATCAAGTAACTCCTAAGTGCAGAGATCATTGGAATTGGAGCCTTTTAAATATATTACAATGAAGTATTCCATTGCAGTGATTTGGAGGCAATCTTAAAAGGCTCATTTACAAAATCTCTCACCTAGTGGGAAAGCCAGCATGGAGTGCAGGTTCCTTTTGGCTTCCTCCACTGCAGCAGGGTTGTGTGAATGAGCTTTTTGGTCAGGGGAACCTAACTTTTAGGGCCTAACTTGACTTATGGCAGTTTTTTAATTGACCCCTTTCTAATTTGTGGATCTGGTCGGTGAATCCATTCCCAACCCTCAAGCACTGATAGAGTGAATTCAACGGAAGGGAGCAGAAAAGAGAATTGGTCACCTACCTCGGTGAATTCTTTTCTTCCTCCGCTAAGCAGACAGTCCTCCGGCTGGGTAGTACTACCTTGACCAACAGGTGGCAGAAGAACTTCAAACATTCTGCGCATCCTGTGCTACCCATCCTATCTCTCTCCAGTGAGTTCCAAAGCTTAGGACCGGCAGCCTATGACTCATTTCAGGAACAAAAACGGACAAACTGCATAGAGAAATTTAAACTTACCACTAATAGCCCTTGGGCCAAAAATGATATAAACTCCTTATAACTGTAAGTGGCCTTATAACTCTGTACTCGATAGCCAGTGGAACCACTGACTAAACCTGCACTATAACCCACTGCCCTCCCCCAGGTGTATGCTGTTCCTAGGGTGGGTCCAGAGGACTTTCTGCTTAGCAGAGGAAGAAAAGAATTCACCGAGGTAGGTGACCAATTCTCTTTTCACCCCCTGCTGCAGACAGTCCTCCGGCTGGGATATACCCAAGCCCCCAGAGAATCTAAGGGAGGGAAGGAACAGTCCGAGGAAGTTCTAAGACCGCCTGAAGAACTCTCCTCCTGAAAACTGCTTCAGCTGATTTATACAGGTCAATCTTGTAGTGGCGTACAAAGGTATGAACTGACGCCCATGTTGCAGCTTTATATATTTCGGCGTATGATGCTCTGGCCTTTAAGGCGTATGATGTAGCAACGCCTCTTACCGAATGGGACCAAATTTGTAGGGGTGGAATTTTACCTTTCACTTTATATGCCCTGATTATAGCTTGTTTAACCCATTTCAATATTAGCGTCTTGGAAGCCCTAATTCCAATAATGCTGGGTTGAATGTTGATGAACAAGGCAGACGTTTTTCTCAAGGTCTTGGTCCTATGTAAGTAAATTTTAATGGCGCGCCTTACATCAAGCGAGTGCCATTTTTTCTCCCTCGGGTGCACCGGCTTAGGGCGAAACGAGGGGAGGACTATCTCCTGTGCCCTATGAAACCATGTATTGCATTTTGGTATGAATGCCTGGTCCAGCCTTAATGTGACTGCTTGCTTCTGAAAGGTACAGAAATTCTCCATTGAGAGGGCCCCCAATTCTGACATCCTCCGAGCAGATGTCACAGCTAAAGGAAAACTACTTTTAAGGATAGCCAATATAGGGACACATGTGTTAGCAGTTCAAAAGGTGGACCTGTCATGGCAGCAATCACGACATTAAGATCCTATGACGGACATCGGTGTATCACTGGTGGAGACAGGTGTTTTGTAGCCTTAAGAAACTGTCTCACATGTCTATGTGCCATTGGAGACCGCTCCCAGGACTGAGTTGAGGGTGGATGTCTGCCTCGCTAAAGTGTTATGTCTCAGACCTCTGTCCAGGCCCCCCTGCAGAAACTCCAGCACCTGGGGAATGGTGACTGTACAGGGGTCAATGTTCCTCTCCGCCGCCCATAGGGAAAAGACCTTCCATGTTGCGGTGTAAGAGCATCTAGTTGCTGGTCTCCTAGCTTGCAAAAGGGTATTCAAGACAGAGTTAGTGTAACCCACGTTTTGTAAAACTAGGCGCTCAACCTCCAAGCTGTCAGATTTAACGTGCTGGGATTCTCGTGAAACACCGGGCCCTGATGGAGGAGGTCCGGTGTCAACGGCAGGCGAAATGGCTCCTGGACTGCCAGCTCCATCAGAGCTGAGAACCAGGGATGTCTCGGCCACCAAAATTACCTGTGCTCTCTCGCGTCTGATTTTTGCCACTGTGCGTGTTAACAGTGGGAAGGGGGGAAATGCATAAAGCAGCCCCGCTGGCCATTCCTGATTTAGGGCATCTGGCGCGGAGTCGCTTACTGCTCTCCCTCCCACCAGGAAGTGCTCTACCTGGGCGTTTTCATGTGGTGCAAAAAGATCCAGGACTGGGGTCTTAAATTGTCTGACAATAATTAGGAAAACTTCCTTGCTGAGAGACCACTCGTGGGGGGTCAATTTCCCTGCTACTGAGCCAGTCCATGTGGGAATTCTCCACTCCCCTGATGTGGACTGCCTTCAGATACGCCAGGTGAGCCTGAGCCCATGCAAACAGGAGCAATGCCTCCCTCTGCAGAGGTTTGGATCTGGAGCCCCTGTGGTGGTTGATATACGCCTTTGTTGTAGTATTGTCTTTATAAATTAAAACATGGGACTTAGTGAGGTGAGGGCCGAATTTCTGCAGGGCGAGGCGAATCGCCTTGAGCTCCAGGAAATGTATGGATTGCCCCTGATCTTGCTGGGACCATAGCCCCTGGACTGAGGCCGTGTCCATGTGAGCCCCCCAGCCCCTGAGGCTCGCATCGGTGGTGATCACCTTCCGAAGTGGTTCCGTCAGTGGCACGTCCTCAAAGAATCTTCTCGGATCTAACCACCAGGACATTAATGGTTTTATATATGCCAGGAGGGAGACCCAGGGATTTGCCCCTAGTATAAGCTCTCTTTGGAAAGGAGCGAGCAAGGTCTGCAAGGGCCGGAGGTTGTGCCTGGCCCACGTGATCTGGCGTGAGCACGAGACCAGGAGGCCCAGCAACCTGGCCAGTGTCTTTAATCTTAGATGGTGACTGGCTTATAGTAGCAGAACAAGGAGGCAAATTTTTTCCCTCCTTGCCTCTGGAATGAAGATGGTATCTAGGGATGTGTCTATTACGACCCCTAGGTGTTCCAATCTGCGGGAAAGGGATAAGTGACTTTTCTGAAAGTTCACCACAAAGCCATGAATCGAGAGGTAAGATATGACCCTGTCCACACTCTTTAATGTCAACTCCTGAGAGTGGGCTTTGACCAACAAATTGTCCAGGTAAGGAAACACGTGTATTCTTTCTCTGCGAAGATTTGCTATCAGCATCACCAACGTCTTGGTGAATGTCCGTGGCACTGATGAGAGGCCGAATGGGAGTGCTCTGTATTGCCAATGCGTGTTGTTGTAGGCAAAGCGCAGCCATTTCCTGTGTGCTGGAAAGATCGGAATATGGAGGTAGGCTTCCCTCAGGTCTAATGATGCCATCTAGTCCCCTTTGGATAGATTTTGGAAAATTGATGAGATTGTCTCCATTTTGAACCTCTTGAGGGAGATCCATTGGTTTAGTCTCTTCAAGTCTAGGACAGCCCTCCATTCTCCCATCCTCTTTGGCAACAGAAAAAGTATGGAGTAGAGACCGCGACCCTCCTTTTCTGGTGGCACTCTCTCTATTGCCCCCATGCTTGCTAGCCTGTCGATCTCTGCAAGCATGGCTGAAACCTTTTGATGATTTTTTGACAGAGGGGAAGGAAGAAACACGCCCCTTGGCCTTTGTAGAAGCTCTAATCTGTAACCCTGGGTTATAAATTGGAGGACCCACAAATCTGAGAACTCTGAGAGGCGACCTCCTATTTCTCCCTCCCTCTGCCAGTCATGCCTGCTTGACTGCAGCAGGAGCGGGTTGCTCTCTTGGCCTGCCTCGTTCCCGCCCTCGTTGACACTGGTCCCAAAAACAAAATGGCTGCCTATTATATTCCCTCTCCTGAAATTGGCCCCGTCTCTGTCCTGAGGAGTATGAGGAAGAGTACTGGGAATTGCCAAATCTAAAATGAGGGGCACGAAATGGTTTCTTTTTTGCTCCCAATTGCTGCAAGGTCTTTTGCTTAGATTTGTCATTTGCCTCTTCTAGAACCTTGTCAAGGCTGGTTCCGAATAGCTTGTGGCCTCTATATGGACACACTACCAGAAATTTTTTTGCTGTGTTGTCTCTCTGCCAGGGGCGGAGCCACACTCTACACCTGGCCATAATTTCCAAGCCTGCTGCCCTAGCTGACCAAGTTAGGGCATCCGCAGTTGCATCCGTCAATAGGGCATTGGCTAGCACAACTCTGGCTGATAGTGTTTTGGCCCTTTTTTCTGCAACTGTTGGGGACTGCATTTCCTGGAGCCATGCCATGGGGGCTCTGGCTACATATGAGGCAAGAATCATTCTAAGAGAAGTTGTATTTGCCTCAAAGGCCTTTCTGAGTACGCCTTCTAATGTACTCAGCTGTCCGCTGAGTCCTTTGGGTAGCAGTCCCCCTCCGTTGGAAACACTGTCTGCCTGGCAAGGGAGGCAGCAGCTGCATCCACTTTTGGAGTTTTAAAAAGGGGCTCCTTCCTCCTGGAGAACCTATATAAGGCTTCCTGGGATTTGTTAAGCCTGGCTGTTTTGGCTGGGGCCTTCCATTCAGTGACTACTAATTTTTCAAAGGCCTTGTTCAAGGGGACCCCCAGATCCCTGCCCAAGGCTGATGGAAGAAGCTGCCTGTCATCCTCTTCCTCAGTCAGATGACTTGACCTTGGATGGCTTCTCCTTTAACTGCAAGATCTTTACGACTTGAGCCATCAGTTCCTCTCTGAATGTAATAGGAAAGTGTCTGTCCTGATCTTTCTCTGGCTGACCGGAGTCCTGCCACTCTCCTTCCTCTGCCTCAGATTGGGCCTGTGAGGAATCAGAATCTAAGTCTGACTGTAGGAGCTGTGAGGCTGAAGCCTTCAGACTTCCACCCCTGTCCTCAGAGCTGCTGCGTGAGGACTGTGGAGAGTGCAAATGGAGGGAAACTGTGCCCTCTGGAGGTTGATAGGCGCTTCCCTCTCCTTTTCCCCTCCTTTTCTTGGTCAGAGGGGCCTTGGCCTTAGATGGTCTGGCATCCCTCTTCCTCCTCTGCCTCTCGCACAACCACGCGAGGGACTCTACCATTTTGGCCACATTTAAATTTAGCTGTGCTAGCCCAACCACCTGAGATTCCTGAGGCTGCGAGGGGGCCGTTTGAGTGGGGCCTGTTGGAGAATCGTTTTGCTCTGATGAGTCCTGTCAACATAAGACAGCAGTCTTCTGCAGCCCCCGGTGGGGGGGGGGAGGGAGAGGGGAGGAATTAATGGGGGAAGCTGGGAACATGTCGCAGCGGCGATCTGTCTCTGAAGCCTTATCTGTCCTTACCTCCATGCTGAGGTGATTCGCCCCCAATCAAGCCCGCTCTCCCTTCACTGCTGTGAGGGAGAGAACGGGGCCTCGGCTCGTCCTCTTTTCGATCCGGAGAGGAGGCAGCCGGAACCTTTCAAAGAAACCTTCCCACTGCAGCGGCAGAGGATGGTTTGACCACGGAGGAGAGAGCCCACGCATCTCTGTTGTCGGACCCCGGGCCTAAGCACGGGGTCTCCTGGACTCCTCCTACCTCCCGGGCAGCGGTGCGGGAGGTGGTTAGGGGATGAATTACCGTCCCAGCCGGGAGTGGTAAGAATCCTTTTCTATCCCCCTTACCCCATGCGGATCCGATTTCCCACTCTCCGGAGCCTGTGCTGCAAGCGCCCTGCCGGTACGTAGGCAGAAGAACAAACTGGAGAGAGATAGGACGGGTAGCACAGAACACACATGCGCAAAATGTTTGAAGTTCTTCTGCCACCTGCTGGTCAAGGTAGTGCTACCCAGCCGGAGGACTGTCTGCAGTGGGGAGAGAAATGAGAGCCTGCAGTCAATGATAGGTGATAGATCCATGATCTGGACCCACCTCTTCCTTTCACCACTCTGAGTGCACACCTTAAGCACACCTACTCCCAATTTCTATGTGGCCCTTGGAGCTTGTATTGAGTTTCAAAGTGGCCTGAATGACCCCTGCCTTAGGTGCTGATCCAGTGCCCTTCAAACTCACTATGGAGCAGGCTCAGGCTACCTTCTAACAGTGCCTACTTTGGAGGGACAGTCTTTCTTTGTATGCCAAATCCCACAGTCCCTCTTCAGGGGTTAAAGTCCCCAGAGAAAGAGAACGAGAGACTTGAGCCTCAGGCACCTTTTTCCTGGTTGCCTTCCAGGAAAAGCACTTGAGAGGACAATGGGGGATGATAGAATGACCATCAACTAAGTGGAACAATAAGCAGGAGCACTTCCGTCCCTCTTTATGCACTTGGAATGTTGGGAGGGGTAGGGGTATTCATGTAAGTGCGTGAAGGGAAGGAACTTATTCACTGAGAGGGCAGACAAGTCCATTTCTTGCACCTGGGCCCATTCCAACCTAGGGCGCTGTTAGACGATCCCGCTTGCAGGCGGGATCGTTCAGTGCCGGCATCTTCCCCCCACCTTCCTCTGAACGCCGTGTCTGATGCTCAGAAGAGCATCAGACCCGGCGTCCAGTGTTTGTGCGCATGCGCGCCCTTCTGTGTGTGCGCACTCGCCAAAAGAACCCGAAAGTGCGGCGTAAAGCCGGCACTTCGGGGATCCGCGTTAGAGGGGGCAGGATCGCCTGCCCGGTCTAATGCGGGGGAAGATCCGGCTGCGCTGTTTAAACGAGCGCCAAGAAATGCGGCTGATCAAAGGATCAGCTGCGTTTCTTGTCTTGTTTAAAAGTGCCCCTAGTCATGCCCCTGAGTGGCCCTTCTTTTCACCAGGGCAGGGTATATGGCCCCCACTCCTTCCCAGAGGGACCCCCAAAGACTATCACCGTTAGTACCTCATGGAGGGTGCCCCCAAATGTATCGAGGCCACCAGGGGCCCCACATATTCTAAGGCTAGCCATGGGTACAGCTCTCCACTATTAAAGTCCATGGGAGCTGAGCTATTAACTTCAGTGGATGGAGGATTGCACCCTATGGCCCAATCTCCTTCTCTTGGTCCTACCTCTGTCTAGTTAAACTCCTCCCCCCCCCAATAGAATCTCTTTCCTTAGATGTTTTCAGAGACTGTCTGGACAGGCATATTCTGCAATACTATAGGCAGAGGGTATCCTGCCTTGAACTGTCACTAGATTAGATGATCCTTGAGGTCCCTTCCAACTCTACAATTCTATGATGAAACGTGCAATGGATTTTAACAGTTTATTGTTATGCCTGGGAACACCCAGAGACTTACTCAAGGCTACCCACTGGGTTCATGGCTAAGACGTGACTTGAATCCTGTCTCCCAGATACAAGTCCAACACTTTTTATTCCTCCTATTATGAGTTGTTTTTAAGCTTTTTTTTGCTGTTTTTATTCTGTTATAACCGTAAGCTGCCCAGAGCTGCCTGTGGCAGGATGGGTGGGGTAGAAATAAATTTATTTTATTTTATTTTAAATTTATTTTATTTTAAAATAAATAAATAAATAAATAAATAAATATAAACACAAGGCCATCCCTGCTTTCCAATAGATGGTTATGTGGGGTATTTTATTAATGTTAAAGAAATCAAACATTTTAGTGAATAATAATAAATAAATCTTCCCTACACCTAGATATTCTGAACCATGCACAGAACATCAGGTTGAGGTTGCTCTCAGTGTTGGTATCTCTACCTCCCCTTGTCCCTCCCACGCAGAAGGGCAAGCCCCCCACGTTTCCTGAAACATCTTCCCCGGTCTCCCGGCTCCACCACTCTTTGCATAGAAACCTGCATGGCTGAAAATTACTTAATGCACATCTGCTCAGTTCTTCTTTCCCCTTGCCCCATTTTCTTCTTGCTGCATCTGCATATGAAGAGAGCTGTAAAATCCTCCAAGCCCCTTTTCATCTACACCGTGATTCAGCAGCCCTTTGGCAGTGCCACTTCCGCATAAGGGTTTCCCCCTATACTTCTCTTTTCATAGACCTACCTTTCTTGCCTCATGTTGATCAAGTCACAGGTCTGTGATTAGTAGCCAAATCCCACTCCCAGAGCCAAATCCCTCTGTGGTTCAGAGATCTGAATTTGGGGTAGCTGAAATATTGCTCATCGGGCTAGCAAAGATTTTCCGCTTAGTAGTCAGAGAGGCTGACAAAAACCTGAAAGAAAAATAAAATGCAAGGAGTGTTTTTTGCTGCTCGGATAAACTGTGTGCACACCTGCAGCCCAGTCTCCTGTGTGCACTTCTAATTCAGCGGTGGGAAGCCTCAGACCCAGGAGCCAAATGTGGTCCCTGGCAAGTTTTTGTGGCCCCTTTCCACTTCCTGGATCTGGCCCCTGGATCTAGTTCCAGAGATGGGAAAATCAGAATCGGATTAATACAGTTCACTCAATTTTAATCAGAAATGGATAAATACAATCTACCCAAGTTTCCCGATCCATCCAATTTTCATTAGATCGGATTAATTCAGGGGTGCACTCTCACTCATTTCCCCTTCTCTGCTATTGCAATTTGCTAGGCTCTTCTTTGGCCCATTCATCATTCTAGGATTGTGGCTTGGAATGATGGCCCATTGAACTGAATAGGTTTGCTTTTCCATTGACTTTGATGGGAAATTTTCCCATTGAAGTCAATGGGGGGGAGGGGGGAGATACAATCCGATTCTGATCCCGATCCCGATCCAATTCAAATACGATTCTACTAAATCCAATACCGATTTTTATCCGATTCAGATTTTTGATCTGATTTCCCATCCCTAGTTCCTACACCAAGGCACTGAAAAACTGAGCTCAGGTTAAGTGAGCAGAGAAGAGGGCATGCACCCAAGGACAGGAGACAGATCCATGACACCGTCACAATCCATGATACGGACCATCATTTTCTTAAGCACAGCCCTAATGCACCCTTATCTCAACTTACGTGTGGCTTTTGGAGCTTGTACTAATTTTCAAAGTGGTCTCTCTGAGGGAAAAGTTTCCCCAACCTTGCTCTAATTAACGCTGTGTATGTGTACACACAATCAGGCTACCCTTTGGGTTATTACTTTGGGCCTAATTACTCCAGAGTAACTGCCTCGCTTTACAAGCTTTCACACAAACAAGGAGAGCAGCAGCCACCCTGGGGTAAAAGACTGCATTCTGGAAAAAAGTTGAAACAAGGGATGTCCCTTCAACCAAGGATGCCTGTTAATCCTAACTCTGGCTCCTCACCATGCATTTGCTTCTGTGATCAGAAACTGCTGCTGCCTATACACTCTCTTTAGCTTGCCCCTTCCCTCTCTTCACACTGCCTGTATCCAACTGTCATTCCCAACTGCCATACTCCCTTAAGATTCCAGCCCCTCTGTCCCTTCTCCTGTAAAAGGAACATCACCCAACCAATCATCTACTGGCTGTTTAACTAGAACTACTGAGGAAATAGTATTGCTCTTTCTTTGGGCGGAAATAAACAGATGATAGCCCGCAGGAGTCCAGTGCTCAGTCCGGGCAGCACCCTCTCAGGGTTTTCATGCAGCAAACCCAATACATGGGCAGGCACCACACTCTGCCCACCACTAGCCCTCACTCATGACTCTCAGCCACAGGAATGCTGGGTCCAGGAAGCTCCCCTTGCTGTTTGCTTCCTGGTTTTAGGGGAGGGGCGGGAAGTTCACCTTTTGGAGCGCTGTTTTTGAGTGCTCCAAAGTGAAACTAAACAGTAGAAGCCCCAGGGAGAGCAAGAGTGGCAAGCGCGCTCACTGTTCTGACCTCTGGGACTGCTCTAGGTGCTTTGCCTTCACATTGAGACTGTGCATACCCTAATAGACAGGTGCAGACATGTGGGTAAACACTGGTCTGGATTGGCCCATATGGTGGGCCTGCGATGCCCTAGGACTCTGCTGTGAGTGGAGGCTCCATAGAGGTTCTGTAGCACACAGGAGCACACATCTTGCAGCCACCTAATAAATGGGCAGCAATCACAGGCTGAACACCCTCCTGGTGTGGGATATAATCTCATTTATAAACACTCACTGTCTCTCCTCTACACAATTAATTATATGTTTTCTGCCCAACTAACCACTGACAAGGAAAATCCCTCTGTTGACCAAAGGACTAATCCTGCAAGAGTTAGCCCCCATTTCAGGAGATGGCTTTGATTCTTGTTGACATCAAGGGGAATGGGGCATTTAGCAAGGCTGGACCATAGATGATTGTCATCCCTCGGATTGTTGCCTATCATTGTATAGCTGTTTAGGTTTCTTAGACCATAATTATGGTAGAGAAAGCTTTGGCTGTTAAGTTTGCAGATAAGTTTCCAACAAAATTAATGACAAGATGGTGTGAGTAGCATTTGTGGTTTCTTTAAGGACAATCTAAGGACAATTTAAGAACAATCTAATATCGGGAACAAACAAAAATGAGAATTAGCTTCCAGCCAAAGTATTTCACTCAGATTCTTGCTTATTAAAATTGCTCTTGTCCATTTATGTTTCCAGATCTTAAGGTCTCATTCGGAAGTCTCTAGCCCACATATAGCAGAAACTCTCTAATCTGGATTCTTCCTTGTTCTGGACATGTCTGATGTCTCCTTTAATTCTTAAACACACTGCACTCCTATTGCTATAAAGACCAATTTTTTAAGACACCTCTCTAAGCCAGACAAAAAGCATGTGCTGCAATGTGTCTGGATAGAGGAGAAAGGGGGGGGCTTCTAAAATAAAATATTGATGGTGGAATACTCAAACTCTTTAGTTCCAGTGCTAACACTTAGTAGTTGTTCAACTCTCCAGGCATGGTGCGCACTCAAGGACATCAGGGGCACTGCCCCTCCTGATGCTCTCTAGTCTCATTGTCAATTTATCTGGCATATGCTCCGATTTCCAACCTGCTGCGGGTCACACAGAATGGTTGCTGGTCTCCAGTAGCAGCAAATTGGCTGCTGCTGCAGCAGCCAATTTAAACTTCCGGGTGGGGGGGCCTGTTTTAAAAGGCCTGTTTGTTTGGACAGGCATTTGGCTGCCGGGGATACAGTGTAGGTACTAGGGATGCTTTGAGGCTTGTTTGGCTGCAATACAGGCCTGCATCTGCTCAAACGTTTAAATGTGTTTGCATGTGCACAGCTGGTTGGGTGGAGGGACCTGGGAGCTTGGCTGGAAGGAAGGGTTTCTATTCAGTTTGTCTGAGATCTGGCATGATTCCACACCTCGCCTTGCTCTTCTTGTGAACAGAGGAGAAAGTAGGTAGGAGCATGGTAGACGAGAAGGCTTCAGACAACAAGGAGAGACCCCTTTCCCCTGTCCCCCACTGAACCCATCCCTTCCCCTTCCTCTTCTTGTGCACCAAAACCAAACCCTTTCCCTCCTACTTCTCCTCTGTCCTTCTCTTCCCTTTCATTCTCTTTTGATTTGACTTGTCACACAGGACAGAGAGCTAACTCAGGTCCTCCCAGTTCTCCAAGCCAGAAGGAAGGCTTGTCCCTTCAGAAGACTACAGGTGGCCAAGGAGGGCATGAAAATCGAGGATTTGAAGGTTCAGGCTAAAGGTAGGCGATGGCAACTTGATCTATTTTTTTAACCTGCTATGGTTAATTTGGACCTGGTGGGAAAGACAGAGTGAACAGGACCCCAGTAAGAGGGATCTCTATCCCCCAGTAGCAGTGCTTCATACAGCAATAAGGATTTCCAAGAATTAACTAATGTAATGTCCATCCAATGTTAACCCTGGGAACTCCTTGCTGCTGGGTTAAGCTATGCATCTGGCCTAACCGTTGGCCAGGCTCCACGCCTAGGCCCGCAGTAGGTTCAACCCACCCACTGCCCCACCAGCCACCACCGCAACTCTCACTGAAATGAATTGGACTCGCACTGGAACTAACCGCTACCAACCTGGGGATTGTTTGGCCAGCTGCAAGCAGAGCAGAGGCATAGAGACCATGGATTGAGGGCGCTCAGTTGAGCCTGGGCCTTGGGCTCAAGGGAGGCACTCTGACAATTTCCTAGCAGTGCCCAGACTGCTTGCAGAGTGGGCAGGGGAGGGAGCAGGGCCAACATTTTGCCACTGCCCACTCTGAAAACTTTCTACTGGCACTCAGGCCCCTTGTAAAGAGTCCTGCCAAGCAGGAAGTTCACAGTGGTCAGCGGTGGAGTGCTGATCTCACCAACTCTTAAAACTTCCTTTCTGGTGGTGGAGTTGATAATACCACACTTGGGGGGGCCCTCACTGGAAGCCAAGGCAGCACCACAACCTTTGTGGGGCAGGGGGAGGCTGAGGCTGGCCAGGAGCTCTCCTGGGAGGGCTGCTGCTCAGGAAGACTCCATTTGGGGTGGGGGCATAATTGAGACATGAGCCTGGGCCCACTACAATCTTGCTATGCCACTGGTTTAGAGGTATCCAATTTTACTGATTTGAAAAGAGGAAACAATGTGTGGCTCTTGCTGAGAGGGGAATTTGTGATTCTATGGACTTGAGTCTCGACCCCTGGTCTAAATAGAAACTTTCAGTGCTGGAAAGTAAATGATGTCATGTGGGCTCATTTTCTTGCCTTAGTAGATCACTGTTTGGTGGCTCCCCCGCTCTCTGCTTCCTTCTGGGGTTATAACTGATTTATTGTAGCTAGGATTACCATGAAATCTGCTTTTTAAAAAAGTTCTTCATTGACTTATTACACATCATCCAATTTACAAGCCAGATTTCTGCAAAAACACCCTCGCGGCCAACCTTTTAAAAATGTTCTTCTAGTACTATATAAGAATGGTGGTAATGCAAGACAAAAGATTGTTGAAGAAATCGGTTTGATCTTGCACAGCCGCTTCAGAAGGAGTAAATTTGTTGATGGCCAATCGTCCGGGAGTAGGTTAGTTAGAGATTGGTTGTGGTTGCAAGGGGAAATTTTCATTATTTTCTGTGTGCTACTTTAAGTGGTGTAACATTTCACTCATGATAATATCTGGGGATAGGTCCCTGTGCTGGCCTCTTTACACCATAGCTGAAAAGCTGCCTTAAAGGGACTGCTGGGGAATTTCCCTGCCCTGGGGAATCCCCAACTGGTGCTGGGTCCACCCTCTGCTAGTCCCCCTGTAGGGGGCATGACCAGAATTTGCTGCTGACATACTGGCCTCTAGGGGATCATTACTGATGATTACAAGGCAATGCAAACTGTTTCTTAGCTGTCTCCATTGTCTCATCAACTCTCCATTCGTTGCACTGGCTGCCTGTAGTTTTCCAGGCCCGATTCAAGGTGTTGGTGCTGACCTATAAAGCCCTACACAGTCTGGGCCCCACCTACCTGTGGGACTGCCTCACTCCCCGAGTCCTGGATTGGTCCCTGCAGTCTGCGAGTCTGCTGGGAGAGCCCTCCTAGAGGTCCCCTGGGTAGCACGGGTGGCAAGCATGGAGAGGGCGTTCTTGGTAGACAAGAGCATAAGAAGTGCTATACTGGGTCTAGCCCAGCATCCTGTCTCTGACAGTGGCCAATCACAGTGGCTTGGGAGAAGCACCCAACAGGTCACAATGGGGGCCTCCGACAGTGGCCAATCACAGTGGAGGTCTCTGACAGTGGCCAATCACAGTGGCTTGGGAGAAGCACCCAACAGGTCACAATGGGGGAATCCATTCCCTGTTGTTTCCCCCCAGCTCCTGTTACGTTCCCTGATCCTGTCTGGCTAATAGCTGCTAATGGACCTTTCCTCCAGAAACTTGGTAGCTGCTCCAAGGCTGTGGAACTCCCTCCCAGTCGGGGTTCGCCTGTCCCCGGATCTCCCCTCCTTCCGTTGACAGTGTACGACCGGACTGTTCCACCATGCTTTTGGCAGGGCAGACGGGTAGTGAGAGGAGGGTTGGGTGTAGGGGATTGGGTTTTCTTTTTTAGCTCCAGTTTTATATTTGTTATGTTCATGTTTATTTACATATATTGCTATTATATGTTGTTATTATTTATATGCTTTTAATTTGCTAGCCATCACGAGCTGCCTGAGGCAGGAGGTGAGCAGGATATAAAGGTCAAAAATAAATTAATAAAATAATCCTGTCCAGTTGGATTCTTCAAGCATAACCTGAGCAGAATTTAGGGTGTTTTTAGACAAGCGCCTCTCCACCCACCCATCATGCATGTTGCAGGGCTGCCCGGCGCCAATGTGACCCTGCAACATGCATGGTCGGTGGGTAATGGGTGGGGAGGCGCTTGTCTAAAAAAACCATTAGAATGTGGCATCTAGAATTCAACAACCTAATGGCTGCTATTTTGTTTAAGCTGGACGCTTTCATTGATAGTAACGGGCAAAATGAGCATAAGAGAAGATTCCCTCACTCATACTGGGAATGCCACTGCTGTTCAAACCTGTGCCTCTGCTCCTCCCACATCTCAGGAAAATTGATTTGGCCTCTGGCCATAAATAAAATTGATTGATCGATCTCAGGAAGAGCAGTGCAGAAGCAAAGCAGGAAGGCAGTGGCAGTCGCAGAAATGAGAAGCTGTGAGAGGATGACCACAGAGCTAAGGAGGCGATACCAGTTCATGTAGTAAGCAAGCAATACCTGGCAGCAGAGGAAGGGGGAGAGAGACCTGGCACTTGGGGCAGAGATGTGGGTAGGGTGGCCCACTTCTTGTTGTTTGATGCCGAGACTCCCATTTTGATCTATGGAAGTCTCAGGCAGAGTCAAACAAACTGCAAGAGGTGGCAACCCTAGGAATGGGGAAGCGGGAGAAGAAGATGGAGGGAGGGATGGAAAGTCAATACTCTATGGGATTGGGGAAGGAGTCTTTGCTGCGTGGGGCATCCTGTCCTGATCTGGATCTTATGCAATACCCTTAGACAGGAATCTCCCTTAATTTTCTGTTGATTTAAATTTTCAATTAAGTTTCACTTTAAATAGAATATACATAAAAGTGACAAACATGGATTGGAAAGGGTGAGTAAATGCTTTAAGAGCCCGATCATCAGAGCCCTCACTCAGGCAAAAATCTCTGAGCTTTGCCTGAATAGGGACTGCAGGATTTGGTCCTAATTGGCCACACCCACCAATCCAACCCAGATGGGAGAGGAAAGATGCACATTTTACTCCAGAAACAAATTATATCTGAAGATCTTCCCAGCTTTTCACTGAAGGAGAAGTTAGAAAGAACAAACTTGACTACAAGAGCAAACAGGGAAGTCTACTGTACTAAATGTCTTTACATTGCCTAAATCCCCTGTGATTAGCCAAAAGCAGAAAAATTCCCCCGCATGTGTGAAGTACAGGAGAACAATTTGTAGTGCCGGATGCAGTGTCCTTTCTGAAGGGATGCTTTCCCCTCCAATACAGCAGCTGTCTTGTAATGAAAATCTTATAGCATGAGTGGTGGAAGCAGCAAGGAACAATACGGGTGGGATAGTGTTCAACAGAGCTCATCTAGTATAAATATTAATATGAAGAATATATGCAAAGTGCTGATACAGCTGTTCCTTACTTTTGAATCCCCTGACGAGTCTTCTTAGAGCAGAGAGAGGAGTTAGCCTTGTAGCCTCACTGGCTAAATTAGCCATTTTGAAATTCTGCCTGCATCTGAACCTGATACACATAGGGTGATTTCAGACGTTACGAGATCACGCTGAACCACACTGAACCACGCTCAACCCCCCCGCGGGGCCAAAGGGCCCGGAACGTCTGAACGGCGTGCGCCAGATGTTCATCACGCTCAATACCCACATGGGGTCAGTTTGAACCACGCTTCCCGGGCTAGCCGGGGGAAGGTCTCGGGAAGCGTGGTCAAACCAACCCCCACAGGGAACCAAGCAAAAGTAACGTCTGGACGCCAATCCCCCAGCGGAACCAAAAAAATGGAGCCCCGGCCGGGGACGAGGCACGCAGCGTCGCTGCCAGGCAACCAGCACCAACACAAACACCGGAGGGAGATTTAAAGCGAGAGCAGCAGCAAGCAAGCGTGGCGGGATGGAGCGAGGAGGGAAGCGGAAGAGACCGGAGGCACGAGCAGCGACAGCGGCGGCACAGGAGGCGGAGGACGTGCAGCCAGGCCCAGCGATGCAGGCGGAGGGGGCACAGGTGCAGGAAGGGGGCACACGGGAGCACCCGACCAGGGAGGCGCCCCGGGAACACCAACCACAGCTGCAGCCGGGTCGCGCCGCCCCGGGGACAGCGGCCGGAACAGGCCCACAGGAGGCACCCAGGAAACGGGTAAGGGCACCCACTGGGAGGGGAACAGGGGGCACAGGGGAACCCCCTGTGGAGGGGGCCGGGGGGACCCCGGGCGGAAGGCAGGGGGGCAGGGGGACCCCGGGCGGAGGGCAGGGGGGCAGGGGGCCCCCGAGAGGGCCCACACCCTCACCCAGCAACCAACCACCCCCCTTCCCCCCCCCAGACACGAAAGTCGGCCCGGGCGGACGAGCCCCAGGAGGAGCCCGGCCCCCGGCCCCTGGAGGCGCACCCCCAGGAGGAGGTGGAGGAGGAGCACAGGCAGGTGCAGCAGGAGCTGCACCGGGAGGAGGAACAGCAGGGGCCCAGCCGGAGGAAGGCCTATCACAGAGGGGGACAGTGGGGCCTCCAGGAGACCCGGGACTTCATACGGATCTGGGGGACCCTCGAGTACCAGGTGGAGCTCGCAATAAACCAGCGCAACGAGCATGTCTACCGGGACATCGTGCGCGACATGGAGGCGGCGGGGCACGAGCGCACTGTCAACCAGTGTCGCTCGAAGGCCAAGGAGCTCAAGAGGGGGTACAAGGCCCTCAAGGACAATAACAGCCGCTCCGGCCACGGGGCCCGCACCGCCCCCTACTACGATGCCCTGGACCGCATCCTTCACATGAAGGGCTCCATAGTTGCCCCACGCCTGGTGGGCAGCGCTGTGGTCCAGGGCAGGGAGCGGGCCGAGGTACCCCCTCCCCTCGCCGCCCGCCCGGTAGACACGAGCTCAGGGGACCCCCACCCCCAGGAGGACCACCCGGGACCCGCAGAAGCCCCAAGGCCCCCCCCCAGCAGCAGCCCGGAGACATCCCAACGCCGGGCCGGCCAGGCGGAGTCGGAGGTCGGCACCTTCACCACCCTCAGCCAGTGGTCCCAGGGGGAGCACTCCCAGGGTGAGGCGCCGGCCTCCGAAGGCTCGGAGACGGACATAGAGGGTAAGCGGGCCCCCAGGGCAAGGGGGGGCACGACCAGGGGGCCGGTGGCAGGGGCGGGGGTGGGGGCCCTGCTGCAGGGGCCACAACCAGCCCCCTTCACCCGCTCCCCCCTCTCCCGCCCGCAGGACATGGGGAGCCCCAGGACCGGGCCAGCGAGACGGTGCAGGCCCCCGCGGAGGGCACAGGAGAGCAGGTGCCGGACCCAGGTAAGGCGGGAGGGCTGGGATTGCGGGAGGGCCCCCCGGGCGCCAGCCCAGGGGGGCCTCTGGCCTCAGTGGGGGAGGGGGGGCAGGGGGCCCCGGGACCCGACCCCGCTAGGGGACAGGGCCCTGCACTGACCCACCCGCCCATTTCCACAGGGCAGCCCCCGCGCGCGGCGCCTCCGCCGGCCGCGGCCCCAGCCCAGCGGATGCGGGAGTACCGGGCGCGGGTCCGCAGGCGCAGGGAGGAGCAAGCGGAGGACATCGTCCGCAGGGCGGAGGAACAGGGGGAGCGCATGATCGCCTCCGTGGACCGCATGGAGGCGGCCATAGAGCGGTCCATGGAGAAGGCCCTGGAGACAGACCGCCGGCTGGAGGCGGAGGTGCGCCTGGAGCGGAGGCGGGAGCGCCGGGAGCACCAGCGGCAGCAGGGGCTGCTCAGGGGCCTCCGGCAGGACATACAGGGCATGGTGCGGGAGCACAGCGCAAAGATGGACAGGTCCCACGACATTGGGACCTCCCTGCTCCTGCATGCGGGCACCATGTGTGCCTACGTGATGGCCGGCGCACCTCCGGGCGCCCTGCCCGCCCAGGTCCCCATGCCGGGCCCCTCGGCGCCCCCGGGCCCAGCCCTGCCGCCCCTGGCGCCCCCCCGGCCCCAGGGCCCTCGCATGCGCCTCCCAGTGCCCCCGGGCCTCCGGAGGGTCCAGCCCCCCCGGGGCGCGACCGGGGCACCGGGCACAGCTGCCCATCCGCCGCCCGGCCCCCTGCCGGGGCCGGGACCGGCCCAGGACACGGCAGGGGACACGGACAGTGGGGGGGAGGGGAGCTCCCAGAGCTCGGTGGGCCCAAGCGGCCGCACGAGGGGTCGGCCCAGGAAACGCGGGGGGATGGTGGGAAGGGGGGGGAGGGGGAGGGCCACATGAGGGCGGGTGGTGGACGGGGTCACGGGGACGGGGGTGGGGAGGGGGCACAGGGTGATTGTGTGCACTGTGTGGGCAATAAAGTGTTGTAAAGAGACAGTTGTCCCCGGCCCGTTTGTGGGGGGGACAGGGCTGTGGGACCGCGTGTACAGGGGCATGGGCACGGAACGGGGGGTGGGGCCCCCAGGGGCGGGAAGGCCCTCACAGCGGGCCCCCCCGGGCGATGTGGGTTGCAAGGGCGTTCCGGATCCTTTTGGCATACCGGTACTCCCGGGGGTTCCCTGCGTTCACGTACAGGGGAACAGGACCGGGGGGCCGGTGGGGCTCGGGGTACTCCAGGGCCGCCCCCTCGGTCTCGCACACATTGTGCAGAACGCAGCAGGCACCGATCACCAGGGCGGAGGTGGGGACGGTGAAGTCCAGGCGGCCAGCTAGACTCCTCCAGCGCTGCTTCAGGGCCCCGAAGGCACGCTCCACCACGGTCCGGCTCGCACACAGGCGGGTATTGTATACCTGCTCCGCAGGGGTGCTCGGGACAGGGTAGACCTTCATCAGCCAGCGGGTCAGGGGGTAGGCGGGGTCCCCCAGGATGCAGGGGGGCATGGGAACACCCTCGATCCACCTCATGCCCATGTCCGCGAAGTCCCCCCGGTACATGCGGGCATAGAAGGGGGAGATGGTCATGATCCTGGCGTCGTGACTCCGGCCGGAGTTGCCCGTGTAGATGTCTATGAAGCGGGCCCGGTGGTCCACCACCCCCTGCAGGTGCAGGGAGTAGTATCCGTGCCGGTTCACATACTCCAGGGCCTCCCCCGCGGCCGGGCGCAGGATCTCGATGTGTGTGCCGTCCACGGCTCCGATGCAGTTCGGGAAGCCCCCGGCCGCGAAGCCAGCCATCACAGCGCCCTGGTCCAGGAGCTGGATGGTCCTGTCGAGGAGCACGCCCTCCACAGCCTCGCACACATCCCGCACGATGCAGGCGACCGTGCTGAGCCCCACCCCGAAGTGCTGGGACACGGAGCGGCAGGAGTCGGGCGTTGCGAGGGCCCAGACCCCTATGGCCACCCGCTGGACCATGGGGATGGGCTCCCGCATGGAGGTGTGCTGCCGCTCCAGCCAGGGCGCGAGGAGCTCCGCTAGGCGCAGCAGGGTGGCCTTGCCCATCCGGAAGTGGGACCCCCACTCGGCCTCCCCCCAGTGGGCCTGGGCCCGCTCCCACCAGGCCTGGGGCCGCTCCGTGACCCATAGGCTCCGCGCTATGGGCATAGCCAGCAGCGCTGCCCGGCGGAGGGTCTGCGTTGCCCAGCGGAACCGCCTCGCGGCCCCTCGGAGCGCAGCGGGCCGGGTGAGGCTCCGGCAGGCGGCCAGCCACGCCCCCCAGGCCCGGCGCCGAGCCCTGAGCCGGCCACGGACTCTCCTGCGGGCCTGCTGGCCCCGGAGGCGCACGCCAGCCCGCAGGGCCAGGACATAGCGCAGGCGGACGGCCAGGTGCACCCTCTCGGTCAGGAGGCACAGCTGCTCAGTGTGGTCACGGTGCCACTCAGCCGCGAGCGCGAGGAACATCCAGTTCCCACCTGCCCTATCGCGCTCCATGGTGCTGGGGCCCCGGTGGGGGCTGGGAGCGCTTATGGCGGCCCGGTGCTGGTGGCTCCGCCCGGGGGTCGGCCTCGCGGGCCTGCGCGCGCCCTGTGCCGGTGCGTTCCGGCTGCTCCCGCCCCCAGCACCCCGGGCCCCCTCCCCTCGCTGTTTGTAGCGGGATGGCCTTGAAGGTGCGATTAGGCAGACAGAGAGCTCGCTGTTGTTCTCTGCAGCTGTGCCGGGCCCGCACCCCACGCCTCGCTCTGTTGTGCTACAATGTTGCGGTGCGGGCCCGTGTTCCCTGTCCCGGGGGCCGGGCCGAGCCTCTCCCGGCCCTGGGCAGTCTGTGTGCCCTCCGGGCTCCGTGTCCCATTCCCTGTTGTGCTGGACCATGGCTGGCTGCCCATCCATGGGGCTCCCGCTGTCCGGCCCCCAAGGGGCCCCCCATATCTGGGCCTTCCGCGAGACCATGTCTCTGTGCGACCTGTGGCACACCCCTGCCGTGCAGCTGCTCCTGGCCGGGCCGGGGAGCCGTGCAGGTGCCTACGAGAGCCTGAGCTCCGGGCTCCGTTACTTTGGCCATGTGGTGAGCGCCCGTGATTGCCGGCTGCATGCGGAGGCCCTGGGGCTGGCTCGTTTCCCCGAGGGGCGCATCCCGGAGGTGCTGTGCGCCCATGTGCCCTGGAGCGCCTCGGAGACCGTGTCAGCGCTGGTGGTGTGTGGTCTGGGCGCCTACTCGGAGTGCCTGGCCGAGGGTGGCCCTGCCTTGGCCGTGACCTACTTCTCCTGTGTTCACGGGGCCCGTGGGTACCAGCGCACCCGTGGGGCGGCGTTCCAGCGGCTTCTGGAGCTGGGGCATCTTCCGTGGCCCCCTTCTGCTGCCTGCTGTGTGCCGGAGCCCTCCGCGGTGGAGATGTCATCCCTGTTGGCGGTGTGGGCGCGTGTGGATGTGCAGCTGGCCCTCACCATGCCCGATCCCTTCGAGGCCTACTACCTGATCGCCCACTACATGTCCTTGCAGGGGTACCGCCGGGGCATGCTGCACTGGCCCCACCTGGTCCACCGGGCGGGCCACCCGGGCCCTGGGGCCAGCGGGGCCCCCGGCAGCGGCCCGTGAGCCCCGCGTCGCTGGCCTGCCCCCCCCGGCGTGGTGCCCCCGTGTGGGCTCCCGCCCCGGCCCGGGGGGGGGGCCTGGTCCCCGCTGGCCGCTCCCGACCTGCGGACCCCACCTCGGTGAGCTCCCGCCCGCCTCGCTGCTTGCTGCTGCCCCTGGCCGTGGTCCTGGGCCCCCTCCATCCCCGTGACTCCGTGGGTGCTGCCTGAGCGTCGCTGGTGCTGCGGAGGAGCACCGCTGGACCCGGCTGCCCTGCCTGTGCCAGCCTTTGACTGTGGGGCCCCCTTCCTCCTCCTCCTGGCGCCCCTCCGCCGGCCTCGCTGTGCTTTGGGGGCCCCCAACGTGCCTTGCTCCGGGGGTCCCCCCCCCCCTCCGAGACTGCCTCTGTTCCTGTGGGGGCACCTCCTTGGACTGGACTGGACTGGGGTGGTGTGGGGGTTGCTGCTGTCCGTGCCTTGCCCCGTGGTGGTGCCCCCCCCCTCCCTGCCGGTGTTCCGGGTGGGGCGTTCCGGGCGCCCCTTCCCCCCTTCCCGGCCTTTCCCTGGTGTGGGTGTGTGTGTGTGTGTGTGTGTGTGTGTGCCCGGGCGTGTGGCCGTGCATTGTGCCCCGCTGCGGGACCGCTGTGTGAGCCGGCTGTCAGCCTGTTCTCGCTCTTCCCCCCTCCCTTCCCGTTTCCCTTGTGTGGGCGTTCCCTTGTGTGCCTTGTGGCTTCGTTTGCCCTCAGTCGGCCATGTCTGTGTCCCGCCCCTGCCCGGTGCCTTGTGGGGGTTTAGCGCCCGCCGGGGGTTCGGCTGCACGTCTGTTGTGCTGCCACGGGCCGTGATGGTGCGGCCCGGTTCCGGGCCGTGGTCCCGTTCCCGGCACATCTGTTTGGGTCGTTTTCCAACCCCCGGGCGTGGTTGCGCTGTTCGCCCCCCCTGGTGGTTCGCTGTGGTGAACCGGCCGCCCGTAACATCTGAAAGTACCCTTAGACTCTTTATCACGGATGGCAATGCATTCAGCCTCTGGCCAGCAGCTAAGTAAGGTTGAAAAGATCCTTCATTCGTTGGGATTCTCCAAAACTTATACTTTTACTTTTACTTTCCCAAGGCCTTGGGCTGAAATTAGAACTAGATTAAAAGATCAAGAGCTCCAGACCATAAGGGACCATATCTCTAACCAGAAGGTCTCAAAGATTTATAGCGAGCTCCTGACCCCTTTAGGTGGGGCCTCCTATTTATCAAATCAGTTACTATGGCATAGCAGAGTAGCATTCACATTGACAAGTTTTAACGTTTTACTGAAGGTAGATTGAAAGAAATTCCCTATATCGAGAGGGTCTGTCAATATTGTATTCTTACAGGGCGGTACCCGAGACAAGTGCGCACATGTTATTGGATTGTCCAGCTTATTCGAATTGGAGATCACTGTATATTGATCTCCTTACTGTTGCAAGAAGTGCTTGCCCCCCTGAGGAGGTGGTGGTGTTTCTTTTAATGGATCAGGACCCTAAAACAACAGTTGGTGTTGCCAGATTTCTTTTTTTAGTCCTAAAGTTTAAGATTGCAGCCCTGAACGCTTAGGGCCAAAGAATTTAAATTATTGGGATTTCAATGCCCATTTCTTAGTTTGGGCAATTTATTTGTTTTCCCCTAAGTATGGATAGTATCTTTGTCCAGTGGGAGTTTGGTATATCCTTTTTCTTTCTGTACCTGTTAACTGGCTGAGAATATGTGTTCATACTGGACTTTGTTTTACCAGTAAAAAGTACATTGGATACCTAATAGCAGCAGCTCTGTATATGGGATTTACCCAATGCTAGCATGTGCATGTGGGTTTTTTGGGGGGGAATTGTTACGTTTTGGTTTTTTTGTGTGTACGTGCTCTTTTTACGATGGTGTTATGGTTCCCTGGTGGAGCGGCCCTCGGGGTGGCCGCCGCCCCCGGGTACAGTCTGATGCCCTCGTCTCCCCACATCAGCCCACGCTCACCGGCCACGCCGCCCGTTGGGGACCAGGTCCCGGCTCCACTAACCCCGCCTCCGGCGCAACAGATTCCGTCGGCTCCGCCAGACACGGGGGTGGGGCCTCCCAACACGGCAGAGAGGGACACACACACCCTGCCCATGCGCCGCTCAGCGCTCCTCTGGGCGCGCACAGGGAGCAGAGCCTTGGGTTTAAATGCCAGCATTGCAATTCAGTCAACGCTGGTGATTGCGTTGGAGAAACTGGCCGAGCGAAAGCTAAGTGATTGATATTTGTGTCCTTGAGCGTATAGAGTGTTTTGTGTATCTAGCGTGGGGTATTCTTTGTGCTTGTGCATACAGGGAGGGTGAACTTGCTTAAAGATTGTTGACGTGCGTGACCCTTTCCTTACCATTCCCTGTTTTGAGTGCGAGAGCGAGTCTGAGCATGTGATGGTGTGTGCGTGTGGGCCCCCCCCCCGTCCTTTTCCCCTTCTCCTACCCAGGGCGCGTTGTGTTCCCTTCCCTGTCAAGCAAGGCAGAGACCCCTCCTTCCCTCTGCACCTGGGCCCTTTCCCCCTGTCTCCCCACACCAGGAGCACGTGACCTACCCTTCCCCCCTTTTAGCAGAGTGGGTTATACGAGAAGTGTGTGTGGAGGCTGTCTGCGGCCCCCTTCGAACACCTAGCACCCTATGGTGATATGGATCTGGGCTCATTGAGGCCACATGATCCACTCTATATCCTGACGGGCATTTTTCCCTCGCGTGTGTTCTGCTAGGTAAAGGGGCCGGGTGCGTGTATGCGTGTCCGGAGTGCAAGGCAACCGGCTGGGTGTAGCCCCGTTTCCCCCAGACTACCCCCTCCCGGTGACAGATGGTCGATGGCTATGTAATAAAACTTGAAGAAGTTTTTGAATCTTGTGTGTTAAATTTGCTGTATGCCATCAATGGCAAGAGATGGGTTATAATATTCACCAGCCTGCCAGAGTTGCTCTGGTGGTCTAGTCTTAGTACCCTATCAGGTATTTCCTTGTAACGTAAAAGGCCATTGGGAAACACAGGTTGCTTTCACACGAGATGATAATTACAGGATTGTAATTTGCTCCTGCAAGTTAACTGCATGTGTGAGTGTGCTACTCCATGTTCATCCCACAAGTTATGCCTTGAGTGCTAACGCATTACGAGGCTCTGAAATCCTACTCTTTACAGCGACAAGTGTTATGGTGGACAGGTGGGGGAGCGTCCATGTAAAAGTGGTGGTGAGTGGGTGTGAGTGGGCGCATACTCGTGCGACCCATTCGTCTCCACTCATCTCCATGCATGAAGCAACTGATGAAAAGTTGGGTTGCTCTGTGCTTGGAGGTGGGTGGAGATCTGTGCACCTGTCTGACGCCTCCCCTCACACATGGCCCCTGCAGCAGCGTGCACACAGACCACCCACCACTGTGGTCCTCCATGTTAAAATGGCCCCAGTCTTCCCCCACCTACCCCTCACTCCTGACTAAATCTGTTTTCACCAGTCCACTCCCAGACTTTGCCTTGACTCCCAGTACATTAATTTCTCCATCCCCTTCTTCCTTCAGACTAATTTCCTGGTTCTGACCTTGGCCACTGACTTCTAGACCACGGCTCTATCTCATGACTTAGCTTTGAGCTCTGACCAATAACTCAGTTCTGACCTTTAAGACCAGCTATCAAACCATGACTCATCTCACCTCTTGGCCCCAATCCTCTGAGACTTCACCTCACCCTGTGGGCCTTCCTATACCCTGGGCCTATACAGTCTCTCAGTCACCACTTACCTAGCTTTGGCCCCTTTCTGACTGACAGAGTTTATAACAGTACTCTTGGTATTCTGAAAATATAGCTTTAGAGACATACTTTCCAATCAGAAGTGGCTAAGAAAAGCTTACTAGGTCTACTACTGACACCTTTTAGGAAACTAATAATCTTATGGCTTTGGCTTCAATAAATATTGCTCAGCATCTCTGAAAAAGCAGGCAGCTTAGAGTGGTGTCTATTATTATTTATTATGATTATTTATTCACATTTTTATCCTGCTCTTCCCTTTAAGACTTAGGATGGGTCAAAATACATAAAACATATCCAGAAATAAGGGATAAAACCAAATAACACCCCCTCTCCCCACGCAACTCCCTAATATATTAAAATAAAGAAAAATCCCCTAAACAACAACTTTGCAAGCCCTACTCCTGCCTGCCAAATGCCTGGTCACACAAAACGGTCTTTGTTGTAAGCCGCCCCGAGCCGCCTGTGGTCAGAGAGGGCACGGTATAAGAATTTAAAATAAATAAATAAATATAATACATTGCCTCTGAAAGATGAGCAGGCTCAGGCTTAGACAAACCCCCAAGGGAAGGGAGTTGTATAATTGTGGGGCAGTCACCGAAAATGCCTCTCTCTGCATGCCCTTGTGTGAACTTGACAGGCAGATACATGCATCAGAGGGCGTTTTCAGACAAGATACTATCCACCCACCTGCCACCCACTCTACATGTTACAGGGCACACCACTCCAGTCCTGCAACATGTGTAGTGGGTGAAGAGTGTCTTGTCTGAAAACGCCCAGAGACTGCAATGGGACATGAAGGGAGAGGCAGTCTTTCAGATACGTGGGGCCCAAGCTATTTAGTGGTATTCAGTCAAAACCAGCACCTTGAATTGTCCCTAGAAAGTTTTTGGTAGCCAGTTCAGACCCTGAAGAACTGTTGTAATGTGCTCCTGGTGCCCCACCCTCGATAGAAGGTGGCCTGCCGCATTCTGCACCAACTGTAACTTCTGAACAGTCATCAAGGGCAGCCCGATGTAGATCAATATCTATGTTAGCGTTTACTACCTGAAGTTTAAAAATTTGGCTGGCACACCCATCACTCTTTGCTTTTCATTTATATAATGTCTACCATCATCAGGGATGGGAGAATCCAATTTAACAACAAAAACAACCTTGACCACAAAGGTGAGGGAGCTTTTGCATTAAAATGAAGCTACTATCCAAGAAGGAAAACTGTAATTTCCCAGTTTGGAATCTGAACAGGTCACTAAGGTTAATGACTTGTATGTGCCAAAGATAATAGCAATCCTTAATGCCAATGACCTAAGATTTTTTATCCTGAAGACAAAAGCATAGCTTCTTACCATCCCCATTGTTTCAAAAGGAAGTGTGACATCTACCGACTCATCTGTTAATCTTGCAGGGCCGGCCCCAGGGTTTCTGAGGCCATGTGCAAAGTCTTGGTGCGGGGCCTAATTTGCATAATTAGGCCACACCTAATTATGCAAATGTATACATTTACATAAAACATACTCCCTCTGGACAGGAAGGATTCCCATTCTCCACCCCTCCGAGCAACCATGGAGAAGCATGGCCTTCCAATGCTTCCCCTCCACCCCCAGCCGAGTGTCTACCACCACTCCCCAGGAGTGATTCCACTGCAGGAGCAGCCAAGTGGGCAGTGAGGCAGACACAGAGAGACTGACTGCGTCCACTGCCTTACTGGAGGATGGGGGTGAGCTTATCCAGTCTGGCCTCCAGGGCCTGTTGCTTCTTGCTGCCGGTGCCGCCTGTGCCTTGTGCACACATGCAGTGCAACCAGCCCAGAGGTGCCGCTATCAAACGCACCAGACACCCAAAATGCAGCTAGCTTATTAAGCGCATTATTCCATGAAAAGAGACATATAACCAGTTCAGTTGTGCCCCCATAATCAGTTCATGCTGCCCCCACCCCATAACCAGTTCATTTGTGCCCCCGCCCCCATATAATCAATTCACGCTGCCCCCACCCATAACCATTTA
>QEPC01010291.1:3708542-3732860 GCA_003113815.1 Sphenodon punctatus | reverse complement strand
CCCATCCATCAGCCGGAAGGGCCCCCAACCAGCTCAGGTGGCAATTTAAAAAAGAAAAAAAAAAGGGGGGGGGGAAGGGTGGCTTAGCTACCTTGGATATTGGGCCCACAGCCAGTACAGGCCCCAGGACGAATGTCCCTGTTTGTCCAATGGTAGTTATGCCCCTGGCAATGGGGCAGGAACTTTGGGGGAATTTGGTCTGAAGTTATGGCTGAAACCCCCTCTCATACTTTCTACTTCCTTCCTCCTGACCTTCAAATTCCTCCTAAAACGTACCTCTTCCGTCAAGCTTTCCCTAGCTCTCCACCCTCATAGATTACTCACTGCTCTAACCATATGTCTGCAACTTCTTGAAGGTATCCCTATCTCTTCCTGTATTCCCCTCCCCTTTATTCCCTCTCTCTTGTCCATCCTGGATTGTAAGCCCCTCTGGGCAGGGATCTCTCTCGAATAGGTCCCGGCTGTTCTAATAAATAATAATAATAATAAAGAGTTACAGCAAACTAGGAGTGGGAATTCTTAGCTTATTCTAGATGTAGTATTCCCTGATGTGTCTGTCTTTACATTGCCATAAATTGCACTTCTTTAGTGTCAACAGAAGATGTCACTGTTACACATACATAAGAGAGAGAGATTGTTCTCTAAGTGTGACTCTGAAACTATTTTGCGTGAGGTGTCATCACCATTAATTATTTTTAGCCCCTTTGTTTATAGCAGGGAAAATCATTGAAAATGCTCAGCAAAACTCCTACATGAGTTTTGTCCCTTTCAAGTGTTCTAGTAATGCTTCCAAGTTCCTGTAAATGCCCCCTCGCTCTGCACTCTTCCTGTCATGTGAAACCACTGTTGACCCCAGAGAAGATGCCTGGTGAATCACTACGCATGAATGAAAGAAGAACAGTGAGAACAGAAAGTACATGAGTTGTGAGGCAGAACTGGGGGAGGTAGCATGAGAATAGGGGGAATTTATACAGGAGTAGGTATTGGGGACTTGGGGAATAACACATAAGGGATTATTTTGAAGCCTATATAAACAGGGGTTAATCCACTGCCAACAGAATTTGGCAAAGCAGGGGATCCAGTCTTGTGATTAATTATTATTAAAAAAACAATTATTCTAGCAACAGCAATATGTCTGACTCTGAACAGCTGGGACCTATTCGAGAGAGGTCCCTGCCCAGAGGGGCTTACAATCCAGGATGGACAAGGGAGAGGGAATAAAGGGGAGGGGAATACAGGAAGAGATAGGGATACCTTCAAGAAGTTGCAGACGTATGGTTAGAGCAGCGAGTAATCTATGAGGATGGGGAGCTAGGGAAAGCTTGACGGAAGTTTTAGGAGGGATTTGAAGGTCAGGAGGAAGGAAGTAGAAAGTATGAGAGGGGGTTTCAGGCATAGCCAGGGCCTAATTTGGGGAGGTAAATGGGGTGGAGCCCTGGGAAATGTTTCCAGCAGGAGGATGCACCTCAAAATGTGAAAGACAAGGACAATGCCAATATTGGCCATTTCAGGGTTGGAAATAAATGCCAGAAAAAATCTGGACGGCTTATGTGGCTTTTGTTAATGACTCTCCTGCTGCACCCCCTGTGCTGGTCATCCTATAGATGAAATCAAGCACAGCAGTAGAGAAGCAATTAGTCCAGTGATTGGGTTGCTAGACAGAGAATACAGGTTCATTTCCTTGATCTAACAAGCTGTGTGCCGGGAGGTGTGGCTTCTGAAGTAGGCGACATAGCTTTTGGGGCAGGCTTGGGTCTCGGCAATTCACTTTTTTTTTTTTACAAATTAAGCACCAGGCATAGGGGGTATCATGGACGAAGGGATGAAGATGGTTTAGGGATCAGGAGAGTTTGGGAGAGGAGTGAAAATGGTGGCAGAGGAGGAGCAAGGTTTTCAGGAGGGGAGCATAGTGGGAAATGCGGGCAGAAAGATGTGGGAGGGTCAAGGCGATGAAAAGCCTTGACAATGAAGCCAAGACGTTTGTGCTGGATGTGAAGGAGAAGGAGCCAGTGGAAGGAGCAGAGGAGGGGATGAACATGATCAAAGTGGTGGGTAAGGTGAATGACTTTGGTAGCCAAGTGATCTGTACCATGATGTAACCATGGGTGTATAAAAGGGTAGGACAGAAGGAACATGTCAGCTCATTTGCTTGGGGCATGGAGGAGAGTCTCTCTACTTAACTTTGGCCCCTCTGACCTTTGCCATTGCGAGGTCACGCAGGGTTCCATCTTGTCCCCGCTTCTGTTCAATATGTATCTGCGACCCCTGGGTGAGGTTGCTTAGACGCGCAGCCCATCTTGAGGCAAATCGGTGTTTTGTTCATCACCTGATCTCAGCACGCAAGCGCTGCTGCCTCATCCCCCATGTTGTACCTGATAACACATCACGCGGTGTCATTAGACACAACATTGGCAATGTGTTCAGCCGGAACACGGAAATTGTCCTTGTAATGCAACAGTGTTCAAATTGCGTATTCAATGGGTGGCCATATTCAACGGGTGTTGGGATTGTTATTGTGTTTACACACAACGGCCAAACACGTCCTTAGGGGTTTTGACACCAATCTTTGTTATATCGAAAGACGCTCTTGGAGTAAAGTACCATCAGTATGCTGATGAGACCCAACTCTTTTCTCTTCTTCATCTGACCCAGGCTGTGCAGTCTCAGTGCTTACCCGGTGCCTGACTGCCATTGGGGACTGGCTGCAGGCAAGGCGACAAAAGCTCAATCAAGACAAGACCAAAGTGATGATGGTTGGCTGGCCATGTGACCTGAGACATGGTATTGATGGGGTCCAGCCTCCGTTGGTCACTCAGGTTCACAGCTTTGGGCTTTTCTTGGATTGCTGCACTTAGATCATCAGATTGCGGTGGTGGCTTGGAGCACTTTTCACCAATGACATCCGGTGAGAAAGCTGCAACCTTTTTTGTCAGATTCGGCCACTGTCATCCATACCTCTAACCTTGAGGTTAGACTGTGCAACATGCTGTACTTGGGGCTGCCCTTGATGACTGTTCAGAAGCTGAAGTTGGTGCAGAATGTAGCGGCCTGCCTTCAGTCAGGTGCAGGTTGCTGGGAGCACATTACACCAGTGGTCCAGAGTCTGTGCTGGCTGCCAACAGCTTTCTAGGAACAATTCAAGGTGATGATTTTCACCTATAAAGGCCTACATGGCTTGGGCCCCAGGCATCTGAAAGACTGCCTCTTCCCTCATGTCCTGTTGTGGCCTCTGAGGTCAGCCAGGAGTGCTCTTTTGCTGGTACCATCTGCCTGTGAAGTTTCTACAACAAGGGGACTCAGAGAGGCATTCTCGGTGGCTGCCCAACAATTATAGAACTCCCTCTTTTGGAGGTTCAGCTAAGCCTGAGCCTGTTCATCCAGAAACAGCATGTAACACCCCGTTGGCTACCCCCTCGTCTCTATGTCTCCTGGGGACGGGCCCAAGGAATAGAATGCCTGGGTTCATGGGCTTGCTCTCCTGGTTTTATTTTATTTATTTATTTATTTTATCGATTTATATCCTGCCCCTCCTGAAAACAGCTTGGGGCGGCTAACTTTGGTGCCAAATTGCAGTGCCTCCACCCGGGGTGCATACAGGGCTATGGTGACCTTGATGAGGAAAGGGGCAGACTACTCCCCCATCTGCACAACCTGGGGCCCTGTGACGGGAATGCCTAGGACTAGCTCAGAGAAAACCCCCCCCCCATTGAAAGCATACACACCTGAGACAGGCTAACAAGGTAAACAATAGGTTTAGTCTAAACAGAAAATAAGTCTCGCAAGGAGTTGAGAATATTTCAGGTTCCCAAACAGATTCTCTGGGGACCCTGCACTCCCTCTCCCCTATATTTCTGGACTGAGCCAGTCAGTGCGCAGGCTGAGGCCTCTATACGTTTCCTGCCAGGGTAACAGTAATAGGGTTGTGGGATAAGGTGACCCCTCAGGCCGGTGGCTTTCCCTCCACTGGCCTGGTTGAAGCTGGGCTGTGCTACCTGGATGAACGTCCCACTGGCCGCCCTGCCAGCCAACCTCCCACGCCAGCCCTCTGATACCTGGAGGTTTTGAATCCTCAGATTTCCGTCCTTCCCTCTGGTCCCCGTCAGCCAGGCTGCTGACCGAGTATCCTCTCCTCTGTTCTTGCAGTAAACTGGCAGCTCACTGGAGCCTCCACCCTCCCTTCACTGGCAGCTCCGGTCAGGGCCCCCCCCCCAATCTCCCTCTCTCCCCTCAGCTCTTGATCTTCCCCTTCCAAATTCTCCTCACAGCGCTCCTGAAAATCTCTCCTTTCCTATTGGTTCAGTCTCCCCTTTCCTATTGGTTCAATTCAGCTTCTTCCCCAGGCTTCTCCCCTAGACTTCTCTCGTGCCCCCTAGTGGCGGTCTCCCTGCGAGTGCAGGCTAAGCACTTGGTAGTCCCCCAAAGGTGTAAGACACATGTAAGACCTTTCTGTTTGGCCAGGCATGGATTGGGGGGGGGGGAGGTCAATGCCGAAAGCTGCATGAGGGGGAGGAGTCACTGTTTTGGGGGCTCATGGAGTGGGACTTTAGAGGGGCAAAGGGTTGTCACTGTCCCCCACTCCCACCCCCTGTGGCTCTCTCACAGGGAGTCCCTGCTTTGGACTCTCACTCCAGTAATTGTAGCTCCCTATAAATATCTCCCTTCCCCTACACAGAAGTGGAGAGCGAGGATGGAGGGCAATGTGTGGGCTGAGACATGTGGATCTTAAGAAGGGAATCTCTGCAGGGTTCAGGATCTGTGAAGCAATGGAGGCTAAAAGGGTAGTTCAGGAGAAGAGACTTGCTTTCCTACAACAGTCCCCTGGGAATTCTCAATACTACATTTGCTTCTCTCTCTGTGACTCCCCTGGGCAATGGGGAAGTTCCCCTTTCTGGGGAAATTCAGGTGCAGTCACAGGTGGGGGAATCCCTGGCAGTGAGACTTAGGGGCAATGGGACACCCTGAAGCACATGCCAAGAACAGGGCCCCCTGTGCTAACAACCAGTGGGCCGACGTGGATTTTGGGGGGAATGGGATCTGGAGAAGTGGGGTTGAACCCAGTCCTTGTTCTTCAGTGCAGTACTCTGCTCACTAGGAAACTACTTGGGTAAAATTCAGTCAGGGGGCACTCCCAAAGGTTTCTTTCTGTTGCTTTACTTCATGGAAAGAAACCAGGAAATGAATTGGAATTTTGCCTAGTGAACACTGACTGTTCCTATTTTAGGAGGGACAGGTCTCTTTGGGTGCGGAATCCCACTGCCCCTCCTTTAGAGGGTCAAAGTTCTTCTTTCTGGAGAGAGAGAGAGAGAAACCAAAACAGTATTCAAATCTCAGGCACTTTTTTCTTGGCTGCCTCCCAGGAAAAAAAACACATGCGAGGGCAACAGGAAGATGATATAACAAGAAACTAGGTAGAATGAAGAGGAGAACTTCTATCCCTCTTTATGTACTTGGTGAGTTGGGGGAAGAGTGTGCATGCATAAGTGTGTGAGAGGGAGGACCTTATTGGCTGAGGGCAGAGGTTATTGGCTATGGGGTGGGGTTTGTCCCTTTTTGGCCCATGTAAAAAGTTGGGAGCCGGTATTATGGAAACAAACACTCCATCGGCTGAGGCTTGCTAGCTAGAATGTGTAAATACCCCCTCTCCAAAAGGAATTAAGCAGATCTAAGCATAAGTGGATGGCTCGTCATCCATTCTCCAGCCTGTATCTAATAGTAGGAGAGCATCTAGAGAAGCATGTGTGTGTGATATAGAGGGGGAACAGCTGTGTGTGTAGGGCAATTGCACTGTAAACACAGGGATGTATTCAGAAATTTTCAAAGTTGATTAACTCTCTGTTTTTGAGCTCCTCTTTTACTATAAATGCTTTGCTGTGGTCCTAATGCACTGTTGCACTCTAGAGCAGTGAGAGTAGAGTCATAGAACTGTAAAATTGAAAGGGACCTTAAGGGTCATCCTGAGGCAGGATACCAGCCTAGGTAATGGATTCCGGACAGATGCCTGTCTAGTCTTTTCTTGAAAACCTCCAGGGAAGGCGATTCCACAACCTGTGTAGGCAGCTTGCTCCACCGCTGAACTATCTTAAACAGTTAGGACGTTGTAAAATAATACTGACGAGTATGAAGGCGAGGCAGCCAGCAGCACAGGGTTATTTCTTTTCTTTATTAATGGCATCAGCATAACAACAAGGCCTACACAGCCAGGGCTTTCTTTGTTCCTCAGAGCTCCCCTTGCTAGCAGTATTCCCGCCAGGCTCCCTCTACTGGCTAACTGGGTAACCTCTAAGATCTGGTCTGGACTTCCTCCAGACTTCTGTCTGCTGAAACTACTACAAAACACTGCGTGGTGGACTCCTCAACATTACAGACATTTTCCCTAACAATTAACTTAAATCCTACCTAGCTGCAATTCAAAGCCATTGCTGCCTGTCCTGTCTTCAGTGTCTACGCTTTTTATTGCATCCTTTTAAATATTTGAAAACTGTCAACATGTCCCCCCACCCCTTAACCTTCTTTTCTCTAGGTGAAACATGCCCAGTTCTGTCAGCCTTTCCCTGTATGACTTGTATTCCAAACCCTTGCTCATCTTTCTTGTGGTCCTTTAAATTCTTTCAAGGTTGTCAACATCCTTCCTGAAATGAGGAGCCTGAAAATGAGCACAGTACTTGAAGTGAGGTCTGAGCATTGCAGAGTATAGTGTAGTAGCATTCAGGATTAGAATGTCAGCAGTGTCCAATATATCTGTATAACATGATTTGTGAGAGGATATCAAGGAATGTGGTATATTGCCCAGTGACCACAATTCAGTACCTACTAGGGCTGAAATAAAAACAGTCCTTCCGCCATCCTGGCTGGTGAAAGCTAGTTGAGAGACATTAGGGCCATTGCTCGCTTGGGCTGTCAGTGCCTCCCTTCAGGAGGACAGGGTACCTGATGGCCTCAAAATTGTGGTCATCCATCCCATGCTCAAGAAACCATCCCTTGATGTTGACTCCCCAGCCAGCTATTGCTCTGTCTCTAAACTTTCCTTTATAGGGAAGGTTACTGAATAGATGATTGCCTCACAGCACCTCCTGACATATATTGATGCTATTGGATTCCTGGACCCATGTCAGTCAGACTTTCGTCCTGGGCATGGCACGGACACTGTGCTTGTGGCCTTGGTTGATGGTCTCCACTTAGAAACTGACAGGGGGAATTGTATCCTGTTGATATTGTTAGATCTTTTGACGGCCTTTGATACAGTTGATAATGGGGTGTTGTTGACATGGCTGGCTGTCAGTCGCCGCCGCCGCTGCCCAGCGCGGCAGCCCCTCCCAGGACACAGGAACCCCCTTACCGAGACCAGCGGCTTCACGCCGCCTCCAGCACAGGCGCCCCCAGCCGAAGGTGCCTGGGGTGAAAGCGGGGGGGGAAAAGGCTCTGAGAGGGTGGGAGCCGCTGAAGAGCCCTGCCCCCCGTTGCGGCGCTCTGCGCGCCTCCAGGCACGCATGGGGGGCGGAGCCACCACTACAAAGGCCGGCACTGCAAGGGTAGCAGTGCCGGTAAACAGAGCGACAGCCCCTGGAGAGACTGGCCCCCCTTGAGCTAAGTGTTGAACTTGACTGTTCCTTGTAATAATTGCGGTGTGTGTTCCCCATCCTTGTTCCCTTCCTGTTGTAGCAAGTAGAGTGTGTGTTCTCCCATCCTGAGTTAATTGTGTATACGTGTATTCCTCTGCCCCTTGCCCCAGGTTATTGAGAGAGTGAGTGAGAGCCTGCGGGCTCGCACGGTTGGGCCTTCCCCTCTTCCCTGGGACCATCCCTCCCCTTCCTCTTGAGAGTGTGTAAGCCCCGTGAACCCTAACTGTGGACCTTGGGACACCCCCCCCCTGTAGACCTGGCACTTCCCTCACGAACCTTCCTTGCCATTTCCCTGACGAGTGCAAGTGGTGAGGCTGGACCCCCTTCCTTGTTCCCCAGCTCTGTGCCCTATGATGATAGGGGTCAAGATTCAGAGTGCGTAAGCACACGAACAGACCCAAACACTATCCTGACGGGCCTCCTTTCCTCGCAGTTCACAAACAGAGCTCCCTCGTGTGCGAAAGGTGTGAGTGGGTGGCGCTTCTCCCCTTCCTACCCCCTCCCACCTGACACTGTAGGACCTGGCAGGGGTGCATGGGACCGCTCTTAAGTGGTTCTGCTCATTTCTGGCTGGGAGGACCCAGAGGGTGGTGATGATGGGTGGTGGCTCATCATCCCCTCGGAAGCTCTCTTGTGGGATCCCACAGGGTTCCCTCTTGTCTCCACTCCTGTTTAATGTGTATCTGAAGCTCCTAGGTGAGATCATTCGGAGATATGGAGTTAAGTGCCATCAGTATGCTGATGACACCCAACTCTGTCTCTCTTTCACCTGACCCAGGTCCTGCAGTCTTGGTGCTTACCTGGTACCTGGATGCCATTGGAGACTGGATGTGGGTGAGCTGATTGAAGTTGAATCCAGACAAGACTGAGGTGATGATGGTTGGCCAGCCGTGTGACCTGAAGGATATAGGAACTTCTGTTATTGATGGGGTCTGGCCTCCCTTGGTCACTCAGGTTTGCAGTCTTGGGGTGCACTTGGATTCACCACTGTGCCTGGATTGCCAAGTTGCAGCAGTGGTGAGGAGCACTTTTCACCAACTTCATCTGGTGAGAAGGCTGCAACCTTTTTAAATCATACACAGACCTCGCCATCATTGTCCATGCCTTCAAAACCTTGAGGTCTAGACTAGTGCAATGTGCTCTGCTTGGGGATGCCCTTGATGACTGTTCAGAAGCTGCAGTTGGTGCAGAATGCAGCAGTCTGCCTTCCTCCAGGGGTAGGTCACTGGGAGCACATTACACCAGTGCTCCAGACTCTGCACTGGCTGGCTGTAGCTTTCCAGGCACGATTCAAGGTGCTCGTTTTCACCTATAAAGCCCTAAATGGCTCTGGCCCCAAGTATCTGAAAGACCGCCTCTTCCCTTATGTTCTGTCACGGCTTCTGAGGTTGGCCGAGGGTGCCCTCTTCCCACAAAGTTTTTACAAGAAGGGCACACAGAGAGGCGTTCTTGTTGGCTGTCCCACAATTATGGAGCTCCATCCCTTAGGGGTCTGCCTAAGTCTGAGCCTGCTCATCCTCCAAAAGAGATGCAAGACCTTTTTGTTTGGCCAGGGGCTTGGCAGGTAGAGATTAGGTTGGGTGGGATTGGATGGAGGGGTTAGGGAGAGGGTTGGTGGGGCATGGGTGGTTAGTTGCTTTTATACGTTTCTATGTGTTTTGTAAGCCACTATGAGCCTTATTGAGAAGTGTGGGGTAAAAATGGGGGGGAATAAAATAAATAAATAAATTTTCCATTTTTATTTGAACTGATCAATCTGATCAGATTAATTGAAAAGGGAATCCACTCAGAAACAGACTTTTACCCCAACTATCTACCGGAGTCAATGGAAGCTTTTCTGTTCATTCCAGTAGGTTTAGAATCCGGTCCTGCCTAGCCTACTAGCTGTATTCCAGAGATCTGAACTAACAGAATCTTGTAGGGAAATTATGCTAGATAGATGTTTTCTTTTATGAAAAATTGCAATTCATGCAACACAAGGAACTGCAGGAAAAGATATCCTAAACCAGAGGTTTGTAGATCAAGACCCCAAATGAGGTTGTGTCATCTGTAGATAGAGTTGTTACCTCCTTCCGAAAGGAAACTCAAAGGGGCAGGACCACAGTGGAGGGGGTGCGGCATTGGAGCCAATGCAGCCCTACAACCTGTATTTCTGATAAGTGCCCTCTAAAAATTTGAATATATGGCAACCCTAAAAGCCTGGAAACTCTGGGTCAAAACCTGGAGTCTCTGGGTAAAACCCAGAGGGGATGGTTGGTAACCCTATCTGCGGATGGGGTTATGATCCCAACCAATGGTTGATATAGGTTGCCTGTCTTTGTTGCTTAGGGTTGCAGAATTCTGTTGAAGACTCAAAATGATGTCACTCAGACAAAAATTTGGGATGCACAGCTGTAAACCTTTCTTCAAAGTTTGATCAATCTTTAGACTTTTAACAAACCCTGTGAACAGTGGAAATATAAATCTCCGCTTTCCTGGATGATACAGTCATATCTAGAGTCTGCTGTTCCATCCAGCAGTGATGCTATTTTTGTTTATCATTTATATGATGTTAATTTCAGTAAAGCGTCAGTGTTCAAATTGCCTTTTGATCCTTATCTAGTTCACCATCACAACAACCCTGTGAGGTAGGTTATTATTCTCATTTTACAGAGGGTGTTTTAGACAAGCGCCACCCTACCCTTCACCCACCTATCATGCGTGTTGTGGGCTTCATTGGCACCCTATGCAGCCCTGCAACATGCATGATGGGTGGGGAGGCACTTGTCTAAAAACACGCAGAAACAGAATTTATTTATTTATTTTCTAAATTTATACCCCGCCCCTCCTGAGAACAGCTCCTCCTGAGAATTTAGACTTTAAAAAGGGCCAGTGAGTTCAATGCTATGACAGGATTTAAACTCTGATCCCCCAGGTGCAAGTGTAATACATTATCCACTAGGCTACATGGACTCTCATATTTACTATTTAATGTATAGCACATCCTATCCCCAGACCTCAGGGCAGGTAAGAACATAAAATAAATTGCATAAAAATGGAAAGTAGTAAAATAAAATAAGTCTGTATTATAAAACTCATATGAAAATTATTTTAAAACCCACCACCTGCTAAATGCCGGGTCAAATAAGAAAATGTTGCATTTCTTCCAAAATAGTTATCTGTAAATTCATTATTCAAGGCACGTTCCTCTGGCTGTATAGCATTGGCATGAGCCCCATTGAAATGAATGAGGCTCATACTGGTCCAAGGACTACCATTGGTACTAAACTGCTAGAGGCCTGTGCTGCCATGTTATGTAATATGGTACATAAGTGGTGATTGGTTGGCATTCAATCAAACTAGGAAAAGGTGAAGTAGGTAAAGTCAAACTTGAACTAAAGTTGAAGTTCTCAAAACTTGGAAATCCAAATTTGAATATTCATTAAAGGAAGTGCTTCATGAATAAGATCTATTAATTTCAGCCCTAATTTACACCAATCAGTGCACAAATGGGCACAACTGGCAGTTGCACCTACTTTATGCCCCCTTATACTGCCAGGGTAGTGTTCTTGCCTCACAGTGCTTACAGTTTAAGCTTGGGCTAGTGTTGTGTGTTTATTGCATTCTCACTATTGCCTCTGAGGGAGAAAACTCAGTGGTCATGGCTGATGGAGGGGGACATATTTTAGCCTAGAGAGAAAAAGTTTAAGGGGTGACATGTTGACAATTTTTAAACATATTAAAAGGATGTCCTCCCCTCCCACCCACAAAAAAAGACGAAGAACATTAGTTCTACATCGCACAGAGGGCATGGCAAAAAGCAATGGGCTGAAATACAGGCTGGTAGGTGTAGATTAAATACAGGTTTTCAAGAAAAGACCGGAGAGGCATGTTTCAAGGCTATTTTAGGATATAATGTATCCTGCCTCAGGGTAGCGGGTGGGACTAGCTTAGATGACCCTTAGGTCACTTCCAGCTTTTCAGTTAAGTGATTCTGTATCATGTTTCAAAATGTGCCCTAAAGGCTGTATTGTAGTAAAGGTTGGATCCTGTTAGTCAGTGGCTAACAAAAAGCAAAACCTACCGCGTAAAAAAGATGAAAGACTGGTCCCTCCATCCCAGCGTCTTTCCCTGCATTGACTGTAGGTAAGAATGAGATGCATCTCAATTTTGGCCTCATGGCACAAACGTTTGTTTCACTTAATGTTTACTTGTTTAGTGACCAAAACATGAGATTACATTTTTCTTCTCCCAAGAAATCTCATTAAAATCATTTTTGTAATGTGTGATTTACTTTCTCTCCACTTCTCACTTTCAGTCAACATAATAGGAGCCAAGTGACATCACAACATGGAAAAGAAACTGCCCTGATGTATGACAAATACCTCTCCACAGTGAAAGAGCCCCTCCTATGCAAAAATATCTTTAGGGTATGTTTAATTTTATTTGGACAATGCCAAATAATGATCTTATCTGTACAGAACCAATATCAGGACTGAACTATAAATAGATTATTCTGGTTGACAAAACTAGACTGGGAGGCACTGGGAATATTGCCTGCTAGAAATTTCAAGTTCAGGTTGAAATCAGCACCATCTTTCATTTTAAACCAGAGGGTGAGAAAGCGTTTGGAAAGTTCCACCAAAACCATTAAAAAATTTTTTTTTAAAGAATTTGGTTAAATTCAAGCTTGCATTTCCCCACCTACTCATCCAGCACATGATTTCCAAAAATACTCACAAAAGAGAGAAAGTGTAAGAAGGACTAGTTTCAGCTTTGTTTCTTATCCTAATTTGCAAGATCCAGAATAAATCACAGAAGCTAAACTGAATGTTCCTTTCTGGAGCTCTTTGCCCAAAGGCTACAGAATAACAGAAAATGTTATTTCCTCTCATGAGGCCACCTCAAAAAAAAAGGAGGCAATAAATTTCTCTAGTTAAACCCTCATGCAACCCCCCTCCCCATCCCCCCAATCTATTAATTTAAAACAATAAATGAGAGGCAAACGTCTACTCTGTTACATCAGGGTAAATATCTTACATGAAACATTAGATAAGCATTGTGGCATGAGAGGAAGGAGGCATAGTTTTAAATATACATTTTTACTAGAGCTTGTTGAACAATGCATGTTTTATCAAAATAATTTTTTTGTCATTTTATTTGTATTTCTGAAGAACGTTTTGGCTTTTTCTTTCCATTGTTTTCCAAAGTTAAATTTTAAAAAAGGCTTAACAAATTATATTTGTGGTAAATTACTTTCCCTCACTTTACTGTTTTGCCTCTTGGGAATGGAGTAAGAATGAGGGAAGGAATTATTATTATATTTATTTAAAAATGGGAGAGAATATAAGATAAAAGCACTTTTACTATTCATTTTTCTCCTCCTTGTCCTCAATTTTTTTTAAAAAAAACACATTAATGTGAGTGGGATTTTACAAAAAAAAACTCATTAAAAATTTTGGTCAAAACTGTCTCTAATAGTTTTAATTATGGTAATCCTTCATCTTGGACCCTGACTCCACTGAGGCTATGCATGTGTTTGCAGGATCAAAACCATAACAGATTAGACAGAAAAAATATGGGCAAAATAGAATATTATCAACTTCATCTTATACATGTGAAACTGAATAATTAAAGACTTTCCCAGTGTCATAGAAGAAGTCTGAAACATAGGCAGCAACCGAAGACAAATCTTCTGAAACCTAGTTATGACTTAATTGTAAGATGATTCTTCTCTTTTTTTTTGGTGATGTTGTGTATAAAGCAACAACATAATTTAGATATTGATTGGATGTGCTGGTTTAAAACAACTCCCATATGAAAGTTATTACGTAGATATTTTCAAAATAATATCTTTCACATGGGATATTAGATATTTATTTATTTATAAAGTTTTACTACCCTGCCCCTCCTGCCACAGGCAGCTTGGAGCGGTTCACAAATAATAAAAATAAGACAATAAAGCTAAAAACAACTCATAAAAGGAGGATAAAAAATATCCCACCCCACCCTAGCCCAATCCCCCCATCCAATCACCCATCTCCCCCACCAAACGTCTGGCAGAACAGACAGATCTTACAGCTTTTTTGAAAAGAGGGGAGATCCTGGACCAACCGTGCCTCCACCAGAAAGGAGTTCCACAGCTGAGGTGCGGCCACTGAGAATGCACTCCCCTGCGTAGCCCTCTGGAAGACTCGGGGGATCTCGAGCAGGGCAAATCTGGATGACCGCAGGGGTCGATTCAGAATCCGGGGGATGAGGCGGTCCCGCAGATAGGTAGGGCCTAGGCCATTTAGGGCTTTATAGGTCAAGACCAACACCTTGAATCGGGGCCGGAAAACTACCGGCAGCCAGTGCGGAGAACGGAGCACCGGTGTAATATGCTCCCAGCAGCCCAGCCCCACTAGGAGACAGCCGCTGCATTCTGCACCAGCTACAATTTCCGAGCCGTCACCATGGGTAGCCTCATGTAGAGCATGTTACAGTAGTCCAATCTAGAGGTGATGAAAGCATGGATGATAGTGGCCAGGTCCGAGTCTGAAACATACAGCCAAAGCTGTCGCACTAGATGTAATTGGTGGAAGGCACTCCTTGCCAGGGCCTCCACCTGGACATCCAGGCAGAGCTGCAAATCGAGGAATACCCCCAGACTCCGTACCTGGGAGACCAATGGAGGACAGACCCCATCAATAATGGGGCCCGCCATCTCCATCGCCTTACCCACCAGTATCACCTCCATCTTGCCAGGATTCAGCTTCAGTTGATTAGCCCTCATCCAGTCCCCCACAGCCGTCAAACACCAAATAAGCACCGAGACTGCCGGGCCTGGGTCTGTGGAAAAAGAGAGGTAGAGCTGGGGGTCATCAGCATATTGGTGACACCGCACGCCAAACCCCCTAATCACCTTGCCGAGTGGCTGCCTATACACGTTAAACAGGAGAGGGGACAAAACAGAACCCTACGGGACTCCACACGAGAGGTCTCGGTATGATGAAAAATAATCTCCAAGCACCACTCGTTGAGTTCTTCCAGTCAGGAAGAAGCAGAACCATTCAAGAATAGCCCCACCCACCCCTGCACAATCCTGCAGGTGTGTCACCAACACCTCATGATCAACGGTATCAAACGTAGCCGACAGATCTAATAAGATCAGCAGGGTCGAACGACCCCGGTCCAATTCCCGGCGTAGATCATCAACCAAAGCCACAAACACAGTCTCGGTGTCATACCCCGGATGAAATTCCGACTGAGAGGGATCAAGAAAACTGATACAATCAAGATGCCCCTGCAGCTGCTGAGCCAATACCCGTTCAATAACCTTCCCTAAAAAGGGAAGGTTAGAGACAGGCCGATAGCTGGCAAGGGAATCAACATCAAGTGATGGTTTCTTGAGAAGACGCTGCATTGCTGCCTCCTTGAGACAGCCCGGCACTCTGCTCTTCTGATGGGAGGCGTTGACCACCCCAGCCAGCAATGGTCCCATTGTCTCCTGGCAGGCCTTAACCAGCCAGGACGGGCATGGATCTAATTCACAAAAAGTGGCCCTGACCACCCCAAGAACATCCACCACATCAGCAGGTGTCACCGACTGAAACTGATTCCATAAAATCGGACACGGCGGAGCTTCCATAACCTCCAGTTCCCCTCATGTAATAAATATGGCATCGAAATAATGGTGAATACTTATTTATTTATTTATTTATTATATTTGCAAATATTTATATCCCTCCCTCTCCTGCACACAATGGCAGCTCGGGGCAGGGGGCTAGGCAGGCCTCCAATGGGAGGGAATTCCTTAGCTCAGGAGCGGCCACCGAGAACACCCTTCCCATTGTCACCACCCGGGAAACCTGGGGGACTTCAAGTTGGGAATTCCCGACCGACTGCAGGGGCCGTATCACGGTCCGGGGCATGAGGCGGTCCCGCAGATAGGCAAGACCTAGGTCATTTAGGGCTTTATAGGTCAGCACCAACACCTTGAATCGGGCCCAGAAAACAATAGGCAGCCAGTGCAGAGAACGGAGCACTAGTGTAATGTGCTCACGACGGCCCATCCCAATAAGGAGACGGGCCGCTGTATTCTTCACCAGCTGCAGCTTCCCGACCATCATCAAGGGTAGCCCCATGTAGAGAGCGTTACAGTAGTCTAACCTAGAGGTGATGAAGGCATGGATGATGGTGACCAGATCAGAGTTTGAAACATACGGCCACAGCCATCGCACCAGATGTAATTGGTGAAAGGCACTCCTTGACACCGCCTCCAACTGAGAATCCAGGTGGAGCTGCGGGTCAAGGAGCACCCCCAAACTACGGACCTGAGTGGCTGGGGAGGCAGACTCCCATCAATGACAGGGGCCATGACCCCCCCCAGCCCTACCCACCAACATCACCTCTGTCTTGTTGGGATTCAGCCTCAGACAACTTGCCCTCATCCAATTCCCCACAGCTGCCAGGCACCGGGTAAGCACTGAGACTGCTGAGTCTGGGTCTACTGAAAAAGAGAGGTAAATCTGTGTATTGTTGGCATACTGATGACATCATACACTGAACCCTCTCACGACCTCACCCAGAGGCTGCATATATACGTTGAACAGGAGGGGGGGGGCAGAATAGAACCCTGCGGGACTCCACATGTGAGATCCCGGGGAGATGACGAGCACTCCCCAAGCACCACCCACTGAGTTCTTCTGGTCAGGAAAGAGTGGAACCATTTAAGAACAGTCCCACCCACCCCTGCTCGGTCCTACACGTGAGCCACCAACATCTCATGGTCAACGGTATCAAATGCTGCTGACAGATCTAGCAGAATCAAAAGAGATGATCTGCCCCAATCCAACTTACAGTACAGGTTGTCGACCAAAGCCACATGCGCAGTCTCTGTGCCAAACCTAGGGTGAAAGCCAGACTGCGAGGGATCAAGAAAACGGATCTGATCCAGATGCCCCTGAAGCTGCTGAGCCACCACCCATTCGATAACCTTCCCTAAAAAGGGACGGTTAGAGACTGGTTGATAGCTGGCAGGGGAGTCAATGTCAAGCGATGGTTTCTTGAGCAGAGGCTGCACCACCACCATCTTGAAGTGGTCCGGCACTCTGCCCTCCCTAAGGGAGGCATTGACAACCCCAGCCAGCAACGATCCAAGTGTCTCACGGCAAGCTTTAATTAGCCAGGACGGGCAAGGATCTAATTTACAACAGGTAGCTCTAACTGACCCAAGAACATCCACCACATTAGCAGGTGACACCTACTGAAACTGATCCCACGAAATTGAACAAGGTGGGGCATTCATTACCTCCAGTTCTCCCACTGCTATAAGCACGACATTAAAATCATGGTGAATCCAAGTGATTTTATCCATGAAAAAAATCAACAAACACGTCACAGCGAGCACTGGAAGAATCCAGTTCCAGGTGGAGAGAGGCCAGACTAACCAGCCCCTACACCACCCGGAAAAGCTCAACTGGATGTGACTTCGCAGACACTATGGGAGCAGCAAAGAATATCTTCTTTGCTGTCCGCACAGCCACTGCATAGGTTTTAAAACTAACTCTATGCTGCAATCGGTCAGCTTCAGCTCGAGCGCGACGCCACCGTCACTCCAACTGTCGTCTCTCCTGCTTCATCCATCGCAGGTTCTCCATAAACCAGGGAGACCTGCATCATTGGCATTTGGGAAGTGGATGCCTAGGAGCCATTTGATCAATGGCCTTGGCCATCATGACATTCCACAGGACTACAAGGTCATCAAGTGAATGATCTTCAAGATTGGGAGGTATTTCCCCAAGAGCATTCTGGAAACTTTCTGGTTCCATAAGTCTCCGGGGGTGAACCAACCGAACTGGTTCAGCACCTTTCCGGGGGCTGACGTGCGCTGGGAGACCAGTATGGAGGAGATAATGATCCAACCATGACAAGCGCACTGCTGACACCTCCCCCACTCCTCCGTCTCAAGGCCAGTGCAGAATATTAAGTCCAGGGTATGTCCCCCATCATGTGTTGGGCCAACAACCCTCTGAGACAGTCCCATGGGTGCCATGATGGCCATGAACTCATGCTCACCCCCCCCCCCAAGTTCGACATCGGTGTCGGTGTGAATATTGAAATCCCCCAGGACTCCCATCCTCGGAGACCACAAGACCACATCCGACACTGAATCTGCTAGAGCGTGTAGGGATGCTGCTGGACAGATAGGTGCACGGTATACCAACAGCAGTGCTAATCTGTCTCCGGCCAAATCAAGCACTAGATGGATGCCCTCAATACCCAAAATAATCTGCACTGGATACCTCCTCACAGACCAAGTATCCCTAAAAATAATGGCTACATTTCCCCCCCATCCCTCTGGCTGAGGCTGATGCTGTAGAGTACCTGGCTGGAACAAGGTTGGCCAAAATTGGCCCTGACTCACTGTACAGCCAGGTCTCCGTAACACACACGAGGTTGGCTGACCGATCAAGGATTAACTCCCTGATCATAGTGGACTTATTCACCACCGACCTTGCATTAATCAGCAACAGTCTTGAACCAGGGACCATCCCATTCTTGACCACCACACCGTCTGCCTGGAGGTCAGTGAAGGGAATCGGCACTAAACACCTATCCCTCCTCACAGATATAATCTGCCTCCTAAAGGGACCATAATTGCCTCAGCCCATCACGACCTCAATAGCTACAGAATTCCCCCGGCCCACCAACCCGGTGGCTGTTCCTCCCAGACAATGAGGGAAACCCCCACCCCCAACCCTTCCCCCTTACTCCTCCCTCTCACAGGGGAACCAAAACCCCTCCCATACAGATCTCCTCCCTTCCTCACACCGATGGAGCAGACCTGTCCCTCCCTAACCCAGTCCCTCCCCTACCATAACCATACTCACCTCCACCCTCACCCACCCCCCTCTAACCACTCTCCAACAAAATCTGCCCTTTATAAACAGCCACCCTTATAGTTACCTCCCGCTGTCTGCTTTAAACCAGATATCCATCCTCGGCCCCACCTAAGGGCCTGTCGGGGGGGGGGAGAAGGGGGAGACCCCGTAAGGGTTTTAGGGAAGGAGGGGGCTCTGAACACCATGCACATGCAGCTCCGTATACCACTGCTCTGGGGAAAGGCCCTCGAAGTTTAATGCCCATCAGGATAGAAGTGTGGCCCAGTGGGTTCACAGAATCCAGGCCTGTATCATCATAGGGCGTAGAGCAGTGGAAGGACTGTATGGCTGTGCACCATGCACACGTCCAACTCTCACACTCCAGTCCACAGGGGGCAAGGGGGAGAAGGGTGCGGAGACATTCGGAGGGTGTAGGGTCCCAAGGGTCACGGCGAAGGTAGAGGGGCTCTCTCATGGCGGAGGGTGGAAGGGAAGGACGGGAAGCATTCCCGGGGGGGAGGGAGAGGAGCATTCACCCCACTCAATCGCTACCCACTCTCACTCATGCACACACACCAAGGTTCAAGGGATAGGTCAGATGTACATCCACTGGGTGGGGGGAGGAGTCCCCTGATGTCTTGGAGCGTGCTGGCTGCGTCCCCCTGAGGGGACACGGGTGGCGAGTCTGACAGTCCCCCCCCCCATCGAGCCCCTCAGCCAAGGCACCCACGGGGTCCAGATTTGGTGGGATGGCAAGGGTGAAACAGCCAGAGGAGGCGAGGAGCAGAGATATTTGCTGCAGGCTCCCAGGAGCGTTCGTCAGACCCGTAGCCGGCCCAGTCTACGAGGTAACGGAGTCGACCCCACTGGAACTTTGCATCCAAAATTGCCTTGACCTCGTACTCAGGATTGTGGGCCCGGGGGTCAGATGGTGGTGTGGATGACATGTCAGGGGCAGGAGGCGGACCCTCCATCTTCTTTAAGAGGGACACATGGAAGGTGGGGTGAATCTGCATGCGGGAAGGTAAGTGGATGGTGTAAGTAACCTCATTGACTTGGCGGGTAATGGGGTATGGTCCCATATATTGAGTATTCAATTTTGCGGCCGGCTGGGCTGATGCATAGTGTTGACAGTGTACCCAAACATAGTCTCCTGGCTGCAGGGCCGGTGCGGGCTGGCGGTGACCGTCAGCGTACTGTGTGTACCACTGCTTGGAGAGAAGAAGAGTATGTCGGGCGAGGGCCTGGGTGTGTTGAATCTGCTGGGCCAACATACCCGCTGCAGGGCCATGGGAGGAAGGCAAGTTTTATTTTTATTTTATTTATTTATTTAAGTTGATGGTACCTATTTGGGGATGGAACACATAAGTAATGAAAAATGGTGAATTTCCCAAGAAGGCATTTATTATACACAAACGCGGCCATCGGTAACCAGGCATACCAGTCATCCTGCAGCTAGTTGGTATAACACCGTAGATATTGTTCTAAGTTCTGGTTAACTCGTTCAACTTGGCCATTTGCCTGGGGATGGTATGCGGTCATGGGCTTCAGGGTGACCTGGAGGACGGAGAATAGCGCCTTCCAAAATCGGGAAACAAATTGAGACACCCCCCAATCACTGACAAGTTCAAGGGGTCACCCATGGAGTTCAACCACGTGCCGGAGAAATAACAACGTGGTGGGTTATGCCATGCCATTGGCCTACTGTCTAGGAATGGGCAAACAGAATAGAGTTCGGAAATTCGGTTCGGTTTGAAATTCGAGTTCAGAAATTTGGTTCGGTTTGAAATTTGAGTTCGGTTCGGAAGTTCGGTTCAGTCGACCGAACAGACCGAGTTCGCTCCGAACTTTTGAACTGCGTTTGCCCATCCCTACTACCGTCCACCTGTCTCCGCCTACCATCCTCCTGGCTCCGCCCGTAGGCCCGCTGGCCTTACTGCCCCAGTACCCCTCCAACATCAAAACCCGCCAGCCACCCCTGGTGGAAGGATGTTTAGAGAGGCAGGAAGAGAACTAGATGGATGGTATCAGAAGCTGAGAGGACAATATTATGGGATAAATTCAGTGGTGTCAAAGGCGGGTGAGAAGTAGTGAAGGAGGTTAGAAGCTCTGAGAGGCCAGGAAGAGACTGAACTCTGGCAAAGAAGCAACTATGAATATTAGGAGAGGGGCAAAATTCAACCGCAATTAAGTTTTCTTTAAAATATGCCTGTAAATAGTTCCTGTATAAACTCTTGCTGTGGCTGAACAATTGGAATTTTGCAACTAGAATTTCTGGTTCTTGCCATGTGAAATGTATTTGGGTCAGATGCACATCAGCGTGACTGAAACTCATTGCTGTAATACAGAGCGACGATTGAAAAATAAGCATTTCTATAACAAAATTTAGATTTTTCTACCTTTAGTCCTCCTGTTATTCCTCAACATTCCTTTACGAGGACACCCTTCATCTTAAAGTTATAGAGTAGGAGTTTCAGAAGCACAACAGTTTTACCACTGATGTCACGGATAAGCAGAGAGAGAACAATGAAGAGCTTTTTTGAAATCCCCCCATGCATGTTAAAGGAAACCGCTTAGAATAGTGACACTGGCGGGGAACAAAATGTACAATTCATAATAGCTAAGATTGGGGGTTATGGCTTGCTGTCTAGAAGTGCCATGTTCTCACTGTAGGTGACAGACCCACTCTGCTTTTTCACACCCCTGTCACTCATGAGATGACTCTTATTCCAGAGGCTAACAGCACTAAGCAGATAGCCACGGAAAAGACCCTTTGTCATGAAGCAGAATCTCAAAGCGACAATAGTGAGACAGCATTCAGAATACAAAAAGGAAAAACCACATAGCGAGTTTACTGCCTGGAACACTCATTAAATAACTAAGTAAAGGTTTGAATAACGAGGTCTAGTCAGCAAGATGACATTCAAAGACTATCACAATTTTCGAAGAGCCTCGTCCTGTTGTCTTTGCAGACCGCAAGTCTTTCTCTGTATGAGTTTGTTTAAATTGCCATTTTCTCCCAGTGCAACCACCATATTGCTATCTACACATCCATCTGTCAATCCATCTCCTTAATCTAGTTTCCATCATGTTTCTTTTCCAACTTTCAGTCTCAGTGCCTCAGTTTTGACCCTCCACCAATGTTTGATATTATCCTTCCAACCAGTTTTCTTCTACCTTTTTTGTTTCTTACTTCCATGGGTGTAAATGTGGGCTAAAATTTGTGGGGGATGCTGACCCACATAAGTCCTGCCCCAAATCTCTGGAATTGTGGGGGGAGGAAATTTGTGGGGATGTGTTCCCCACAACCCCTGCTATAATTACTTCCATGCAAATATCACCTTCTGTCAAGACTAGTATTAGGCTACAGGAACACCTTTAACAATTGGTATATTTCTTGATCAACTTCTAGCACAGCCTATAGTCCTTCATTTTCGGATATTTCAGTTCTCATACATTCACCCTTCTATCCATTCATTGGTCTCCTAAAACGCTCTTTCATCAAAGTTCAAAACTAGATGCTCTCTTTTTATCCACCTTCTTCATTTTCAGGATTTTGCTCCATAGCCTACTTCTGACCAAAGTAGAGTTTTTATCAACTTCTTCAACTCTAGACTATTCCCTGCCCACTCATCTTCTAAAACTTATTTAGAAGGTTTCTCCCAGTCTTGTTTCTGACAGTGGCACACCATCATCAAGTCTCTTCTGATCTATCTGCTTTTCAATTCACCACTGGCCCAAGGCATTCAAAAAGCTCTACCATTTTAATGAATTTGCCTCCTAACATTATATCTCTGTCACTACCAATTTTCAATGCCTTGGTATTCCTACCATCAAAATGCATGCATGCTGACTGCAGCAGTCCTCCAAGATGTACAATCATGCTTCACACCTTTATCAAATCTGAAGCATTCAATTCTGTTCCTCCTTCACTTTCCTTATGTTTTCTGCCTCCTTATGCAGTCCATATAGTAGCCAAAACAGAGATTGTGGAACTCCTATCAGCTCCACAATGCACCATGGCGAACACACTCAAAAGCTTTAAAGAAGTTGACGAGCATTAGTCAATACTCTTTTTTGACCCTGCTGTTCTTTTTCTAGCAGGTCCCTGAACACCATTATGGCCTTCCCTGAACATTTCTCTTGGACAAATCCCAATTGCTCCTCACCATTCTCACTTGTGGCTATTGACCCAATTCTGCCTTGAATCACTCAAGCAACACCTTTGAGGCATTACCGATCAAACTGACAGTCCAAAAATTGCCCAAATCTTAACTGTTCCTTCCTTTGCAGAGTGCAATCTATACTGACATTGTACAATCTGTTGCCAATCTGCCTGTCTTTGACACTTCATCCAGCATGGCTGTCAACCAGTCCACAACTGTCTCCCTGCCTACCTGTATCACCTCCGCAGGAATGCTGTCTACTTGAGTTGGTGCTTTTAGATGGACAGCTGCCCTGATGCTGGCCATGCCAGCCTGCTTCACCCCTGGGCTGGCCAGTTCATTTAAAAGCACCCTGCAAGATGTGGGCTGTGCCTGCTCTGGGGCAGCCCTGCTTGCGGTGTTTTGAAACACCACGTGCAGAGCAGGCCGGCCAAACCTGGGGCACCAGCCCAAAGCGGAGCTGCTGTCAGTCTGCTGGGTGGACTCACACTGCAGCCACGATTTCAGCTAGCGATCCACCTGCAACTGTATGGTGTATGGGAGTGGGGGTGGTGCTGCATGGGTAGATTGCGGGCCGGTGAAATTGCCAGGTACATCGAAAATGGACCCAGGTGGGGTTACAAGCAGGCGAATGCAGGGATGCACCTGGGGGCAGCTCTAGAGGCAAAATAAAATCCTCTTTTAAAAATCATGCTGAATAAAATATCATTTTACCTGCCTTGTTCCTCACACTCATTCCATCTCTCAGCTTCTTCCTCCATGGAGCACTTTCATAAAAATACACCTGACTTATTTCCATTGCTGGCTGGGGCAATCAGTGCCTCCCTGTGGGAGGGCAGGTAGCCAGACTGCCTCACGGAGGCTCTGGTTAGGTCTTTGGTCAAGAAACCTTCACTTGTAGGGATGGGCGAACAGATCGTGGTTCAGGTTCGGCCGTTCGGTTTGGGTGCGTTCGGTTCGGCAGTTCAGTTTGGCTGCGTTCAGTTCGGCTAGTTCGCCGAGTTCGGGTTCAGCTGTTCGGTTCGGTTGTCTGAACAGGCCGTTCGGTTAGGCTGTTCGGCTGTTCGGTTCGGCCAGTCGGGAAATGTTGTTATGGGTGTTTTTTTGTTTTTTATATAGTTTTTATATGGTTTTCTTTTGTTTTTTATTTTATTTTTGGTTTTTATATGGGTTTTTAAATTTTTTTTTAAATCTAATATATCTATCTATCTATCTACACTAAATCAAACTGCTATTAACTATTCTAAATGCTATGAACTAAATGGATTATCTAAGTACACAGACCTATTCCTACAAACACTAAAACTAAATCACTAATGCTATCTTTATCACTAAGCTAACTCCTACAACTCTCTACTATCTCTCTCTCTCTCTCTCTCTCTCTCTCTCTCCCCCTCCCATCCCATATCCATATCCACACACATATATATATAGATCTATATACATCCCATATATATGGGATGGGGGGGAATCACAAACAGAAGAGGAGTCTGTAGTGAAATACATACATGACATACTCAATGAGTCTGTACAGTAGTGGTGGGACCCCGGGCCCATTACCAGCTACCGGATTTACCGGTTACCGGTTCTACGAAAACCGGATTCCCGGATTAAATCCGGTATGCCGGTACCGGATTTATTTCATTGGTTTCAATGGGGCGCTGTGTCCCCATTGAAACCAATGAAATA
>QEPC01010291.1:3671279-3686347 GCA_003113815.1 Sphenodon punctatus | reverse complement strand
CACAGGCACCCACCCCTGTAAACCACGCCAGTCCACTCCCTCCTTTTACATTTTTATTTTTATAATTTTATTTCAAAAAATCTTTGATTTAAAAAAGCTAGACTAAATCAAAGATTATTTGAAATAAAAAGTAGAAAGGATGGATCAGCATGGGGAAGCTGACTTACCAGAAACAGCCAAGAATGAATCCAGTAATTGCTGTTGCCATTGAAGATCCAGTGTCTGAGACCCTACAGTAAATCACAGGGCTAAACACACCCAGGCTGAGGCTCCAGTCCCTCCCCGCTTTTTTCTGTGGCCAGGGATTGGCCAGGGCGAATTGTATGGAGCCCAATTTTGGGGGTTTTTTTGCTGGAGGATTCCTAAAGGAATCCTCAAGCGCCTCCTCTGCCCGCCCAACTGAGCATGTGCGAGATACAAAGAAAAAGGGCTCCAAGACCCTCGCCCTGTCATACATGCTCAATCGTCCGCTGCTTCGCTCTCTCCAACACAGATCGCGTCTGCAGCAGCAGCACCACGTGTCAGTCTCACTCTCAGACTCAGTTACTGCAACTGCGTGAGCTGAGCACCCTGTCTCTGTGACACTAGGAGGGGAGCGCCTCCCCCCAGTCGTCCCCCTACGCCTGCCTGGCCCGCCCACACCGATGCATTATCGGGCTGATGAGGAAGGCTGCATCGCTGCGGTACTTTGCGCATGCGCAGCCGCGCGCACCACAGGCACCGCACTAGCGCCACCGCAGGGAATTCCCCACCAGAGCAGCAGTGTGTCAAGCAGCCTCAGCAGCACCGATCACGATCAGAAAACAGATAAGCGAATCGCGCCGAGCTTGCCGCTTTACCCCCGCCCCCCCCAAAGTCAAAAGCGCCTGGGAGGTTTTTTTTTTTGTTTTTTTTTTAAACACTTGGGGCCAAGCAGCAGCTGGAGCCAGGGCTTGTGGGGGGGCACTGCCCCACAGCCCTGAACTACGAGCCGCCACTGGATGAAGGGGATATTGACCAACTTAATTTAAATTATGATCAGATTGCTTCCGTCTTAGAAAGGGAAGTCCTTCCCAAGGAATGGAAGGAACGGAAAGAAAGTAGCCTTTCTACGAATGTGTTGTAGGATGCGGAATGCAGGAAATCAAAACGTCGCCTGGTTCATATGAGAGCCATATGGATCTCTACAAATACGGAGCAATCCAAAAATGTTTTTTTGGAAGCCAGGAGAGCTTATAAAGTTTTGATTAAGGGTAAGAAGGCGTATGCTACAAACTTGTTATGGGCAAGGGTAAGGGTAGCAGCTTCCCAAAAAGACTCACAGCTCTTTTGGGCCTTAATAAATCAAGGACTGCAGCCCAAACTTGCCAAAAAAGAATGCCATATAAGCGATGATAGTTGGGTAAATTTTGGGGGGGCATTGTACTCTAATGACCCGAGGATAGATTTAATACTCCCCATCCATCAACTTAAACCAACGGGTAGCAGTTTTGATCCACGGGTGAAGGAAGAGGATGTGCTGAAGGTGATTAACTCACTGAAAAAAGCAAAAGCCCCCGGACAAGACTATTTCATAGCGGAGGTTCTGCAGGCTGTTCCCTTATGGTGGACCTCCCTACTTGCAAGATATTTTATGCAGATTAATGTTGATAAAAAGGTACCACGGAACTGGGGGGTGAGCATAATAGTTCCTATTTTTAAAAAAGGAGATTCCATGGACCCCGGTTGTTACCGCCCCATTAGTCTTCTCCCCGTTATGGGGAAAGTTTATGCTAGACTTCTGTTGAGGCATTTGGAGGATTGGGCAGGTTCTAACCATCTAATACCACGAGAACAATTTGGCTTCCAGAAACAATGCTCTACACTGGACAATTGTTTTGTCCTCTCCCATATCCTTGACAAATATGGTCGAATAAGGGCAGGGAATCTTTTCCTTGCCTTTATTGATTTTCAGAGGGCGTTTGACTCTATCCCGAGGAATAAATTGTGGATTAAATTATTCCATTTGGCGATTGATAGGGATCTTCTGGATCTATTAATAGCTGTGCATTCACAGAACAGTGCTAAAATTAGAGGGAAATATGGCGGAGCACTATCTCAACCGATACGCGTTAGTAAAGGCGTGCGGCAGGGATGTGTGCTGGCGCCTATTTTGTTTAATCTTTTCTTGAGCGACCTCCCGAGACAGCTAAGTACCCAGGAAAGTTGCCCCCCGAAAATTAGGAATGAAGAAATAGGTACCCTGATGCATGCTGATGATATAGTAATCCTTTCTCAAACAAGAAAGGGCCTTGTATGTCAGCTTGAAAGGCTGCTGGATTACTGTATGGAAAACGAATTAGTAGTGAATCCAACTAAGTCCCAGATTATGATCCTGGGGAAGGGAAAGAGGAAATACAATTGGCATGTAAAAGGAATGGACTTTCAACAAACTGAGTCCTACGTATACCTGGGTATTTGGCAAATAAAAGTATATGGGGGAAACATAGGCAACAAATTGCTATTAAAGCATTAGCAATGGCCAAAGGAATCTTAAGATTGGCAAGAAAGGCAAGAGGAGTGAGACTTGCCGATATATTATCCATCTATAGAATGAAGGTCCAAACTCTTCTAATTTTTGTTACCGAAATTATATCTGAAAATAAAGGCCAGGTACTGAAAGTGGTGCAAAATAAGTTTCTGAGGAATTTAATGGGCCTTCCGCAGAGTGTCCCTGCAGCGGTGATAAGGGCTGAAACAAGGACCTTACCAATTTCAACTTTGGGAAAAAGGCAAAGGTTAAGGTATTGGGTCAAGTTGCTGAGTTTGGAAGAATCCTCACTGCCCTCCCTATGCCTGCAAGAGCAGCTTGAGTATCAGGGTCCTTAAAGTTACATCTGGATGAGACAGATCCTGCTTGATGTTCAAAAGGCAGGCTGGTCTTTATCTTGCTTTTGGGGGAAGAGCGCGATCCAACAGAGGACAATGATCGATGTCCGCTTGCAGGATATTGCAAAGCAGGAGGACATGGCCCAATTGGCGAAATGGAGGGTGGCACCCCTTCTCCCGAAAATTAAACCATGTTTTGGCTTTGAGCCATATCTTGATAAATTGGAAAACTTCACTCAACGAAGGTCTTTTACTAGATTACGTTTTCAATTGTTTACCTCAGCTGTGCTTTATGGTCGATTTAGTAAAAAGCCCTACGCACTTCGAGTTTGTGAATGTAAGGAGGGAGGTGTGGATGACTTAAAGCATTTCTTGTTATATTGTACCCTACATGAGAATTTAAGGGCGGTCTGGCTTAAGCCCTTATGGGCTAAAAGAGAGTTTTGCTCAGATGAGAGGAAAATTATAGGAATGCTGACCACTAGTGATACCAGGAACTAAAATCGATCACATTCTACGTTATGTTAGTGGAACAGTGCCGAGAAAATGTTGATGATAGATCTTACTAGTATGTGGATATAGGACTTGATACGGGATTTGTAAGTTACTGGAAGATAATACCCACTAGGCTTATAGTGTCATATGGAATATTTATTGGGCTGAGATGTTTGGTCTTTGATTTTTGTGCTTTGAATTTCTGCTAGTTTCTATTCTGTAATTATTTGTTATTATATTTGTGTATTTTATCATCTGTATTTCCTATAGTATCTGTATTTATTGGCCATGGCGATAAGCTAGTGCCGGAAATAAACAATTTACGAATTACCTTGTAAACAAGGTTCTTTGAGATGGCTCCGAACATTCTCACAACACCCACCCTTCCAGCCCCGCATGGAATTTTTTTCTTATATTTCTAGAAAGGGTTGGAAGGAGCTGTCATTCTGAGGGGGAGAGTGATTTTTATACTAGAGAGCTCGAGACCTTCATGTGGTCTATTATTTGAATAGGGTGAGCATGCAGAAGTCAGTTGTAAGAATGTTAGGTGCCATCTCGAAGAACCTTCTTTACAAGGTAATAATCTTCTGATCAGCACATGGGTAGGAGTTGTTTGTAAACAAACAGCTTATCTCCCAGTCCATCCCTGCTGCTACTGCTGCTGGAGGCTACTAGGAGGCAGAGGAAGGTGAGGGATGGGGACCGGAGCCAGGGAGGGGAGGCAGAAGAACTTATTGGGGGAGAAGTTGGCTGCAGTCTGCTGCCCAGCCATGCGAGTGCGGGGGCCCCAGTTAGCTGCGGGGGCCATGTGCGGCCGCACATGTGGCGCATGCCTGGGGCTGGCCCTGGGCATGTGGGTGCACATTAGCCCACATTCGCCTGCACAACGGGCTTTGCATTCTCCAAAACCTCATTGTGAATGGGAGCTATGGGTCCAGTGGGTGGAGGCAAACACCTAATAAATGGGCAGGTGGACACCCACCTAGTATGGGTTTGTGCAGGCTAACATCTCATATGTTAACACCCATGGGGAGATCTTTGTAATGAGAGAGCTGTGTATCCAAAGCTAGCCAGTGATAACTAGAGCTGAAACAAGGATCTGCAAAATGAATACATCCATTCAGTTCATGCCATTCGAACAAAACTGCGTGAAATGGATAAACCTCACTATTTGTTCCCATTTCAGTGGATCTCTTTTGTTTTTTTTAGGTTGGCTTTTTGGATAAATTATTCAGCCGTTTTGGCATTTCAGTTATGTCATTTTAGCACCATTAGCAGTACTGCATACACACACACACACACACACACACACACACACACAATTGCTGAAACAAAGTTACCAACATAGCAAAATAACCAAAATAACAAAAACAAGTAACCAAAAGAGTGAAACAACTTAACCAGGCCAGAGTATCTAGTGGATATGCGAATACCTATATTTGGATATGGATGTTATTCGAATATTATTCCAAAAATGTGACTAATGTCTGGAAATCAAAAATCTACTATTTGTTTCTCCTCTAGTGAGAACTTTAAGAGAGTGATTATTTGGTGCATGGTTGCTAAGGGAACTAACCTATATCCAAATTATCTTGCAAGTGTCTTAAGTAAATTACATTGATGCTTTGCCTGAGTGAGCTATTTTCTTTTACCTTTATTTTTTCCTAATAGCATTTTGGTATACTACTTGGTTTTGTTCTTCCTGTTTGAGCTTGTCAGTTACTTTTTTACTCCCATCCCCGATCTCCCTTACCTCCTGCTTTAAGGCAGCAGCTGATGACTGACATAGTACTGCCCAGAATGCTTCCTATCCTTTCCTGCTAAATCCTACATTTGGATTTAGTTAGGGGAGGCATGTGTTGGCAGTGTAAACACAATGCACTGTGCCAATCCTAGTAGTCAGAGTGGCTCTTTGGGATCTCTTATTTGCTCTTATGAGCAAAATGGTTGAATTTTCACTGTGCTGAAACAGCAACAATACATTAAGCAGGGGGTGGGGGGATGCTGGAGATTTTCACAGTTTTGGATAGCACCGAGTTTGGGTTTGTTTATCTCAGGGATGGGGAACTTCAGGCCCAAGAACCAAATGTAGCCCACAGCTAGTTTTTATTTGGCTTCTTTCCAGTTCCTGGATCTGGCCCCTGGATCCAGTTCCCCTCCACAGCACTGACAGTCTGAGCTCAAGGCAGGGGAGCAGAGATGAGGGCATGTACCAAGGAAAGGGGACAGATCCATGGTGTGGACTTTCTTCTTCCTGAACACACCCCTTAGCCCCCCCCCCCCATACCTTTGATGTAGCCCCTGCAGGTCATACTAATTTTCAAAATGGCCCCTGGGAGGAAAAAAGGTTCCTGGCCCACCCCTGTTTTATCTCAAAAGCAATTCCACATACAGTAACAACAAGGAAACGTTGCCCTAACTATTACTAAAGTGTAGAAGAGCTGATATTTGCCCATTGGGACTTGGAACTGGGAATCGTGACTGCAAATCCTGACCTTGCTGTTAAGACACTGTCTCTCGGTCTGTAGAACAGGACTGCTGCTAACAGTTGTGGCTAGTGTCAAGCAGGGCTCTTATGTGTGTGTTTTCTGAATATTAATTTATTTAAGTTTTTACCCTGTCCTTTCCAATATGGCTCAGGGTGACTTACATCATATAAAAACAGCTAAAATTCCCTTAAGCCCCCAACCTTTTCCCTCCCCACCATCCAACCCCACCAAACCCTATCCCTGCCTGCCAAATGCCTGGCCAAACAAAAGCATCTTACATTTCTTCTGTAAGATGAGCAGGAAGAGATAGATCTCCAAGGGGAGGGAGTTCCATAATTGTGGGGCAGGCACCAAGAACACCTCTCTGCGTGCCCTTGCTGTGAAAACTTCATGAGCGGATGGTACCTGCAAGAGCATGCTCCCGAGTCCATCTGACCTCAGAAGCCATGATGGAACATAAAGAATACCACTGACTCCTGGTGGAAGGCATGGAAGACACGTGCTAAAGTATCATTACTAGTAACTGTTCAGAGCTGCAAGGCTGCCTGTTTACATTTTTGAGAAGTTATTTTTACATATGGAATTGTGTACTGAAGACAGCAGTTGTGGACAAATCAGTGAGTGATACACAAGTAGCATGGGATAACAACTCTCTCACTGCTGTAGCTGCCTTTCGTAGTCTGTAGTAGTCTCTGCCTACCAGTTCCTCCTATGCCTGTTACCCAGTAAACTGACCATTTAGGGGCATTTCTCTCATGCCTCTTACCCAACAAGATGGCCATTTAGGATATGGTTTCTGGAGCAGGTGAAGCTACTGTGGCCCTTAATGGGCCCATTCACCCATGGTTAAAATGGACATTTTCCTTTGAGCAAGAAACCAGAAGGTGAATTCTTAATGTTATTTCCCTGTTTCTACTTTCTTCTTCTGTTAGTAGCAGCTGTATAGTCAGGAGCTGTAGAGCCTAAACACTGGAAAAGGGTGTCATCTGTGTTCATTTAGGATTTGTTATGCTTATGTAAAATCATTCTGTGCCCATCCTGCCCTCAGTGATATCTGCACACAGATCTGACTGACTGGAAATTGGTTCATACAAATATGTTTGGCTGGAATGTATTGAGCAATTCTGTTGCTGATATATAGGAATCCCGCTCAGATTTTTTTAGCTGTATTGGCTCTGCAGCGCTCCAGGAGTTAAATGTAGGGAAGACTTGTATGTCAAGTTACTGCTTTCAACAGATGTTACTGCATTCACATAGTCCACAATCAACAAATCAGCTGAGTAGACTGTTCCATCTGTGACAGGTGAGGCCTGGTCCAAAACCATATAAATCAGTGGAAAGACTTTCATTCTCATTGGTCATCTTTGGATGAGGCTCATAATCCTCACTTTTCACACTGCAATTGCACATAAGACCTCAAGAATACCTTTCTCCCAAGGGGTAATGCCATACCACTTTCCAGAGAGGGAAATTAAGGCATAGTCTAGACTTGAATGCCAGACTCATGGTTTCTGATAGTCTGGAAGAAAACCAGAGCCCTGACTCCCAGTCTTGGATTCTAGTCATTCCATAGTGTTCTCTCAATGCAGGGCAACAGGAATGGGAGAGAAAGGGAGATAACTGGACATCTGTGAGGGGACAAGGAGGAAGAGGTTAATCTGAGTGGGAAAGGAAACTTCTTATGTGTGGACAAAAAAAAATATGGAAGCATATTAATTTTTCATAGGCAAAAGGAAGACAGATAAAACTAAAATAGTTTAAAGACAGAACAAAGAAAATGAAAGCAAGTATGTCAATGAGAGTCAAACCTAGCCTGCATTTTTTATTTCCCTTTTCTTAGTATACAGCGGTGCAAAATTAGCCATGATGCTCTTTTGCTGGAAGAAAGCCCAACTCTTATCGGTTCCTGGCAAATTGCTGAAGAATGACGTTGCTGTTTGCCTGTTGTTGAATGCAAGCACAGTACTCTTGTGCATTTATGGAGAAAGGTGTTGCTCCTTTGGCAGGTAGTGGCCTAGTCAGGCTCTTACAGAATGGCTAGGTTTGGAGGAGAAATCTCAGAGTCAGAGTATTTGAGTGTAATTTTTTTATGGACAAAATCTATGCAAACTGTTTCCTTGAACAGAAACTTCATGAAGAAATTTTGCAGTAATTCTACCTTGCCCCAATAAGCAGCTGTCTTTTTTTCTACTGCAAAGATCATGGTCTTGCAAAAACATACAGCCAGAGTGGCTGTTTGGCAGCAATTTGACATGATTCATCTATACAAGCCTGGTTGCAGGACAGGGACCCACTGGACCCCCACATTGACTCTAAATACTTCACTAGTGTTGTTGCACATAACACAGGGCAACCCTTTCTTGGTGTTTGTGCCACAGGAAATGCATGGGTTATCATCTTATAAAGAAAGACACTGCCATAATCAGTGCCAAATCACTACATTTTTACCAACCATGATTTATTCACTAGTGATGCAATATCAAACAATTTCTTGTTACTGTCCCAAAAGGCAAGACACTGGATTGTGCCAATGAAAAACCGTATGGAAAGCTGGGATGATGCAAGCCTGACATTATCACTAGGTGAAGCAGGAGACAAATTTGAGAGCAGCGTCAAATTTTTGCCACCTTCGCTACCTTGGGGCCTGCATTGCAAGAGCAATCTTGTTTCTCAGCGGATTAGCTGTTGAGCAGGAAGCCAGCAGAGCTCCTCCTGCAGGAACAACCCTGAACTTGCTGCCATGCATTGTGGAATGGGGGAGTGCTGTAGGGGTATGGAATCCTAAGAGTTCCCTGTCCTTCCTCTTGGGAGCACTCCAGGTTTCCTGCTCAGAAGAGCTTGGGGAAAGGGAGGCAGTGCTGAGGCTTCCTCATTCTTCAGTTAATGAGCAGGGAATCTGGAACACTCTCCACCCATAGCACATGAACCTGCACTTGGAAGTAAGATTGCCATCTCAAACCTAATTTAATAACTTACATTATGGAGCTGTGGAGTAGAGCCCAGGTATGGCAACCAGATACCATGGGGCATGCTTTCATGGTGGGTTGGATGCGAGTCCCTTCTACACCTAGTCCATGCTAGCAGGAGCAGTAAAAAATAAATGTGATTTTAGCTAGAACTGGGTGGGGAAAACTCCTTTGTAGGATCAGTTGGTGCTGTAGTGCAAGCCACAGTCTCTTCCAGGGTGGGGCTTGTACTCTTGCTAATCCTTTCTCCGTTCTCCCTTCCCACAACCAAGGGAAGATGGCTGGGGCCTATCTTACAGGAACAACACTGCCCTTAATTGCAACTTGGATTCAGTTGGATAGGAACAGGAACGGTAAAATTAAGGAAAAAATGTGGGACCTGCCACAGGTGGAGGTGGTTGCTGTAGGACAGGATCAGGATTAAAAATGGTCTCCCAAGCAGGGGTGGGTAGGGGCTGCTTGGTGTTCAAAATTTAGGCTGCCCATTAAAATACAGCCCACCTGCTAGGAATGGGGACAGTAGAGCCCCAGTAGTTGGAAACCACCCTACAGATCAGCAACAAATAAAACTCGAATCAGCAGCAATTTCCTGGTAGAAAACCCAAAAGGGAGAGCTATTCTCTGATAAACTCTGCTTTGCATGAAGGGCAAGAAATGGGAGAGATGATTTCCATGTAATGTATTTTGGCCCTGGCTGATGAGAAACCAAAAGCCTCCCCGCATCCCACACAAAACAGCAGCCACCGCCGTCGCTTACTCATCCTTCCAGGAATGAAAGTGGGCTGGGCAGGCTTTCTCTGTGTATGTGGGTTCTGTAGGCGGAGGAAGCCCGGACGCTCTGTATCTTGGGAGTTGTAGTTTTTTCCGGCTCGCTGGCTGCGAAGCGGCGGCGGCGGGAACTACAAGCCCCAGGGGTCGCTAGGGAAGCTTGATCAGGCGGCTGGGTTTTAATCACACGTGGGGGCGGTGAGCACACCAGGGCCAAAGCTAGAGAGGCAGTTCCTGGCAGTGGAAACCAATAGTTTAGCTGTTCTCGCGTCCACTGAAGAGTCCTGGGGGAAGGGAGGTGTCAGTGGAGTGGAAAACTTCCTCTGATCACAGGACACCCTGAAGGAAACCTCAGCCAATCTGGGGGAAATAGATGATCCTAGACTAGAACCTCCCTCTAATAATCCTGATTAACAATCCCGCATGCACACGCACACACAGTAGATCAGGCAGCTAGTTTTCTCCATGCGTTTTTGATTTGCAGCATTCCAGCCAGTTCTGGTGCTAAAGTTCAGCCCCGCTTAGAGCCATGGGGAATGGGATGAACAAGGTAAACGCTGCTTTACTGTTATTTTCTTTTTGTTTGTGTGATTGTAAAATGAATCCTCAGTCTTCCCCTCACCCCACCCCACCCCCCATTCCTGTATCATCCTGGTTTTTATCAGCCCTAAGGAATAATATGCAAAGAGCGGTTGCTCCAGAAGGGGCTATTTTGTCAGATGGCAGCCCCTGTTTAACTTTTGGCGACGAGGTTAATTTTGGCGGCGGGGTCTCTCTAGCTAGCAATCTGGAGCTATCATGCATGCAGGATGCTTTGACTCCAGCCAGCTGGTACAAACAGGTCTTCTCATGCCTGGTAAAAACCAAATTGGCAGTTGAGCTAGAAGAGTTTAGCAAAGTGAAAGGGGCAATGCCGACACCCCGCTCCCCACCTCAGGATTAGTAATCAGGGTGTGTGTATGTAGTTTCCTTTCTTTGAGTCAAGTGTGTCCCTTCTTTGCATGTAAAGACAGCAATCCTTCGGGTAGCTGGAGTCCTTGCAGCTGCTGGGGATCCCTCCAGGTCTGTCTGATGCACAGGGGGGTTAAAAGCTGCCTGATTTCGTGTTTCATAAGACCTGCCAGCAGCATGCATAGCTGATAAAGCTACTGCAAGGAAATAATGGCGTTCTTCATCTTTTGTAACCAATCTTAACAGTTGTTTCCCTTTTCCCCTCCCTGTGTTAAAGAAGTGTGGCAATATTTCCCCGTTACCCTGGGGGGGGGAGTAAACCTTAATATGGAGAGTGTTGTGGTTCTCGATTTTTCTTTGTTTAAAAACGTATCTGGATTTAGCCATCTTAAGTCTATTGGAGGCTGTGGTAACTCTCTTCTGTCATTCAGGACACAGAGAAAGCTAACTGGTTTAGGAAACTAATTTCAGGGCTGTCTACCCATTCATTCTTTTAGTCCATTAACTGTTGCTTTTTACCTAGTTAGCCAACTAACTACTAGACTACTATAAAAAACCATAATAGAGCTTTTCACAACACAATGTGTAAACAGAGTTATTTTCATTTTTTAAAAATCAAATGCAATTTTAAAAGACAAATACTTTAATTTTTAAAAGTGTGAAAATATTTTTAAAAGTATCCATTTTAATCTCTGACCAAGCATTAATCCATGTTTTCAGCTCTATAATATTTGGGATAAATGCTCAGTGATTCCTATAAAGTGAAAGCATAAGACATGCCTGGTGCTTCTTTTGTATGCGCTTAGTATGTAGGAGGCCTAGAGCCCTATTTTTCTTTATCTTTTGTCTGTCACATCATGGTCTGGTAGAGTGAGAATGTAAGCTAGGGACATCTGGTTCTGTCAGTGACTGTAGTTTTGTTTAAATTATTTACGGACCTGACTGAACCCATGACTATTGAAGTCAATAGACTGCATTGATTGCCATTGATCTCAACAGATGTAGGAACAGCTCCAGTTTTGATTTGCTGGGTCTGAGGCATGTAATTGGGTGGCTGTCACAAGGTGAAGGATAATCAGCTGATTGGATGAGTAAATTAGAGTCAAAGTTTGTGTTACCTGAAAATAAACTTTGGCCTTGTTAAACTAATCAAATTTGAACTTTTCGTTTAAAAAAGAATTGAGCAAATTGAACTTTGAGTCATAGTTTATGTAATTTTTCTCAGGCAGGTAAATCAAATTAAAAGCATTATTAATGGGGAAAACTCTGCAAACTTGATTTGCAAATTGGATCCTTTCTTCATTGTAAATCTAAATGCTGACTCTGTGTTTGTAGCCTGTCATGAACTTTGTTGTTTACAAAGTAGCCTGTGTGAGTAGAGAGAAATTCTGAAGGCATAGAAAAACCTTTCTCTCTCCCTCTCCCCAAATTTTTTAGGGAGAGGCGGAATGGAATTTTTTAGAGGAAATTGAAATGTTCACAGCATTTACTTGTCAAAGCCAAACCTGATTATATCCTTTTGGGCTAAAAAAAATTACATAAAATAGATTTACCCTGACATTATTATGCAGTTACAAAAAGAAACTCATGTTTTTGCAGAAGAAGTTGGGAAATTCAGATGTATCCAAAACTCTTTGATAATACCAGCAGTCTTTATTTTTAGAGTATGCATAAATCACATAATTGCACACAACACTAGCTTTACTATGAACCAATATAAGTAACCCCCCCCCCACATTATTATATGGCAGGAAGAAGGTTACCCACTTTTGCTCTATCTTTACCTCTTTTACTGACTCACGTTTGGCATAATACAGCTCTTACTGCTACTGCGCCATAAACACCCACTCGCCCATCTACCGATGACTGACAATTTTAATAGTAGAATTAAGGCAGGCTTTACTTGTGCATTTGTCTTTGGAAGTTTTTATATACAAGTACTTCTCAATGTTACTTCCAACAAATAAATAAGTATAGATACACAAATACTGTGACGCAGAAAGCAGATATGAAAAATCAGCAAGTGCAGAACAAGTGACTTTTGGATAGTAACTTAACTACTTCCTTTTATTGCTGAAGTGCTGAAAGTTTGAGAATAACTTCAAGCTTAATTTGTTAGAAATTTTTGCTGATACAATTTGTTGTTAAAAAACTGTAAAGAAAGAAATGAATGGAGACTTAACAGTTGATTTGGGTGAAGTAATATTTATGCAAAACAATTTCATTAACAATTTTACCAGCTTGTTTAAAAAAAATAAATAAATGTCGAGGACAGTAAAAAACCTCACCCTAATTATAGTAGATTATTATGTATAGTCTCCCCCACCCCACTGTTTATGCAGAAACATAAGTCAACAAGTGTCCATGGAGATATGGCAAAGGAATGTGCCCTTGGGATGGGGGCATCTTCTACAGCAGTGCTCCCCAAACCATGGCTTGTTTATGATCCCCTTTCCTGTTTTGTGACAGTTCAGCAAAGAAATGCAAAATATTGAGAGAGAGTGCACTTTGGAAATGTCAAGGAAAAACTCTAAATACATCCAGCGCTCCTGACTTAGAAGGGCATGGGGAAGCCCTGAGTTGCCACAGGAGGAAAAAAAGTGGGGTGCTTAACCATATTGTCTAGGGTTTCTTAAAGAGACAGGCACAATCACAAGAAAAAGGGGGGGGATGGAGGGAGTATTTAAATGTCTGTTTATTTTCTGGTTGCTTGAACCATAGAACATAACCTCTTTGTATGACTTGACTTTCAAAATAAAGTTGTGACTTGCCATAAGCTTTGAACTTTAAAAGTGGCTTGCTGCCACGCAAAGAATGGGGGCCACTGCTCGTTCCTACGGCCCACTCTCTGCTGCTAGTCAAAAGCCCTGCTCAGTGCTCTGACAACCCTGCCTCCTAGAGCTTTTCTTCTGACTTGGCTGTAGGGCAGCAGCTGCAGTGGTGGGTGGGACAAGGTGACAGGCCTGGCTGTAAGGCATCTGTTTGGGCCCTGAATGTGGGGCATTCTTCAGCCCTGGAGGATATGGGGACTGGTGTGTTTGGGATGGGGCAGTCCACCGAAATGTTTGCTGTGGGTAGGATTGCCACCTCTCCAGGCTTCCCCTGGAGACTCCAGGTTTTGACCCTGTGTCTCCAGGCTGCAGGGGAAGTCCTGATTTCTCTGGGTCAGCCAGGGGTGCCTGTGGCTCGCTTGGAGAAATCGGACCATCTGAGGGGCAGCAGAGAGTGAGCCATAGGAACTTTCCTGCCCCTTTTCTGACATGGCCTCTTCTCCCCTCCCCACAATGGATCATTGATGCTTCTATAAGGGGTGGGGGTTATGTCAGAAAGGGGTGTGACAGTCCCTTTGCCGTGCTCCTTTCTGACCTGGCCCTACCTTTTCTGGGTGAAAGCCCAGTGGGAGGTGGAAACCTTAGCTGTGGGACCTGAGGGAGCCCCACGCTCCCAAATGCAGTGGTCAGCCAGTGTGCTGGGAATAGATGCTGGGAGAAGAAAGTTGTCAGCCAGAGTCACTGAAGCCTGCTTTATTAGGGAGGGTAGATCCTGGGTGTTTTAACTGAGCAAGGTTAGAGGCTGGTCCATGACCACTGAGTGGCACGGCTGCAGAGTGCCCATGCAGATGGAGTGAGTGGGGAGTGATTCTAATCGGCAGCTCCCAGGGTGGTCACCACGGCCACACAGGCAGCCTCCATGCACCCCTGCCACCACGGACTGATCATGCAAACAACTCGCATGGACAGCCCATTTGCTTGCTCCCCCCATGCTCCCCGGCAACTCCCCCCACCACAAGTCCTGCCCAACTGCTCGCCCTCTGCCATGACGCACTGTCCCAGACACCATGGAAACAGGAAGCTGCAGCAGTCAGTAACCCTTCTTGCCCAGGAGCCACTGCAGCTGCTGGGCACATACTGGGGAGGACACGTAGGAAGCTGCTGTCCAAACTGCTGTCCTCCATGGCATTGACTCTTGTGTGTCATGAGGAGGGTTTGCTGTGCTTTCCACACCACCACAGTGGCGTTGCATTTTGCACACGTGTCCTTTAAGAGCTCGCGACAGGGCTGTGGGCAGCACAGTGAGGTGGGAAGCTGCAGACCTGTCTGATGTCATGGGTGGGCACCATGTGCAGTGGATGTGTGGGTACCTGTTCCCATGCAATAATTTTTGGCTTATTCCGCACTCCAGATTTTTCGGCAGTGGCCGTGAGTGGGTGCTGCACTGCCCACGGATGCGTGCATCCCCACATACCACCTTCAAAACAAGCAGTTGGATGTGTGGCTAATGGGTGGCCATGCGTGGGAGTGTCTTGTAGAGTCGGGGTGTTTTTAAACCACCATTGACTGTGGCTGCGTTCTCACCTGCAGCGGCAGTGGCGGCAGCGGCAAGGGAAGACACGGCAGCACGGAGGAGCCGGCCAACGGGAAAAGAGCCGATGCCAGCCTTGTTGGGGCGGAGCGAGAATTCATGGACGCCATGGCAATCATGAACTTGCCCCAGGAGGTTATCTGCCCGACCCACGTGGGGGGACATACCTTCGACCTGATCTTCGGTTCTG
>QEPC01010291.1:3651621-3669140 GCA_003113815.1 Sphenodon punctatus | reverse complement strand
GGAGGAAGCTCGCCTGGCCCCCAGCCTGTTGATATTCCGGCAACGTTGCAAAACCTGGCTGTTCACCCAGGCCTTTGGGGAGGGTGGGAGGGTAGGGTGAGGGATTTTTTAATCCCCTCGCCCTATTTGGATTTGTTTTTTTATTAGTTGTGATTAGCCCTGTTTTAATATTTTATTATCGTCATAAATGTTTTAAATTGTTTTTAGTATTTTATATGTTGTAAGCCGCCCCGGGCTGCGTGGCAGGAGGGGCGGGGTAAAAATTAATTGAAATAAATAAATAAATAAACGGGGATCTGCCGCAGCTTCTCTCTTACATGTCAGGGCGCAAAATCCTCTAACTCTACCTGTTCTGGCCCATCATGAGGGGAAGGTGCTTAGCAGACACTAGGCAGGAGTCTGTGTCTACTTGATTTTGATGTTACACCAACCCCACATCAACATGGGGTTAATGTAGCATCAAGTAATACCCTCCAAAGCTAGAAACCCAAATAACTAGAACTTAAACTAAAATCTTGTCTTTATTTATTTATTTATTTAATTTTTACCCTACCCTTCTCCAAAGACTCACAACATCAAAATTAAGAAATCAAAGTATAAAATACAATAATGCATTAAAATCCCTTAAAACCCCATCATCCATCCCACCCTACCCGTTACTCCACCAATTCTCCTCCCCAAACCCAGTGCCACCAAACCCTATTCCTGCCTGCCAATGCCTGGCCAAACGAAAAGGTCTTGCATCTCCTCCAGAAGACAAGCAGGCACGGGCTTAGGTGGGACCCCAAGGGGAGGGAGTTCCATAATTGTGGGGCAGCAATTGAAAACGCCCCCCTGCACACCCGCAATGTAGCAATTTCACAAATAGTCGGCACTTGCAAGAGGACGCCCTTGGCCAACCTCGGAGGTCATGATGGGACATAGGGGAAGACATGATCTCTCAGATACCTGGGATACCAGCCCAAGCTGTTTAGGGCTTTATAGGTTGAAACCAGCCCTTTGAATTGTGCCTAGAAACCTACTAGAAGCCAGTGCAGTCTCCGGTGTAACGTGCTCCCAGCGACCGATCCCTGACAGAAAGAGGGTTGCCGCATTCTGCACCAACTGCAGCTTCTGAACAGTCTTCAAGGGCAGCCCCATGTAGAGTGCATTGCAGTAATTGAGCCTCAAGGTTACGAAGGCATGGATGACGGTGGCCAGATCTGAAGATATACACTTAGGTGCTAGTACAGAATGCAGTTGCATAACACTGAAAACATTTGCCCATGTGTGGTTCCTTTAGACTCCTCTACACAGTGGATTAATATGACTGATCCCTGCTCTACAAGGTTTACAAGGGAGGAGAGATAATAGGGAAGGAAACATGGAGGGAGACAGGAATGCATTCAGGAAGTTAGAAGTTGTAGGTGCATGTGCTTGGCTTAATTACAGGGTAGAAGGGGACTTTGAATGGTAGGACAGTAGAAAGAGCATCATTGAGCAGGCAGTGGGCATCAGCTGATGGTATCTTAAATAGTGAATCTCCCATCCTGTTGTAAAAGTTGCAGAGTTAGAAAAATTCTGGGGGGAAAAGGATAACCCTTGAGAATGGACTAGCTATTCAAAACTTTCAAGTTTCAGTTTGCAGGGGTTTTAATAAACGTCAGTTTTGGTTGGTGTGGTTTAGCAGCCCTTGACTTTCGCTTTAAGTTTCACACTCCTTCAAGAACCCCAATCTGGCGAAAGCAAAAACAAAACTTTGATTGATGAATGCTATTTGGCTTGTGAAGGGGAATGATGAAGGTCCTTTGGATCTGGAAGAGGTAATAGCTCAGGAGTGTTTGCAGCATCATGCCCTGCACTAAATATTTGACTTGGGGAGAAAGGCTTATATGAAATAGAATCCTCATGAGATTCTGCATCACTGTGACTGCTTTGTACTCTGCCCTGGTTGGCAGTGGAGTAGCAAACATTAAAGCATTTTAATTGTGGAACCACTATATTGGAAACTGATTTACCTTCCAGTGAGTTTGTAGACGCAAGTTTTTGCCATTTTCCAACCGGACAGTTGCTGTGAAATCCCTGGTAATTTCACAGTTTCATACTTGTACTTCCAGATTGCTGGACTGAGCAAACTGCATGAAGTTTTTTTCTTTAAATAGCCTGGCTAGAGAGATTGTTAGTACTGTTGTTGTGAGGACAGTAGAGTATTGCCAAGGCATCAGGGAGTTGGTGCTGACATGTCACTGATGTTGGTATGCTCTCTGTGTACGCTTAAACAAACAAAAAACCTCACCACTTGGCCATACACTCTGGCAACCTTTTTTTTTTTTTTCCTTTTAGCTTCCTCAAATGCACTAGGTGTCTTCCATAGATTTTGAGGTGGTTGTGGTGCAGTGGCAAAGAACAAGGCTTTGAGCTGTGGTGTGCATGCTTTGTAGCAAAGCTTTTTTTGTGTTCTGACTTTAGTTACATTATGAAAGGGTGAGGTGGAAGTGCAGTGTTTACAACCAACTGTGTGTGCACATGTACTAAAGGTGCAGAGAGCTGGATCTTGGGTTGACCTTGAAACTTAGAAGTTAAAGAAAGTTCTGTAGCTGAGAGCAGCAAGGACTTATAGGACTTCAGTCGATGACTACACTGTTCTAGAAAGAGAATGGAATTGGCTTTTATCAATTCTGACATTGTTGATGCAAACCAATGTGGTGTTTGCAGTGAATTCTGCTGCAAGGTAGCAGGTGTGGTCTATTGCTTACAGCAGTGAGTCTCGGACTGGGGAGAGGAGGAGAAACTGGAAGGTATTTAAGATTGGTGGGTGGGGGTAAGAAGAGCTACAGCTGGCGAACACCCAGCTTCACTCTGAGCTAGGGGGAATTGTCCGAAAAAATGGGATATCAAGGAGGGGAAGCAACAGGACTGAGGTGGGTGGAGGCAAGGTGTGTGTGGTGGGGCCGGGGCCTCAACTAACAAACAAGCAAAAGGGGGAAGGGAGTTTTCAGAAGTTTGAGAACCACTGGTTTACACTACAAGAATGCAGGTTGGAAGTTCTCTTCCTCTCTCTCTAGCTTTAGTCCCTTTTCCGATTTATTTATTTTAAAAAATAAAATAGCCAACTGACTTAGTCTTTCTTCTATTTCTCTATGTATTATAGATAATATCGATGTTAGACTGGAAGTATTGAGGTCTGCTTAATATTTCAGGACTGTTCCTGAGATTCTTGGACAAAAAGACTTTGCATAAATGTTGAGATTATTATTAGTATTATAATAAACATTTATATAGCGCCACTCATGTGACCAGGTGCTGTACAGGACATAGAAATAGACGCGGTCCCTGCCTGTGGCTTACAATCTAAAAGACGAGGAGGGGGAGACAGGGAGAGGGGACAGTGGGAGAGACAGGGGAGAAGACAAACGAACATTCAGGCGGATGCGAAGACTCAGGTGCGTGTGCTTGGCTTGGTTACAATCAGGTTGCGACTGTCTCTGCAGAGGAGGGCAGACAGTAGGTATATGGGAATGTCTAGCAGGGATTGGGAAAGGCAGCGAGGAAAAGGTGGGTCTTGAGAAGGAATTTGAAGGAGCGGAGGGAGGGGGCAAGGCGGATGTGGGCAGGGAGGGAGTTCCAGGCATGGTGGGCAGCGAGGGAGAAGGGTCGAAGGCGATTAGGTGAGCAGGAGAAACGAGGGAGACTGAGGGAGGGGACAGAGGAGGAGCGGAGAGCACGCAGAGGAGTGCGTAGGGAGATTAGGTCCTAGAGGTAAGGGGGAGCTTGGTCGTGGAGTGTTTTGAACGTGAATACCAGGAGTTTAAACAGGATACGTTCAGGAAGGGGGAGCCAGTGAAGAGAGAAGAGGAGAGGCTGCACATGGTCGAAGCGACGGGCAGAGTGAATGACCTTGGCAGCGGAGTTTTGGATTGCGATAAGGGGGGACAGGTGAGAGCGAGGGAGGCCAGCAAGGAGGAGGTTGCAGTAATCGAGGCGAGAGATAACCATGGCATGAACAAGGGTTTTGGCCGAGGAGGTAGAGAGAAAGGGGCGGATCCGAGCAATGTTATGGAGGGCGAATCGGCAGGATTTGGCAACAGAGTCAATGTAAGGTTTAAAAGAGAGGTGCGTGTCAAAGATGAAGCCCAAGCTACGGGCTTGGAGAACAGGATGGATGGTGACTCCATCGATGCAGATGGGCAGGTTAGAGGGAGAGGAAGAGGAGGGAGGAAAAATGAGGAGTTCGGTCTTGGCCATGTTGAGCTTGAGTTGACGTCGGGACATCCAGGCGGAGATATCAGAGAGGCAGTTGACGAGGCGTGAGTGGACAGAAGAGGAGAGAGAGGGGGTAGAAAGATAGAGTTGGGTGTCATCAGCGTAGAGATGATATTGGAATCCGTGGGAGGCAATAATTTTGCCAAGGGACAGGGTGTAAATAGAGAAGAGGAGAGGGCCAAGGACAGAGCCTTGGGGGACCCCAACCGAAAGGGGGAGGGAGGAGGAGTTTGACTCGGGGAGCGAGACTTTAAAGGAGCGGTCAGAGAGGTAGGAGGAGAACCAGTCAAGGACAGAGCCACGGAAGCCCAAAGAGTAAAGCGAGTCCAATAGAAGCAAGTGGTCGACAGTGTCAAAGGCAGCAGAGAGGTCAAGGAGGACAAGAATGGAGTAGAGGCGCTTAGATTTAGCGACAAGTAGATCATTGGTGATCTTGGCCAGGGCAGTTTCAGTAGAGTGGAGGGGGCGGAAGCCGGATTGGAGAGGGTCCAGGGAGGAGTTGGCAGAGAGGAGGTCCAGGCAGCGGGAGTAGACGACACGTTCCAGAAGCTTTGAGGCAAAGGGAAGGAGGGAGACTGGCCGGTAACTAGAGGGGTCAGATGGGTCTAAGGTGGGCTTTTTGAGGATGGGGGAGACAGTGGCATGCTTGAAAGCAGAGGGGAAGGAGCCTGTGGAAAGGGAGAGATTGATGACATGTAGAAGTGGGGGGGTGACAGTGGGAGCAATAGAGGTCAGGAGGCAGGAGGGGATCGGGTCAAGGGGGCAGGTGGAGGGGTTGGTTTGTCCACACACAACTACTTCAGAAGAATAACCCTTTATTCACTTTGACCTTGCTTTAGTTCAAATAAATAAGACCATGTTCACAGAGGAAAAGAAACAATAACCTCTCAGCTTGTTATCCCTTTGGTTCTGTTCCCTCAAGCAGGGGGGTTGCAGTGAGGTAAAAGAGGTTATTACCTCTGAGGTAAAAGAAGAGGTTATTATGGGAATTCAGGGAACGGTGGTGGCTATGCTAATCTGCAACTGTGTTCATCTGAACAGATGTGTGTTTACAGTCCTGAAGCGTTTCCTTCTGATTGAGAACCTTTTACCACCTGTGAGTTGTGAACAAAGCTTAGATGAGGTTAAAGCAAGGTAAAAGGTGAGGTTATAACTCCTTGAAGGAATTGGAGGTAAAATGAGGTGGATTGTTCCCCCCAGGATAACTGTGGGAGCAAAAGTGAGTTAAGGGGATAACCAGCATAGTGAACCTGCCTTTTTTGCATAGTGAACCTACATAATTTGCCTTTCAGGGTGGCCTCCTTTCTGATGTGTGTGGGTGTGAGAGAGAACAAGAGAGAACGAATGATTGCAGACTGGTAGTTAATCCAGAATAATTATTCTGGGGTAACAACCCCAGGACTTGCCTGATTGTGTGAACATAGCTTCTTAGCTACCATCCACTGTATGGGAAACATTTCAAAATGAAGTGTGCTAGGCTGAGGAAGTTGAAATGAGAGAAGCATTGTTAACAGCATATTTAATCTTTTTAGACAATAGCCTGCCAAGTAATCTGTCCCATCCTGTATGCAAATTGAACAGTGTCAGATTGTTACCGCAAGACATCTATATTGATAGTATATTTCTTTCTCACAGATTCTGCCTGGTTTGTTCATTGGAAACTTTAAAGGTAAGATTAGTTTTATTTACAGTTATGATTTAGGATTGCTTAGAACCTTATAAACAGGGACTTTACCAAAGCATTGATGCCCTGATCTGCAGATATTTGTCTCTATTTTATTTAATTTCTGATTTACGCTACATTAATGCAGCATTACTCTGCTACTGGATTAACTGCCACAGTTAGCACTGAAAAAAATCTACCTCCTCTCCATCTGTATGATATGCTGCACAGTTACAATTTCCTGGCAGCCTGTTTCACCCAAATCCTGAGCCCTGGCCTTACATTTAATAGGCCAGCCTGTCAACCATGCAAATTCTTTGCAAGAGTTATTTTGAGCCCTGCTTGCTTGTGATGCCTTGGTATGCTTCCTAGTTCATTGTTTTAATTACCCACTTATTTACAACGATTGTCACAAAGCCTTGATATCACGGCATTTAAAACTGTCAGCTATATAGAATGATGTTGATTATGCACATCCCTGGTATTGGGCTCTGCAGGCATAGACCTGGGCATTCCCTCTTTTTCTTGCTTTCCTTCAGATCTGTTTTTAATTTTGAATTCTGTCTTCGAAGGGCATGATTTTTCAGGAATAAGAGCATGGTGTCTTTTTAAATTTGTATTTGAACAACTGAGTAAATGTATTTTTCTTAAGTGTCTTCTTCTAAAGGGGAGGTATGGCCACCCTATTTGGGGAGTTGGTGGATTCTTAATCACTTGCAGTCTTTAAAAGCTGGTAGCCCAGTCCTCAAAGTACTTGTGCCAGCAGAGGCTCACATTGATGCAAAGAGTTTGAGGTTTGGCACCTAAGTGCCTTTTCTTAGCCAAACACATGTTAGTGGACTTGGTATGCTAATAAGCAGAGGGAGAATTGAGTGTCCTAAGATACACAGGTGGTTAGCCCAGATGACTTAAACAGTCAGTTTGAATCTTAAAATCTATGAAGTTAAGCATGCCTTTATAAGCTTCCCTGAACAAGAATAGATATGAGCATGTGCTTTAGGTTAAGGTGACAAGAATACTTCCATTAGTGAATAAAATGAGAACGGATGTAAAGTACTACAGTGAGAGTGTACACCTAGTGAGGTACCAATGAGAGCACAAGTCTCAAGTGTCTTGCTTTTAGCTGGGATTTTGACAGGAGGCCCCTTAGCACATTTTTAGACGAGCCTCTTCTCTTTGCGGATTTCTCAATCCACTCTCCGCAATCTCCTGGAGGAAGGGGCGCAGTTTAGATGTGACTCCCCGCACTGGAACTCACCTGGCTACCATTGGAAACAGCGGCATCGGGTGGCTTGCACATGGATATTAAATCTGGACTTGTCAAACCTCGATATCGGGGTTTGACAAGTCCGGATGAAAAATGAATGTGTGAGCCACCTTGCGCCACTGTTTCCAGTGGCAGCTGGGCAACTTCCGGTGCGGGGAGGCATGTCAAAACTGCCCCCCTTCCTCTAAGAGATTGCTGAGAGCAGATTGAGAAATCCACGAAGAGAAGAGGCTCGTCTAAAAACGGTTAGTCCCAGGGAGTTTCTGTAAAATCCTGCATTTGGTGACGAGAAAGACAGGCTTTGCCATAGCCTTGGGTAATATACCCCAAAGACTGGCACAGGTGACAATGAGATTCAAGCTCATTTCCCTTCCCTGTGTTCATAGCTACTTGCTGCTGTTGTGGCTGTTGTGGCAGCCTTACAAATATCTAACTAGCTTATGGGGCAATATGCAGAGTCTATCTCTAGTAGCTGAACTGCAAGCAGTTGCCAGTACTACTACTAGTAGCTCTGGTAATAGAACTTTGTAAAGTTGACTGGTAATGGGCTAATGGTATGATTCTTTCCATATTTAAGTTTTCTTTTTAAAGCAATAACAAAACAAAAAAATTTAACCCAGCCTCAAATGTTAGGCAATGGGCTACTGCCAAACCATGCTCTACCAGAGAATCTACACAGGAGACTATAGGTGTTTATAAATGAGATGATAGTGTTCAGTTGCCACCAGGCAGCATTCAGTTCAGTTGCCAGACAGTGTTCAGTTGCCACCAGTGACACCATTCAGTACNCATGCTCTACCAGAGAATCTACACAGGAGACTATAGGTGTTTATAAATGAGATGATAGTGTTCAGTTGCCACCAGTGACAGCATTCAGTACTCTCCCTTTCCCCAATCCTGGCTCTGATGGAAAGTAGTGGTAGCATGCTCTCACAGCTGAGAGATAGCTCTGAGAGGAGAGAGCGAGGCAGGGGGTGTAGGAAGGATCTTCTCCATAGGATCTGTGCCTGTACTCCTCTCTCTGTTTGGGGGAGCGAGGGAGGGGTGAAGCTCCTCTAGAGGATTCACGGGGCTCCTGCACTTCGTTTGGGAAAGGAACCAAGAAGAGCGCTGGAACCCTGTGGATCCTTTGAAGGAGCCTCGCTCCTCCCTCACTCCCCTCGGTTCCTTTCCCAAACAGAGAGAGGAGTGCAGGTGTAGACCCTGTGGAGAAGGTCCTTCTGCACCCCCCACTCTCTCCTCTTGCAGTCGCCTCTCAGCTGAGAGAGTGCACTACGCATGACTCTGTGGTGCTGGTGGACTTAGATGAGGGTGAAGCTGCATGCAACCTAATTAATTAGATGTGGCCACCTGGGCATGCATTAGCACTCACTGGCCCACATAGTGGGCCTGCAATGTCTGAATGATGTCCCTGAGTGGGGGCTCTGTGTGGTGGGGGGTGGGCTAACAGCTGGTGAACACCTAATAGATGGGCAGGTGAACACCCACTGGTGGGGTATCTTTTTTTTTGCCAGTATTTTATGATAGATTTCTATTTTTATTATATTTATACTTGTATTTTTAATATATTTTTATAATTGTGCATTGTTAGCTGCCCCGAGCTGCTTTTAGCAGGAGGGTGTGGGGTAAAGGTTTTGTAAATAAATACTATCTTCTCATTTATTTACACCCAATATGTCTGGAGTGTGGGAACAGCTTTACAGTTGGAGAGCTCCCTTAACATTGAGGTATGGTGGCCCAAGTGTTTGGAAGATTTTTGATAGAGCATTGAAGTGAAGACTGGAAGAACCATGGGTCAGGTTTGGATTACAAGAGAGGTTATTGTATGGGTGTGCGAGTTCTTTACAATGGGTTTGTTGTTGTTGGTTTTTTTAAAAAAAAAAAAACCTCAAGCCCAGCCTCAGCTTAAAAGGTATGTAAATTAACACACACATGCAAACTATCTTCATCATTGTTCCACGTTTTCAGAGTCCAGGGTTTGAGAGAGATGACGGAGGAATTTAAAGAGAGACACTCCCCGTGGTACAAAATAGCAAACAAGAGTCTAACTTTGAAATCCAGAAGAAAGAGACTGTTAGTTTCACTGTCTTCTGGGTTTTGTTTCTTTAAGAAGATGTTGCCCTGCTTGAGTAGATTCTAGAGGACTGATAGCTTGATAAAGAAGTGCAGTGGAAGGTGGAATATTGCCTTCAAAATGAACTCATCTTCACTTTGAAAGAGTCATTTTGGTCTGTAAGGACACTGTTTTAAATTAAAATCAAAGTCCTGCAGTGAAGTGAAACTGCTACCTTTCAGAACTGATACCCTTTACTAGTGCGTACCAGAGGTGGTGCATGACTACTGCTACTCTGTGATAAACTACTCCCCTATCAGTGTAATGTGTGAACAGTTCTGAAGATAGGAATGTGTGGCAGCTTGCCACACACTCCAGAATGTTGACATGTTTAGAAGTAATGCAGAGTTGCTATCCACATGCCAGGAATGAGGGCAAAGCTGCATGCAGTCTAATGAGACGTGGCCACATGGACGCACGTTAGCATGAACTAACCAACATAGTGGGCCTGCAAGATCCCTGAATTACGTTATGAGTGGGGGCTGTGGGCTAAGTGCTGATTTTCAGAACTGCTACCTTAGTGTTAACTATAGGTGGTGCATGGCTACTGCTACTCTGTGAAGTCACTTGTTCATTCTATGAAGTTCATTCTGTGAAGTCATTTGTTAGTGTATTCTGTAAAGGTGTCCGTCAACAACTGTGGGACCAAAAGCTTCACATGCCTTTATTCCTGCTGCTATTACTATTTATTTATAATTTCGATAGTGTCTTCAGTGTTCAAAGTTCTTTGCATATCTAGTTCACCCTCACAATAACCTTGTGAAGTAGTCATATTTATTACCATTTTACAGATTAGGAACTGTAGAAGAGCGGTTCCCAAAATTTTGCCTATCTGTCCCCATTTTGAGACTTAAGTATAATCCTGTGACCTTGGACAGCAACAAAGGCTTGCTAAGTATAGCAGATGTCGGTGTGTTTGCAATCCTATCGGTGGATAGCTTGATTCTACTTGGGGTCCTGTCACGCAGAGTTAGAGCAGACATGCACCTTAACTCTGCTTTTAACACCACTTTAACATTTCTTATACATGTTGCAGGGCTGCATAGGGTGCCAATACAGCCCTGCAACATGCATAAGAAATGTTAAAACGGAGTTACATGGATGTCTGTTTTCACCCACAGTTTTGTGACCTCTGTACTGGAAAATTGCTCTAGAACACCAGAGTTCGTCCGTCAGACATGTCTACTCTTCCTACTAGATTGGTAGTGGCAAGCTCACTTTTTATAAGCTATTATTATTAAAAGTATAATTCGGGAAAATATTGAGTGGGTTGAGAACTGAATGGGTAGGAATGAGGTGGAGTGTTTGAGATTATGTTAACTTTTAAACTATTGTATTTTGGGGTGGTATCAAGGAGGGGTTCTGCAAGTTGTTTCTAGAGGGGTTAAAAGTTTGTTGTTTTGTTTTGTTTTTGATCTTGTCCTTTGTTATAAGCTGTCCTGAATCCTGGAAAAGGACTGGAGATAAATTCAATAATACTAATTGTCTTTGGGCTAATTTATTTTTAAGCTACACAGTATGGAGCTTTTCATGTGCAGTTGATTCCTCAGTGCACAAACCATGAATACAGTCGTCCGGCTCTTTTAAGCTTGTAGGCAGCAGTTCTGAAAGATTTGAGTTTTTCCAATGGAATATTTGGGGGGGGCGGTGTTCCTCCTTTCAGATTGTGAGGGGAAATCCGCCACATTGGGTTTAATTCCCCCAAAGAGCCAAATGGTGCTACAGAAGCAAGAGTAAACCTTGGTGGAGTTTCCTGTGACTCAGCATAAAGCAGTTTACCCTCCGAATGATTGTTCTATTAAGTTAAATCCCCTTTAATTCCTTTAAATAAACTTGCTTGAGGCACTGAAATAAATGCAGCCTTTAGGGGAAATGAAGGGGGGGTTGTTTCCAGCATTGCTGCCTCCGTTTTTCAGATAACCTGGATTTACTAGTAAAACCTAGTGCAGCAAATGGGAAGGTATTTCAGAGGCACTGTGTTAGTCTGTCTAAGTGCTTCTGAATGTGTTTTCCAAAAGACCCTTAAATGAGTTCATGTACAGGAATTAAATAACCTTATGTGCACAGCAGAATCATTTGGCACGTGTGTCTGCTAATAATGAGTAAGAGGAAGCTTTGCCAAGGCACTCTGGGCTTACTCGGGCATTAGAGGGAGGGTTTGATTTATCTTGTAGCAAAGAAATCATGGGATAGCAAGTCTGTGTTATCTCTAAATATGTCGACATTCTGGAGTGTGTGGTAAGTTGCCAAAGTTTCCTATCTTCAGAACTGTTCACACGTTACATTGGTAAGAAGTAGTTTACCATAGAGTGGCAGTAGCCATGCATCACCTCGAGTACTGCTTGCTAATAAGGGGTAGCAGTTCTGAAAGGAGGAATGTGTGATAGGAGTGTTGTCATGTACTCTTGAATATTCACCCATTTGGAGATACCACAGGTAGGTGTGGGAACGGGGAAGCTTTCGCCTTCTCTGGGCCACTTTGAAAATTAGTATGTTTAACAGGTCAGATAGGAGTTGGAAGCAGGTGTGCTCAGAATGGAGGAAGGGGTGGGTCCAGATCATGGATTTATGCCATTCATTCATCTTCCATACTTGAGTGCAGGCCCTCATGTCCACTGGGCCCAGGTACAAGAGCTGGAGAGGGACCAAATGGAAAAGCCATGGGTTGGAGGTTTTGCACCCCTGATGTAGATACTCCATGGTTTCTTTACCCCTCACCATAACCTATGAACAACCCCTCAGTCTTTTGATTTTCTAGGTGGAATTACCTTAAAAGTTAATTGGGGGGAGAGGGAAAACACCTTCAATGAAATTCCAGTCTGGAACTTTTCAGGGTACATTCTGACAGACAATGGGTGTTTTACACACACATTTCTCCTGCATGTTTGCTGTTACATCCTGAACTTTCTGTGTTTCTAAATCACTCACCCAGATCTTAAACATCTGGCTCTTTGAACTTCTGCATAGAACTTCTCCCTCAACCTTTGTGTGTAAAAAGTTCTCCTGGTAAACGGCTTTGCTCCAGGCAGCTGTGGCCACTTGGTTTCCATGGCAGCCCCTCACGACTACAGCTCTGGCTACTTTAGGCTGCCTCAGGGCAGTGTTTGTGTGAAGAATGCATCCGGAGCTTACTTGTGGTCTTGTAAACCCAGAAGATTGAAAGACCAGCACTTTAAGGTGTGTGTAAAAATGCCCAGTGTTGAACCAAAGTAACTACTCTGATTTAAATGAACCAAAGTATTAACTCCACTTCAGTACCATTGCTTTCTCACTGCAGCTGCAAACAGATGTAGTTACTTCACAATCTCCCTCCCCCCACCAATGGTCATGACAATATTACTCTTCTCTTACTACTTAAGAGTAAAAGATTCACATTACAGTTACTTTGAAATGAAGAGCATATACTCCTCACTTTTCAGGCGTACATATTTCTTTTCCTATTCCTGAAAAACTTTGGTTTAGAGCTTTTGACGTGAACAGTTCAGGACTAAAAGTAATTGCTGTTTCTGAGGACAGGATGTTTCATTTTGTGAGAAGTCTTCCAAGGGAAGAGCTCTGCATGGTCCAGAAGCTTGCATACTGTCACCAACAGAAGTTGGTCCAATAAGTGAGTTCATCTGAACTACTTTGTCTCCCTCTCATACATTTGTGGCACCTTTCTTTCTCGGGTATCGTGCAACTCTTCTAAAGTATGCTGTGCAAAGCATTAGAAAATGTAGGGCATGAACCAGTCTTGTATCACTCCCCAAAGGTAGACTAGGCCTGACCTAAAAAGCTGCTTTCATCTCAAGCATCTAAGTGCATCGAACACTATAGCCTTGAAATGTGAACTTGCTGTATGTGGTGCAGCAGAAGTTTGCCAAAGGATACTTTATGGGTAGGATTACACTCTTCGCCTAGGTTTCCCACCCACCCTGCCTTTTCAGTGTATGATTGTGAGCAACATCCTTACTGTGCAGCAATAGAGACACACGTATCAATGAAGAATCCTGCCTCCTGTATCAGTAACATGTAGTTGTGGGGGGAACTGGGGAATTTCCCTTCAAACTGACTTTTCCCCTGGTTCTAAGCATTCAGAAACTTCCCAGCTTCTATCTAGTTCTCTGCTATTCTTATGGTTTGCATTATCATTTCTGAAATAGTTTGCAAGCTTGCTTTTCACCTTGGTAGAGGTAACACAGAGTATTCCTTTACTGTACATCCTTGATTTACAGACTACAGTTACACAAAGTACAAAAATGTCCCTTCAGGTTGTTTTGTGTCCTCTTATCTAGATTGCTGGTCTGGTCTTTGGAGGCTGGAGGGCAGTTAGCATAGTATAAAGCCAGTTAGCTCTAAATGTGGGGGCTGTCTTAAAGCTGGCTGCCCTGAAAATCTTTCTGCCAGGTTTGAATAAACCTGGAGCATTACCCCTGTAATAGCTTCTTAGATTTTATTTATATTAAGGCAGTCTGTAACTGCAATTGGAACCCTATTGATTTAGGTGTTTTACATTCTCCTTATTGCAGATCTTCCATCTTAAACAGATAAGACAGAGGCACAGAGAGGTTAGTGTTGTGCACTAGCTTGTTTCCTTTGAAAATATTCCCAGAGATAGTGTGGTTGCTGTGTTGGTCCCAAATGACAGAGAGACAAAGTGGTTTGAATGATATCTTTTATCGGACTAACGGTTGTTGGTGGAAATAAGCAAGCTTTTGTGCCCGGAAGTTTGCTTATTTCCACCAACGACAGTTGGTCCAATAAAATATATCATTCAAACTACTTTGTCTCTCTTGGAAATATGTCAGAGTTTTAGGTTTTTTTTTGGAAGTTTCTTCTTTGTGATCAAGCTGACACACAAGGTCTGTTGTCAAACTAACAATACAGCAAGAATCTGAATCCTGGTTAGTAGTTCTGTCCACAGAATGATGTTTTTCTGCAACTAAAATTGAGGGCTCTAGCTAACTGGGTCTATAGTCTGTAGCTTTGCACTTCACTTCAAAGCCTATGAGGCTGGTTCCTGAGGTTTCTCTAGATCCTTGACTTTTGCTGGCATTCTCTGAAACCTTGCAATAATAAGGTGAGCACTATAATAAATCTCTTCTAAGTTCTAGCAGGTTAAAATGTCTTTTTGAGCAGATGACTAGATCATCTTTTAAGCATTGTTAGAAATATCCTTCCAAAAATAGCCTTTGTGTTTTATATGTTGTGAGCTTCTCTGAGCCTCACTGGGAAGGACGGCATATACATTTGAATAACTAAATAAGAAGAGAATTTAATTTTTAAAATGTATTTGGAACCAAATTCTGTCTGAAATGGCAACAAAGGAATTAAATAAATGAACAATGTTTTAGCAACTTGTTAGACCCCATGCAGTATGCAACAAGTATGCAACTTGCCCTTCCCCAAAAAAAGTATGCCGAAGAAAGAGCCTATGTGTGGCTTGAAAGCTTTCATGTACACGCAGAAGTTGGTCTAATAAAACAACTCATCTGAATTACTTTGTTTCCATCTCTTACATTTGATACCAACGTGGCTTTCCCTTGTAATTTTTATAACATTATTAAGACCAAGACTTTTTAAAAACAAATTGTGCTGATATGCATTNTTTGGAACCAAATTCTGTCTGAAATGGCAACAAAGGAATTAAATAAATGAACAATGTTTTAGCAACTTGTTAGACCCCATGCAGTATGCAACAAGTATGCAACTTGCCCTTCCCCAAAAAAAGTATGCCGAAGAAAGAGCCTATGTGTGGCTTGAAAGCTTTCATGTACACGCAGAAGTTGGTCTAATAAAACAACTCATCTGAATTACTTTGTTTCCATCTCTTACATTTGATACCAACGTGGCTTTCCCTTGTAATTTTTATAACATTATTAAGACCAAGACTTTTTAAAAACAAATTGTGCTGATATGCATTCTAAGGATCTTGGTTATTGGATAATATAACTGAATATTATATTCTGCTTTTTGACATAGAAAGGTTATTGAAACTTGAGAGCAGAGTATAACACCTTGATTTAAGGAATAATCACTGATGTTCTGCACGTACATAGAGAACATACAGGTGATACTACCAGTTATTTTTGTGCAAAGGAAGAACCGGTTTGAAACCTTTGTGGTCTGCACACTTTTTCAATGTGCGTACCCATGCAAATATTAAATATTAACTGACTGCTGATTTTAATGTTAAGGGTTTTTAAAAACTGGTTTACAAAAGAGATTTTGAGGAATTTGGGGTAATTTCAGACATGCTGGGCCTCCAGACCTAACACACTGAACCCCAGACCTGGATCCATCTCGGATCCTGGTCAGTGATGAAGCCGGCTGTCTTTTAGACATGCCGGCTTCCATCATGCTGGGGGATCTCGGAGGGGGCGGGGCTATGTGGCACAATGTGCAGCTGCATGGCCCCTCCCCACACGCTTCCCCACCCGCCCTTGGCAAGACAGGTGGGTGCAGCAGCCAATGCGGCTGCTGTGCCCGATCCCGTACCGCGGTCAGGGCCACGATCCATGATGGGCCAAGGTAACAGACGTTAGTTTTGGCCCATCACGGATCATGGTCAAGCTAACCACTGTTCTGGGGATGTGATTCAGGGTGGTTGACTGTGATCTCATCACGTCTGAAATTACCCTTGGTCATAGTTGTTTGAAGATAGATTCCCCACATTGTGCAGAACACACACACACTCCCCTCCATTTATGGCTGCTCTGCCATAAACCTCCCACTTATCCACACTTTCTCCTTTCCAGTGCTAAAAAGCTCCTGTTTCTAGCTGTGCAAGATTGAGAGAGATTAGATGTTCAGCCTTTGGTTTCTGGTTCCATTACATGTTGTGCCTCCTGGCCCCTGCAGTAAATTTACTTTGAAGAGAAGGCAGGCAAGTGGGATAGAGGGCAACAATTGGGAGGGGTGTGTGTGTTTGATTGATTGATTTATATCCCACCTCTCCTGTCTAGGCAGCTCGAGGAGGCTTACAGAAATTAAAATATTTAAAAATATACATAAAATACATAAAAGAAAATAAAAAAACCCATCCTCCTTCACCAAAGGCTTTGCAGAACATCCAGGTCTTGCACTGTCACCGAAATGAGGCATGTTCTGGGACCATCCGGGCCTCCACCGGAAGGGAGTTCCACAGCCTGGGCGCCACCACTGAGAACGCCCCCACCATTGTAGCCACCCACGCCACCCAGGGGACACCAAGAAGGGTGCCCCCAGCACCAAGAAGGGGTCGGTCCAGGTCATGGAGAGTGAGGCGGTCATGCAGGTAGGAGGGGCCCATACCATTTAGGCCTTTATAGGTAAGCACCAACACTTTGAATCAGGCTTGGAAGACTATCGGCAGCCACTGCAGAGCTCGGAGTGCTCCGTGAGCACTTGGAGCCCTGGAGCTTACGGCGACCCGTCCCCATAAGGAGACGGGCCGCTGCATTCTGCACTAGCTGCAGTCTCCAGACCGTCATCAAAGGTAGCCCCACGTAGAGCGCCCTACAGTAGTCTAATCTTGAGGTGATGAAGGCATGGATGATAGTGGCCAGGTCGGAGCCAGACATATACGACTGAAGCTGTCACACCAGATGTAATTGGCAGAAAGCACTTCTCGCCCCAGCCGCAACCTGGAGATCCAGGCAAAGCTGTGGATTGAGGAGTACCTCCAGACTCCGGACCTGAGAGACCAATGGAGGACTAACGCCCTCAATGATGGGGGATGTCACATGCACCGCCCTCCCCACCAACATCACCTCTGTCATGTCAGGATTTAGTTTCAGATGGCTTGCCGTCATCCAGTTCCCCACAGCCACCAAACATCGGGTAGCACTGAGACTGCCAAGTCTAGGTTGGATGAAAGGAGAGGTAGAGCTGGGTGTCATCAGCGTACTGATTACACCGCACCCCATACCGTCTCACAACCTCACTGATCAACTGCATATACACATTGAACAAGAGAGGGGACAGAATAGAGCCTTGCGGAACTCCACACGTGAGGTCCCAGGGAGAAGATGAACAATCCCCGATCATCACCTGCTGGGTCCTCCCAGCCAGGAAGAAGCGGAACTAGGGACGTGTGAACAGAGTTCGGGGGTTCTGTGTTTGACCCAAACTTGGGGTGTTTGGGCCATTCGCAAACACCCCAAACCTGAACTGCCCCTGCCCGAACTGGCCAAACCAAGTTTGGGTTTCGAACCTGTTCGGGCGGGGGGAACCCAGTTTTCCCTCCCCCCTCCATGCTGCATGGCTGGAAGGGG
>QEPC01010291.1:3610734-3633155 GCA_003113815.1 Sphenodon punctatus | reverse complement strand
CCCCCCCCTTATGCATCGCCGATATCCCAGGTCAGGTCTGTTTAGCTTGGAGAAGAGGCAATGGATGTGATAGAAGTTTATAAAATCATGAGTGACATTGAGAAAGTAAATAGAGAGCTGTTGTTTTCCCTTTCCCACAATAAGAGAACAAGGGGACACTCTCTGAAGTTAAATGGCAGCAGATTTAAAACAAACAAAAGGGAGTAATTTTTCACACAGCATGGACAATACAGTTGTGGAACTCATTGCCAGGGGAGGCTGTGGAAGCCAGCAGCTTAAGTAGCTTCAAATGGATATTGGATAAATTCTTAGAGGATAGAGTCACAAATGCCTACGAACTGGGGCTTAAACCCCTGGCTACTGGTAGTTGGGAGCTGTCACGCCTCCATGGTCTGTACATGATTTTCCCTTGAGTTGGCTGCTGTCAGAGATAGGGCTGATACGGCAGCAGCTGTTACCATGCCGTGATTCCATTCCACTATTTCGGAATTGCCCGCGCCACACCGCGGCTTTTCTGCAGACATTCCGCTAATTCCGCCGGCATTCTGAAAATTGCAGGAAAATTGCGGAAACTGTCGGAAAACCGCTGTTCTGATATTTTGTGGCACTGGCGGAATGGCAGAAGTAGTGAAAATGTCATGTTTCCGCTATTTTGCAAAGCCTGTGTAAGTAGCGGAATGAAATTAGCAGAACTGCGGAAGTAGCGGAATGAAACTAGCGGAATGAAAGCCTCTGCCACGCCGTACCACTAATTGCGGAAACACTGTTTCCGGCGGAATTAGCTACCTCTGCGACATTCCGCTACAGCCCTAGTCAGAGACAGGATTCTAGGCTAGATGAACCACTGGTCCAACCCAGTATGGCACTTCTTGTATTCTTAGAAGAGTCTCCCAGTCGAAATATAAATAATTCCTTTTTTTTTTTTTTTTTAAAGGAAATAAATCATGCATGGATTAGGAAACTACGAACAAAATTGGAATACTTTTGTGAGGTTCATCAAAATAATGTCTTATGGTCCTTGAGCTGCAGAAATACTTTACCAATACTACTTTCAGTTATGCTAGCTTCCCTGATGTCATTGTGTAGGCTATTTTGAAGACTACGTAGGAGTTAATATGGTGGTAAGACTCCATAGAAGGTTAATATGGCGATGTAAATTTTGGTTCCATCCAGCAAAGGATATGTTGAATTCCCTGGAGTTTGCAGTTTAACTGAAAGACATGGTGAGGGCATTTAGGGATCACCTGTCTCTTTTTGAAGATTCCTTAAAAGTGGAAATGTTGAAGTCCATAGAAAGTGTTGTGATGAAATTATGAGGTCCAAAGGAATGTGAAGAATTGACTGAGCTTGGTATAAATCCTGTAACTGATCTTGTATGTTGTCAATCCACCTTAAATTTACAGTATAGGCCTAGTATAGCCACTGTCTTATCAGAATAAGCATGGAATCATACTATCATCAGGGCAGCTTTTGACAGGAATTAGCCTTTGTTCACGTTTCTTTATATTGTGCTGCTTCAGTCCATAAGACATGCATGCCTGACAATTTGCCAAGTTGCCTCGAAAGCCATGCTCTCGCCTCCTTACCCGTGTGACTTTTCTTTCTTTGTGTTGCAATAAGAATTGATTCTTTCATAACTGTGGAAAGAGAAGGAGGAACAAGTAGTTGCAATTTAACCTAGGGTGAAGTCAAACGTACTGGAATTTAAATGTGATCCAAATATTCTGACAAGTTTGTTTTAAGGAGCATGTAACTTTCTGCTGATGAAGGCAGCTGCAGTGCACCTCTGTAGTTGATCTATGTGTCAGTTTGAACTTTGTCTACAAGATTTAGCTATCTTTGTTGGCAATTTCAGAATGTAGGAGTTGCCCGTGTGTGGGGTAGGCCTACATATTCTTGTCATTGTAAGTTATATAAGTTTGATGTTAAATCTCTTGTTAGAGCAAAGATCATTAGTTTAAACTGTTGTATCTAAATATTTGGGGCAGCTATTGCTGCTGCAGAGGAAGTGCTGCCTGGGGCAAGTGGAAGAAACAGCTTCTTCTTCCCCTAACTCTTGTACAAGTGCGATGTGGTTTTTTTTTCATTCCTCATAGCTAACCAGAGCACCTGCAGGAAGCAGTTATTTATTCTTTAAAGATTTGTTTTAAAAAAATATTCTGTTCCCATTTACTGTGCCAAGATAGCACTGCCAGACAGCAAACTCCATTTGCTAATGGCTAATACAGTAAGGTCTTTGGCTTGTATGTTCCGTAGAAGGGGAAGAAATCTACTTAAGATCATTTTAACGTAGTTATCTGTTTTGATGCATTTTATTAGCTTTCCCGGCCATCCTGTCTTAAGCATGATGTAGATGTATCTTTGCAAACTTGAAAGAGCCCTCCCAGATAGTTTAGACCTAACATTTGACGTGCTTCACAAAAGTTAGAACTTGGAATATTCTTTCTTTTTTAAAATCATGCACTTGTTAAGAAACTGAATAAAACTGGAATACTTCTGGCATCCATCAAAGCAATGTCTTCTGATCCTTGAGTTTGCAGAATTAGTTTACAAGAATTAGTTTGAGTTATGCTAGCATCTATAGTGCCAGTGTGTAGGCTGTTTGGGGATAGTAAGACTGCATGTAGAAGTTAATACAGCTATGTAAGTATTGGCTCCATTCAGCAAAGGATATGTCGAATTCCCTGGGGTCTGCAATTTAACTGAAATACACGGTGAGGGCGCTTAGGGTGAAGATTTCAACTTTTTGAAGAGTCCTTAAAGTGGAAATTTTGAAGTCCATAGAAAGTATCAGAATGAAATTATGAGGTCTGAGTAAGAATTTGAAGAGCAAATAGTCAAAATTACTCTTAGGCAGAAGTTCCTAAACTGCTGGTGAAAGCTGCAAATGGCATTATGTCATCTGCAGATGTGGTGGTGATCCCATCCCAGTTGGTTATATATATTTAACATATCTTTGCTGTATTAGGATCATAAGATTATATTTGTTTCAAAATGGGTTCACAGGCCCAAAGTTTGGGAATCCCTGCCCTTTGGGATGTAACAGAATTAGAAGGCATGGAAGACCATCAATGAAAGTAAAGAGATAGAATACTCTAGAGAAGCTAAACTATTTCTTTGTTTTGTAGTCTTCCCTGCAGAAAATTTTTACTGTTTTCATATAATGAAGATGAGGCACTGTTAGGGAACAAGATCAAAAGACAAGTTGCTGGGACAAACAGATAGTAGGAGAGTCTTGAGATTGGATGGGAGATCTTGGAGTTTAAAAATGGAGGGGTTGAGGTCATAATGAAAATCATATCATCTCTAAAATCTACTGCTGTCCTGGGAGAGAAGCTGGCAATCTGATATTGCTTGGAGATCTTGCAGTCATAATACACGCTATCAGTCTACATTATTTATTTGACCATGCAGGTTTCCTAATGTGTAGCTAGATATGTCAAATATGGGCATAGCTGTAATTATATACTGTACCCGCACAATCCTTAAAATGAAGTATGTGCTTTATCCCTTTAGGATTAAAAGGTGGAGAGAGGTAGGTTAGGCTGCAGATGAACCGAGACTAGCTAGCTGCCTTGTATAATTTGTCTACTGCCATGTGTATATATATTTAAAAGCTGCAGCCTTTTACACACCAGCTCTTTGAGCCTCTGTATGTATTGGACAACTTTCTGTTGCAATTATAGATGTCTGCCATGACTTCATATTTTTTAGTTATTCCTTGCCCTGAAAGCTTTCACTGTCCTTATTATCAGTGTTCAGTGTGCCTTACCATCCTTTCAGTGTGACTTACCATCCTTATATCTAGTTCACCCTCACAGAAATATTGTGAGGTAGGTCATTATTGTTCCCATTTCACAGATGGGGAACTGGGCCTCCGAGAGAGTTATTTTCTCAAGGCTGTCCTGTGAGTTCATGGCTAAGGTAGGATTTGAACCCTGGTCTCCTAGTCCAACAATTTATGCACTAGGCTACACTGGCTTTCACTACTATATTTTAATTCAGTTTTTTGTCAGCTGCCTCTCTTTCCACCCCTTCTCTCTCACAATGAGGCATTTTAAGATGTTTCCAAAATTCTTTGCGGAAACCCTGCTCTAAGATGAGATCGTTGCTATCCCTAATTGGTAAAACCACAGGAACAGCTAAAATTTTAAGCTTCTAAACTTTGGGTGTTTTTCAATTAAGTTTCCGCGCTTTGAATTGTTGCCATCTTGGGATATATGAGAGTTGAGGCCCCTGATCTGACACTGATGCTACTTAATGTGAGGTTGGTGGCAAATAAAACCTCTGTTGGGGCCACCAACTTCATATGCATTATGGAGACCTGACTGGACGAGGCATGTGGGCCAGTATTGTCCCAGATGGTGCCAGCCGGGTACTTGGTGCAGCATCTGCTGAGGCTCAGGGGACAGAGTGGCTGTGGTTTATAAAGACACCTTTCTGAGGTATCTGGTGCCTAACTCATCTGATATAGTGTGTGTCCACCTTGTGCTGGATTTGTCCAGGGATAGATCGGGGATCCTCTTGGTGTACCAACTTACCATGACAACCACGGGCCTATCCCAAATAATATCGGGCCTGACCATGAGGTGGGACACACATTGGATTTGAAGTATTGCACTAACTTGGAAACAGGGGTTCCGATTATCAGGGGTGGTTTTAAAACACTGTTGTCATGGTCAGATCGTTACCTCTGGGCCTACAGGAGGTAACGATCTGACCATGACAACAGCAGTGGTCTGGTTAGGTTGGTTCGCCCCCTGGAGACTGATGGATCCAAATGGTTTTCAGAATTCTCTGGGGGATATACCCGCTGACCTTGACGACTGCTCTGTTGATGACCAGGTCACCTTGTGAAATGACATCCTGACTAAGGCCGTTGATACGGTTGTACCCAGGCGTCCGCTGCCACCGCTTCGTCAGCACAGGTCTCCCTGGTTTACAGTGGACCTGAGCTGGTTAAAGCAGGAGGGTAGGCGGTTAGAGTGCAAGTGACACGTGACTCATGCTGAAGCCGACAGATTGTGGCCTAGATAGTTTTTGAAGGATTATGCCGTGGCTGTGATGGCAGAGAAGAAAGCTTTTTTTCTCTGCTATCATAGCATCTGCAAAGTCTCATCCATCGGAGCTGTTCCGCGTTGTGAGGGACCTAGTTAACCTAGCCTGTCTACACCAGGAAATGGAGTAATCTGGTGCCATCTGTGACATTCTTATTAATTACTTTGCAGACAAAACTGCTCATATTCACCACGACTTAGGTGCTACCATTTCAACTGCAGAGTCCTAGTTTGGGGTTATGGAAGCTCAGTCTAGTCCTGTTTCCTTGGATAAGTTCCAGTTGGTATCACCCACCAATGCAAGGGAGGTACTTGGGGGGATGAGGGCAACTAGTTGTGAATTAGATCCTTGTCCGTCCTGGCTGATGAAAGTCAGCTGGGTGACGTTGGGACTGTTGTTGGCTGGGGCTGTCCATGCCTCCCTCCAGGAGTGGAGGGTGTCCGACACACTTAAAACTGCAGCGATCCAGCCCCTGCTTAAGAAACCATCTTTGAATGCTGATGCCCCGGGCAGCTATCAGCCTGTCTCTAACCTTCCCTTTGGAATGGGTGGTTGCCCGACAGCTCCAGGATTCCCAGACCCATTTCAGTCAGGTTTTTGTCCTGGGTATGGGACTGAGACAGTGTTTGTGGCTTTGGTCAATTACCTGCACCTGGAGATGTATAAGGGGAATTCTACCATTTTGATTTTGTTAGATCTTTCTGCGGCCTTTGATACAGTAGATCACAAGGTGTTGTTGACACGATTGCGGAACCTGCTGGGGGTGCGCAGGGCTGCTCTTGAGTGTCTCTGCTCTTTCCTGTCGGGGAGGTCCCAGTGGGTGGTGGTGGACAATTGCTCATCATCTCCTCGGGACTTTTCCTTTGGTGTCCCACAGGTTTCTATTCTGTCTCCCCTCTTGTTCAGTGGATATCTGAGGCGACTGGGCGAAGTCATTTGGAAGTTTGGGGTGAGGTAGCTCTACCTCTCTTTTTCATCTGACCCAGGTCCTGCAGTCTCAGTGCTTACCCAATGCCTAGCTGCTGTCAGGGACTGGATGAGGGTGAGGCGACTGAAGCTGAATCCTGACAAGACTGAAGTGATGATGGTTGGCTGGTCCCATGACTTGGAGGTGATTGGGACACCTGCCATTCATTGGGTACAGCCCCCTCTGGTCACTCAGTTCGCAACCTTGGAGTTCTTTTGGATCCCTTTCTGTGCCTGGATTGTTGCATGGCGACAGTGGCCAGGAGCACTTCACCAACTCCATCTGGTGAGAAGGCTGTTGCCTTTTCATTCTGATTCAGATCTGACCACTGTCATCCATGCTTTCATCACCTTGAGGCTAGATTACTGCAATGTGCTCTACATGGGGCTGCCCTTGATGACTGTTCAGAAGCTGCAGCTGGTGCAGAATGCGGTGGCTTGACTTCTTTCGAGCACATTACACTGGTGCTCCGAAATCTCTGCTGGCAGTCTGTAGCTTTCCAGGCACAATTCAAGGTGCTGGTTTTGACCTTTAAAGCTCTAAACAGTTTGCATCCCGTGTATCTGAAAGACCATCAATCCTACCATGTCCCTTTGTAGTCCCTACGGTAGGCTGGGGGTGCCCTCCTGTGGGTTCGGTCTGTTACCCTTGTCCATGGGGCAGGGGTGTGTGTGAGGGCGTTACTGGTTGCTGTCCCCATTTTGTGGAACTTCCTTCCCTTGGAGGTTTGCTTGTGTCTGAGCCTGCGCATCTTCCGGAGGTGTTGCAAAACTTTTTTTATTTGGAAGAGCATTTGGCAGGCAGGGATAAATAGGGCTTGGCAGGATTTCTGGGTAGGGTTGTGGGGGAGGGTGGGAGCTTGAGGGGAAGGATGGGCCTTTTTACTGTATGAATTTCATTGTATTTTTATGGATTTTAAGCCACCCTGAACCTTGTGGGAACAGCGGCATATAAATTTGAAAAAATAATGAATGAATGAGCCATTACCATGTATAGCCATCCGTTAACCGCACATCCAACTTCTCTGAACCACTGAAGGTGGTGCGTGGGAATGCACGCTCCTATGAGTCATGTAGCACCTACTCATGGCCATTCATGGGGCACTGCTGAAAAATTTAAAGTGTGCCATTTATGGCAAACAAAAAAGTGCACCGGAACAGGCACACACCCACACCAGAAGACAAGTTCGTAGCTGGCCGCCTCCCCAGTCCCGCTTACAGCCCTGTCGGGAGCTCTCTGGGGGACTCTTAAGGACACATGCATGAAATACGACACCATAATGCCTCAAAGCATAACAACCCCCCCTCACGATGCACGAGACAAGAGCCAATGCCATGGAGGACAGAAGCTTCCTACATGGGGGTATGTGCCTCCTTATTGCCCAGGACTGCTAGCAGCTGCAGCAGCTGCACCGTCTCGTGGGCAGGAAGGGGTTACTGACTGCTACAGCTTCTTGTTTCCATGGTGTTCATAGCTGTGTATCATGGTAGAGGCAGAGCAGTTGGGCGGGATTTGGGGGTGGTGGTGTTGCCGGGTGAGGAAAAGGGGAACCGCTGCATGTGAGAGTTGTTTGCAGGCTTGGTCCCTGGTGGTAGGAGTCCGTGGAGGCTTGCTTTGTGTGGGAGCACTGGCCACCCTGGGAGCCGCCCGTTAGAATCCCTCCCCACTATTATGTACATTGGTGCTCTGCAGCTGTGCCACTCAGTAGCCATGGACCCCTCCTCAAGCCTTGCTAACTTAAAAACACCCTTTCTCTTTGACCCTGCAATCTCAAGGGAATATCCACATTTAACTCACGAGTTGTTGCCTTGGGCTCGGAACAGCATCACCACCCTTTAACACTATGGCTAAATAAGAAGATATTAAAATCAAAATGACTGTATGTTCTTGAAGTTCAAGTTAAATCTTGACTGCTCCTCTGTATGTGTAACCCTTCAGACTTTTATAAGAATTAGTGCTTCAGAATTAGTTCAACATATACCAGATCTTGAAAAGCAAGAATGTACTTTCAATCGTAAGAATTGCTGCTTGAGGAACTGGTGAAAGGAAATGCCTTCCTTTGTTGGAGGGGGCATTCTCTACTTTTAACTGTTCAGAATCTGCCTGGATTCTGTACTACCAAGCTCAAAGAGCTGTGGAGACTGATAAGCAGGGTTCCTAGTTTTCCATTTAGTACAGAAAAACACAGAATCCCTGTTTTATCAGAGAAAAACACAGAGTTCTGGGTTGGGGGGGGGGGGAATTTCTGCCTACAAAAACTTGTTGGCAGCAGTGGTGGCAGTGGAAATTTAAAGCTGATGAAGCTCTGTAGAGGTTCTGGTGTGTGCCTGAGTCCAAGAGAAGAGATTTGGCGTGAGAACACAGCCGCGTCTGGCTTTTGGTGAGGCAGAGGTATGTTGGGGTCTGTGCCGGGGCTGGCAGGGAGGGGGGAGTTGGAGCTGCCCCTCCTGCAAATGGAGAGACTTTGCCTCCGTGCCAGGGCTGGCTGGTGCATGATATTGCTTTGTTTTGTTGTATGAGTGGCAGTAGCAACCAGTGCATCAAATTGTCACAAAAAATTAATAATTTGCAATGAACACTTCCTAATTTTAACAGTTGAAATGGTGTTTTTAATCAGACAATGTAGGGGTTTTTTTCAGCGAATTTCCAGTTTTTTGGCAGAGAAAACTAGGAAACCTGCTGATAAGCACTGCTTCCTGCTGGCAAGAACAGCAAACAACAAATATGTGTCTTTCAAGTCACAAACTTGCTGCTGCTACAGCAAAAAAGTGTTTCTTCCAATTACTCAGTAATTGAAGCCAGACTGAAATGTCTTTGTCTCTTCCACTTGGTTTTCATGTTACCATAGTTGTACATTATGTCATTTTAAAGCAATCCAACCACTACAAATAGGAAACTTGGGGCAGTGCCCATTTTCTTTTAAAAAAAATTTTTTTTTCCAATACATCTTGGTGTTTGTGCTTAGTAAGAAGTGGCTTCCTACATGAAACGGTTTTAGAATGCTGCACTGCACAAGACAGCTACTGTTTCCCCCCCTTTAACTGTAGTGGTGTCAAAAGACTTATCTGTGATTTTAAAAACAAACAAGGAAATAGTTAGGCCTGATTTTGTTCCCTTTGTATGGCATTGAAAATTCTAAATATAACAAATGATTCGATGTATCTTACTTGAAAGACTTTTAAGGGGACTGATTCTGAAGAAGGTGAACACCCACCCTTTGAAAATTGAGCCCTTTTACTAAATTATGCAATTTTGAATATAAATTAGTTTCCCAGAATGCTATACCATCAGCTTTAGGCACATACCATAAGCTTTAACCCCACAAAATTCCACACTGGCCTCTGTGGGTCTGAGAAATGTATTCAATTTTTTTCTTCTGTGGGGCTTCTCTTTGGCAGCTGCAGAAGGGAGTCAACATGGCTTTGCAGAACTGGCTCAAGAATTTGCAGGACATGGATGGAGTCATTTATGGGAAATTCCTGGACACAATGCTCAACAACTAAAGTGTTACCTCGATCTCACCCCCTCCATTTCCCTATGCCCTGTCCTTCGATAGACAATTAAAAATTGCTGTAAACAGCAGAGTCGGGGAGGAAATATACAAACTTCATCAAAAAAAAGTTGCTGCCATTTATTCCAAAATAAATTTAACATTGAAAACTTAGAATTCAAGTAACTAGGATAATATACAAGCTCAAAATGTATTTAATACTCAAAATGTATTTATTTTATTTTACAAGTTTTTTACCCCACCTCTCCTGCTAAAAGCAGCTCGAGGCGGCTAACAAAAAAGCATAAAATACAATTAAAAATACAATGATAAATATATTAAAACAACAAAACTATTTTTTAAAGCATCTGGGGGGATGTCGTACATCAAACCCAACCACCCTAACCCACCTTTACCCCTGTCTCTTATACACATCTAGATGTGTATAAGAGACAGGACCTAGACTGTTCAGGGTTTTATATGCAAGCACCAACACCTTGAATCGGGCCCAGAAGACTATAGGCAGCCAGTGCAGAGAATGGAGCACTGGTGTAATGTGCTCATGGTCACCCATCCCCATGAGGAGGTGGGCAGTTGCATTCTGCACCAGCTGCAGTCTCCGCACTGTCACCATCGGTAGCCGCACGTAGAGTGTGTTACAATAGCCTAATCTTGAGGTAATGAAAGCGTGGATGATAGTGGCCAGGTTGGAGTCTGAGATATGGGGCCGAAGCCGCAGCACCAGGTTTAATTGGCTTTTGCAGATACTGCTTTCAGCAGCATGGAATCGCAGGCCTAGGTAGGAAGCTGTGAGCTAACCAATAGGGTGCTGGAATACATTCCAAATTAGTGCATGCATTATGTAAGCACATTAGTGCCAGACTGTCAGCCAGCTCTGGCCTGACTGAATCTCTAGCAGGCTTTCTGCTTCTGACGTACTTAAAAAAACAAAAGAAGATAAGCAAAAAACATCCTACATTTGGTCTAGTTGGTGACACTGATAGAAGATGGGGACACATTTGTTCTAGGTTCCTGGCTCCTACTTCTGAGCAGTGGCGTAGCTATCGGGGTGTGGGGGTGCTCAGTTGAGAGAAAAAAAGTTAAGGACGATGGGTGCAGGCCACTGGCATTTCCCTCTGGCCTGGCCCCCGAGGTGACGTCTGGGAGGGTACTCTCACTCTCGGGATTGGGCCAGGGCGCAGGCGTGCTCATAGTCAGTGGCGGTAGTAGCAGTGGGCAAAGGTGCCTGTCTGCAAGCAGCAGGCACGCGACAGCCGCACCACGCCTCCCCTCCATCTTGCCGCCTTTGCTGCTTGAGGAGGCCCAGCTCTGAGCGGCTCCTCTCCTGCCACTGCTGCATGCATGCTGAGCGTTATACCCTGCAACCTCACCTGTCATGAATGAGACCTGAGATGAGGTGAAGGGGGGAGGCGGGAGGTGGCCCTGACTCTGAGCCTGCCTGGCCCTTGCCTGAGTAGAGCTTGCCCTCGCACAGAAGTTGCCTGCTGCGGCCCTGCGAGGCGAGCTGTGGCTGACTGAGCCAAGAGCTGAGCTCACTGGAGCCGGAGGTGGTGGGGCTGCCCACGGAGGCAGGTGAGCTAGATAAGCCCCCTGCCCCGCACTCTTAGCAGCAAGGGAGGCATGTATTGCGTGCATGGTTGGGGTAAGTGAGGTAGGTCCTGACCCTGAGTGTCCCATTGTATTTATTTATTGTACTTCTGAGTTGCCCTGGGCGTGTGTGTGTGCATAATTGTGGACTGAGCTTGGGCTGTCCCCAACCCTGTTGCGCCCCTGCTTCTGAAACCACTTCCAGACATGCCCCCCCTCCCCNCAACCCTGTTGCGCCCCTGCTTCTGAATCCCCTTCCAGACATGCCCCCCCTCCCCGCCCGCGCATATTCTGGCTGCCGGGGGGCGGGGAGGATGCACAGCCAGAAGATGCGTGGGGATCGGCTGATCTGAAAGCCACACCCCCCTCCCCACACCCCGATGTGGCTTTGCTGGCAGAGATGCGCAGGGATGCAGAGCAGGAAATAGAGGGGGGGGGGGCATGTCTGAAAGTGGTCTGAGATTTCATCAGCACTGTCACGCTCAATCTGTGACTTGGGGGAATCCATGTATTTTTCATCCCTCCTTGCTGCTTTTTGCAAACGTCTGTACTTTTTCCAGTGCAGTGGAAATAGTGTATATTTTCCAGTGCATTCCTCCCATTTAACAGCTTAGTTGGGATGTTTTGAGACTTCTGTCCAAAATAGGGGCCACGCTGAACAAACAGGATTGTTCTTGGACTGTCTGGGACAATCCTGGATATCTGGCAACCCTAGCTCCAGAGGGGGTCTTGACTGGGAGCTTTGGGAGCAGTGTCAGTTCTGCAGCAGGGCTTCCATGATGGGTGCCTCCTGAGGCTCTCGGACTGGTGGCAGCCTGTGATAGAGCTCTTGACCAGGGTGCAGGGCCTAGAGCAGCTTTCCAATCTTAAGGCCAGACTTGTCTCCTCAGAATGTATTCCAGCTTCCTGCCTAGGCCTGTGATTCCATGCTGCTGAAAGCAGTTTCTGCAATAGCCATATACCCTGTGAAATTTGCCACAGTTACTCCTGGCTACAATTTACAGAGCCCTGTCTGTAGGTTAGTTCACCTTTACTGAACACTTTAGTGAACACTAATGGGTAATGTGACCCTTTTGGCCATTCAGCCCTGGTGCGAGTTCCAGTCACTTCAATTGGACATAGCACTGGTGCAAAACAGCCAGGGATCACACCCTAAATGTTCTGAAATATCACCTAACCCTCTTGTTGTTGTTTGAGATTCCTCCATGCCATGTATAATAATCATTGGGTTCATTAAGCACTGACAATCACAAATGAGAAAAGAATAGCACCTTTAATCTGAAGACATTAAACCAGTGTTCTACCATTACAATCAATTCAGCTCACATTTCCACTTCCAGGGACAAACCCACAATTCCCATCTTCCTATCTCTGTCCAAGGTAAGGAAGTGTCTCTAAATTATAACGTATCTCTACACCATGCAATCTATTTTTCCTTTATTTACAGTTTCCCCCAAAATAAAAATAACTATACAGTCAGTTTGTACTTATTGCCAAAGCCTGAACATGTTTTTCATGAGTCATTAATTAAACAGCATAGATGATGTCTCCATATAGTAACTGAAAGGACAAACAAATGGATGACTGGCTTTCAGCATGGTTCTTCTGATTCTATACTGGACAGAACTCTTAGTAACCTCTCGCTGGTTAGCCTTGAAAAAGCTTTTTCTGTGCTGTTTCCTGCTTTAGCTTTTTTGACAAAATGCCCCTAACCAGAAATAGGTGTCCCAGTCCTCATCTGTTGATGTGACGAGTCAAATTAACACATGGTTTTTTGACTAACCTGAAAGAACTTGCCAGGTGTTAGAGGTTTTCTATTTGCATCTGGGCTCTCAAATTTAAGTTGAGGTTTTGTTTTTTGTTTAAAAAAAGGATTTCTTGGAAGTCGTTGATGGCGTCTTTACATAAATTTAAATACCGAGAAGTTTAATGCCAAAAATATATCATTTATCTTAAAAATAATTTCATTTTAGACTAGAAATTGCAAATGGTGTTTGTTACCCAATCATTTTTTTCTCTTTCCTTTTTTAAGATATTCTGTGTGTGTGTGTGATTGATTGGCATTAAAAATTCTAAAGATTGCACAAATCTTCCTTTCCTCTGCTTGCACAACACATACAGTTGTCTTGATTTAATAATAAGCATTGTTTCTTGATGAGTTAAGAATGTGTATTGGAAAGTAACAAATTACCATATGTTTATAATCTGAAAAACTAACAAGACTCACATTCTCTCTGTGCTTGACCCTACTGGGAGTTAAGAGATTACTCTTGGTATTGCTTTTGGCTAGATGAATTTCATGTAGTACTTGGATTTCCCGTTTTAAATCACCAGTGCATTATTTCATCAGTGCTATATTTTAATGCACCACGTTGCTACTGCAAGATATTGTTCTGCACAGGAAAATTCAAATGCCACTCGTCTTTTGTGAGTTAGCCTGACAATAAAGCTAAGAAACGAATGATAAACAGTTGGTAAAATTAGCCACAGATAACAGGATAGGAAAAAAACTACTGAGTCATGAAAGTTACACAATCTATTTAATATCTCTAAAATACTATGATTTTGAAAAATCTAAGATACTCTTCTGTACTAAGCAAATACATTCTGCAGATCACAGGCAACAATGTACAAAGTAATCAGATGTTTTTAAAAATATATTTTCTGTTCAGCTGGTGGTTTATTTGCTTTCTGCGCAAAAATCTGAATGTATATGGATTTCTTTTTAGAAATTATATTCCTCACTTGTCAAAATTTCAGAGATAACGGTGGTTAGCTTGTCTCCATTTTACAAAGAATGAGAAAATGGTAAAAGTGCAATGTATGTTTCACAAATAATAGTGAATTTTAGAAAATCTACTTTAACTCTCGCTTCTTTCAGCTTTGACAATCTTGAAATCCGAATACTTGTTCTAGTTTTGTTAGCTCTCACTGTATCGGTTTAAGTATTACCTTTAGTTTCAGGGCCTAAGAGAAACAGTCTTGTTTTTGTGGTTACTCTGTCTGCTGAACTAGTAAACTGAAAAGAAAAGAAATTTATTTTTTAAGTGTGTGTGCTTTTCAATCTAGCAGGCATCTTCAATTGCATTGTAAAAAAACGCTGAGTGCCTTAGCTGATACTGATTATATTGTTATGAGATATAGCTATATGAGGAGAAAAAGGCTTTGGAAATGAAGGCAATTGGCAAAGGGAGGGGAGTGGGAAGCTGAGGATTTAGAAGCTGCAATAGAAGAGGATATACTAGAGCACAAAATCAAGAACTGACCATGTGAAAGAAATTGTGTGTGGCTGTAGAAAGCTTGAGTACTTGAGATTGTGAGATGAGCTGTTGGTTCATTTTCAGTTAGATTACAATACCTAATTTGATTCACCTTAAATTATATACAATTTCCCTCCTAATTCAGAGAAATAGTTAATTTTAGTTTAATGAAGAATTTGATCCACAAAGGTGATTGGGATTTTATTGGGTGGTTAGGTGGGAAGAGAAGGAAGTTCTTTGCATGCAAGATAGCTGCTGAAAGTACACTGAGCAATAATATATTATCTATGGCATTATTCTGGATTTATGCCCTCACAGAGAATTTAAAATGTTTTACTTATGAATGAACATTTGTAATTGCCAGGTTTATGTCTAGAATATTTTTTTAAAAATCATTTTTGAGAAAGGCAAACGAAACTTTCACCTTGATAGTTGAGCAGTAGAACGAGCTAGCTGGAACATAAGGCCATCACTGTCTATTAAAGCAGATGGACAAAATTTAAGTTTTATTCATAATTCACTAGAAAAAAATACACAAAAACTCAATGGGTAATAAGATTTTCTCCTGCTCTTTTAATTTTTCTCGCTTGCAGATTTACAAACACACCATTAAATACTGAAAGACTACTTTTTCATATCAATATTGAACCAACAGAACTACTTTTTAAGTGTTTTGAAAAATCTTTAGTCTACAGAAGGGATGGAGAATGTTTTTCCTCTTGTGGTTCACTTTGGAAATCACTACGCAATTTGTTGGGAGTGGAGACGCTTAAGAGATGGACTCAGGATGGGGAAAAGAAGGGGAGGGTCAAGAACATAAATATATGCTCTCTTTTTAACATAAATTGCATGCCCTCTTCTCTGCTTCCTTCTTCTGAGCTCACTCTTTCAGTGCTTGAGGGTAGGGATGGCTCCAGGAATTGGAAAGGGATCAAATGAAAAACCAGCTATGGGCTGGATTTGGCCCACAGGCCATAGGTTCCCCATCCCTGGTCTGTACAGCATTTACTTGTTATGTTTACATAAGCTGTTCTTCTCTGGTTAGAGGTCCCTTTGGGACAATTCTTAGATGTTATCTGCAGTGTGTGAATACGTGTACAGGAAGGACCATGATCTCTCTGGGGCTTAGCTGTACAAAGAACAATTATGATCTTGGGTGTATCTCTGTGTGTGTGTGTGTGTGTGTGTGTGTGTGATAATAGACAACTGGGTTCAGTAGTTAAGTAACTTCCTGTTGTCACTATTTTGTGGGGCGGAGGGAAGTGCTCTCGGTTTACAAAAATACCAAAAGCAGATAAGAGTGCTAAGTCAGTAGGACAAGTGATGCATTAAAACACATGCATTCACACACCTAACATTCGATTTACCAACACTTGAAAGTGCAAACTCTCCCCCCCCAGCTCCCCCATTTTTTTTGTAAGAAAAGTAGATCTGTGGGTTACTCTGACATAGACTATTTCATTTGGGTAATAGCTGACAAAGAAAGTAAGTGCATCTTGTTGGAAGATAGGCTGAGTTTCTAAAGTAACTGTCTGGTGTTCTGTATTTTGGCTAAATCGGTAAGGAAAAGCAATTATATGTGGCACGCACAAGAAAGAAACAGTTTTTTCACATTCATTCTGAGAGCAAGAATTACAGAAGATGTTACAACTTTTCACTTACAATGTTAAAAAGATGGTCAAGATGAGAAATCTAACCAGAAGTAGATGCCCTACTACTGCTAGTAGAGTTCTGTTAAAAATGCTTCCATTTCTAGAGTTCATTGAATCATGACTCATGTCTGCCTGTTCCTTAGCAACATAACTGTTTTTAAAAAGAAGCAATTTTCACTTGACAGATGGGACAAAATCTACAGTTCCTTAAATTTGAGTGCAGTTCCCTGGCTATCAGTGGAGCTGCAAAACTCCTACAACAGTATTAATTCATAAATAGATTTTTTTACATCTATGCTTCTATCTTCTCATTGTAGTTTTCTTCCTCTTCCTTTTTTTGTACAGGGAGTGAAGTACCTGTGCATTCCTGCTGCAGATTCACCCTCGCAGAACTTGTAAGTTTTAAAAAATCACTATTGTGGTAGATTTTAAAAAAATAAATGAATGGGCCTAATTCTGATTAATTTTATTGACCATAGGAGTTAGCTACATGAGTGTAAATTGGGAGTGAGAGAAGACTAGTCCCAGTGGCCACAATTCACAGCCAACTTACTCCAGAAAAGTCCCCTTGAAGCCTGTAGGGACTACTTCAATGGGACTATGCTGGAGTGAGTTGTGGATTATGGCCAGTATATTCTAACTGTTTTAACACTTAAGGTGTTTGCTTTGTTTTTGGTACCTGCAAGCTGCCATCTATCAGCCTTGAGGATTTTTGTTTTTAGCCGGGTCTCATATATTGTTAGATGTTGTTATTATCCCTCATCCTTCCTCTCCTTCCTCACTGTCAATAACTATTGATGGAGTCACCATCCTGCCTGTCCCCCAAGCCCGTAGCCTAGGCTTCATCTTTGACTCAGCCCTTTCTTTTAAACCCTACATTGACTCTGTTGCTAAATCCTGTCGCTTCTCCCTCCATAACATTGCTAAGATTCGCCCTTTTCTCTCTGTCTCGTCTGCCAAAACTCTTGTTCATGCTCTGGTCATCTCTCGCCTCGATTACTGTAACCTCCTTCTCACTGGCCTTCCCCGGTCTCACCTTTCTCCCCTCATCTCTGTCCAAAACTCTGCTGCCAGGGTCATCTACCTCGCCAGTCGCTTCGACCATGTGCAGCCCCTCCTCTCTTCGCTTCACTGGCTTCCCCTTCCTGAACGAATCCTGCACAAGCTCCTAGTCTTCACCTATAAAGCTCTTCACAACCTTGCTCCCCCCTACCTCTCTGCACTTATCGCCCTCCATACTCCAGCCCGTGCACTTCGCTCCTCCTCTGTCCCTTCTCTCACCCTTCCACGCCTTCCCTGCTCCCCTAAGCGCCTTCGTCCCTTCTCACTTGCTGCCCCCCATGCCTGGAACTCCCTCCCTGTCCACATCCGCCTTGCCCCCTCCCTTCATACCTTCAAATCTCTCCTTAAAACTCACCTCTTTCGCTCTGCTCTGTCTGACTCTTTATCCTGCTGAGCCACTATTCCTATACCTACGATCGGTTTACCCTTATCCTTGCAACATGGACCTGCCTGCTGTCATTCTCATCGTAACCAAGCCAAGTACGTGCACTTGAGACCTCGCATCTTCATGAATGTTAGACCCCTTGTCTCTCCCTCTGTTCCCCTTCCTAAGTCTCTCCCCCAGCTCCTGTCTCTCAGATTGTAAGCCCTAGGGGCAGGGACCGTGTCTATTTTATTACTTTGTAAAGTGCCAGGTACACTGCTGGCGCTATATAAATGTTTGTTAATAATAATAATAATAATAATATTGAAATGTTAAATGGGAGGGTAGGGTTTTCTTGTGTATTATGATGTATTTAGTGTTGGGTTTCCCCTGTGTGGGATAAAAACCCTAATATTGTATTTATTATTGATGTGAGCCGCCTCGAGCCAACTTTAGTTGGTAGAGTGCGGGGTATAAATTAAAGATGACATGAAATGAGATATAGAAAGAAGGTTCTTGCAGTCAGTGGGTAAAAACAGATGTGACTTTGACCTGCAGTAGCTTGGGACCCACCTGCACACAGCTACCAGATGTTGTCCCAGGATTGTCCCGGACCATGTTGGTGTCTAGCCTGGGCTGTACCTAGGTAAATATCTGAGGTCACTACGGCCTGCCCGACTGGGTCAGAGCTGGCCACAGTGGGTTAGCATGTCTGTTCCTGTGCGGCATACCTGCCCCTGGCCGGAGGTTGCCATGGCTGTGCCTCATTGACCTCCATGCATGGCTGACTGTGATGGTAGGGGCCGGGGGGGCAGGGCACTGGAAGCAGGATGTGGATGGGGCTACCCGCCCATATGTTTATTGTGCTCCTGGGCCATGTGGGTGGTGGGACAGCTCCCTGGATGCAGGTACATCAGTTTAGTGCCCTGTGCTGACCTGAGCCATGTTGCCTGCAATTTTCCGCCCTGCAGTGGCCTGTGGAGTGGTCCCGCTGGCTGCACATCTGTTTTTACCCCGTGTGCCTGCCTTTGTGTCCCCTTAATAACTTGTGATACTGCAGGCCAGTTTCACCTAATTTGGCAGTGAGGCAGAAGACTGAAAGACAAGTAGGAACCCCAAATTTTGTACCGATGGATGCACCTGGAAGGAACTTGTGTAGCTGAAAAATTCTTTGTAACTGAAAAGTTCTGTTTACTTATTGAACACTATCACCCTTAGGAAAGCAGGTTTCATGAATTTGGGTTCATGGAGCTACTTGTTTAAACATATTTATAGGTCTTTCATATGATCGTACAGCTGTCCTAAAATGTAGTTCAGTTGATCCCCTTTCTATATGTTTTGAAACTTTAAATTCATGCTATATAGGAAATGGAGCTTCTGAAGAATAATCAAACATATCTCATAAGAATACTTGGAGGGCAACCAACTATTTCTTCTAGTTCTTACTGTTTATATTGGAGAGAGGTGTGGGGGGTTTAAAGCCACTTCCTGATGTACCTAGTTTTGTAGAGAAACAGAAGTAGTTGAAAGGGACTGCCTGGTATCTCCGGAAGGAAACACAGGACTGCTTTTCTCTCGGATCAGAGCAGATGCTTTTGGTTAGATACTTCTAGTGTATTGAGCTTTTCTTTTCTTTTTTTCTTTTGCTTTTTTTTTCTTGGAGAGATTCCAAGCGTTTGACTTTTGACGTGGGTATAAATTGCTGTTTTCATTCTTTCTATGGAATACATTAATACAATTTTGGATAGTAAAGGGTCAGATGATGAGCCAAGCCTGATTCTCTGTTCTGAAGTGCTATGCACCCACACCCCAGCTGAATTCAATGTGATCTGCAACTATTCAGCATCTCCTCACAAGAGGGACTTTGAATATAGCACTCCATTAAAAATGAAAAGGATGCTATTAAGTGGCTTGTTCATATTAACAGGAATTTCTGTTTAAAAAATATTTATTTGCGTTGGCATAAAGTGAACAATGGGTATATAGTCAGACTAAATACAAAGAAAAGAGACATCTGACATACATGAATAGAACAATACTTTAAACAGAGTTAAGTTCAGTCTGTGAGGGTGCCAGAAGTAATGAGTAATTTTTAGCCAGAAGTTATAAGAGTCGTATGCATTTCTTGATAGTGTGATTCCTCATATTAATACTAAGACTAATTTTTGGGTCAGTAGGGAGGAGAACATGGAACATATTGCTCACTTTAATGATAAGAACAATTTCAGTTACTGCATTAGTCACAAAGCTGACCTCCCAAATCCGTGTTTGTGTGAACACGCAAGCAAAGGTCTGACTTTGTCCCAAAGCAAAGGCAATGGCTCTAGGCATGAGTGATGTGTGAAAGAGCACTTTGGAGAGTTGAATAGAGGTGTCACCAGACATATAATGCTAGCCACTCATTTTTAGTTATTAACTTGCATCTTTTTTATGGCTATATGTGCAAGTGTAATGTGTACACGTCAAACCTGTTTGATCCATGGTGATCTTGGATGCCATGTTCATGTATCTCTTGCTAGCATGTAGTTACAGTTACATCCAGATAAACACACTAGTCTATTTCTGGTCTGTGGTCCTCCAAGAAACCATAGAGACCTGGACTCTTGTGAATTGACACTGCAAAGCCACTCTAGTTCCTGCAGTCTACATGATGGCTGTGGGATGTTTCCAGAAGCCCCAACCCCGCTTTAAAAGGGAAGTGCCATGTTTGAAAACTTATTTCCCTCCCCAGTGTGGCTTGGAATAGCTGGCCGGCAGCATTTGTTAGCCACATCAACTGTCCCCCTTGGGCAGACTAGGGTGTTCGTTGAGGTGTAGGGGGATGAGTGAGTCCAGGACACTCTGGAATGGAGCTGTTGGAATGTGTCTGTCTTCCGACAGATGTCTAATCAGATGGCTGTCTGGGGGTTCCACAGGGACATGGGCCAATGCTTCCAGCAAGTGAAAGACCTGCATTTGGTGTTACAATGAGATCAAGGACAACAATTGTTGCTCTTGGTGTGGCCACCAGACCTTTCTCCTCTTCAAGCTCCTGGACAAATTTCTGGTGTACGATGAAGGAATCATTGTCTGATGGCTAATGGGATCCCTATTTCAGCGGGAGACATGAAGGTGCAGGTACAGCTAGAGCAGCTGCTGGAGGAAAGGGCCCTAAAGCAGTGATGAGTGGGCTGTCCATGCCTATTGGCTCCTCAGAACCAGATCAAGTTGTAATCCTTGCTCTGGTTCCCATCAATCCCAACACCCAACTACGCTTTGACTTGTCCCAGTTTCCCCAACTCCTTACCACATCAGGCCTCTGAATTGTCCATGAATTGATTCTGGATGAAACGGCCAACTTCGCATGTATCACGGAGACCTGGCTGGACGATGAGTCTGAGTCGGGTCCTATTTTGGATGACCTTGTTCCAACTGGGTACTTTGTGCAGCATCAGCCACGGTCAGAGGGATGGGTGTGTGCGCGTGGGTGGGTGCGATGTAGCCATGGTTCTTCGAGGGAGATGGGTGAAAGGGGGGAGGGGGTGTGGTGTTGGTGGTAAATGTCATCCTCCTTTTAGCAGTTTTAAAAATGTTTTATATTGGATTTTATTTGTGTTTTTATATTGTAAGCCGCCCTGGGCTGCCTGATGGCAGGAGAGGTGGGGTATTAAATTTAAAAATAAATAAATAAATCTCCACGATTCTCACTCTTGGGATCGCTTCCTGTTCTGTAGGTGTCGGGAGACCTTGATGCCGTCAGCAGTTTCCATGCAGAATACATGGAAAGATCTAGAACATAATGAGGGCGCCAACCCTCCACCCCCCTCCCATCCCGCTAAAAGTGCAGGCTCAGGATTACGTGAGAATGGGATTCTATAAATAGGGGGGAGGAGCCCTCACTGCCTCATTTCCTTCCAACCGCGTCGGGAGATCTTCTGCACTTGTCAGAATTTCTTTTTAATTTTTAATTTTTTTATCTACATACAACTTACCAACGGTGAGTGCCAGTGCCTATAGTCTGCGGGACTAGTCCCCCATGCTGCCACTCCTGCCCGTACGTGCTCTCTGTTGGCGATCAGCACACTGAGTGTTTGGCCTGCCTTGGGGAGACCCACAATACAGGAATGTGCAGGGCATGTGCAGCTTTGTCCAGAAGGTCAAAAAGAGTCGGAGCTCTTAGGCTCCAACTCATCCTGACAAAAAAAGCACTACAAGGTAGTGAAGGGCCTCTCAGGCTTTCCACCAGGCACAGAATGTCTGCAGTTATAGATTCTGCCCCTTCTGTGGTGATTAGGGCCTTGGACTCAACACAGGGCACTGCGGAACCAGCAGCTGCTACAACTGGTACTGCCAGTTCCAATGGTACAAGACCTGAGAACCCCAGCACTGAACAGCCTTCTGTATCCAGCGAGGCTTCTCGCTCTAAACAGAAAAAGAGCTCTAAGGATCACAGTTCTAGGCGTCCAGTAGAGGACAAAAAGAAAAAGAACAAGAAGCCTATTGCAGAGGGCAGTGTAACCACACAGATCCCTCTGGCTCCTCACCGCACTCTTGAGGTTGCAACTATTTATACAGAGGATGAGCATAGTCCATCCCCCCTGCAGAGATGGCCCCACAACAAATTATTGTTACGCCAGCAGCTCAGGTAGCTCAGGTGACTGACCCCGTACCTGCCCTACCTCGTGCACATTCACAAGAGATACAGGACCCCCAACACCCTCATGGAGATCACCATAGAGATTCCTGCTCCCATCAGAGTGAGTACAGATGGTACTGACATGCCAGGTCTCCTGCTAGACATGCATCTCCACAACAAATAAGGTACTGAGAAAGATCTCGTAGCACGATCAGAGACAGATCCCTGAGCAGGTGACAGATTGGAAGTTCCCGGTACCCAGGGCCCCGATTCTTCCGCGGAATTTTAAAAAAAATTCCGCGGGAGTCAGGGCCCAATTCTGCGCCTTGGCGCGATTTACCATGC
>QEPC01010291.1:3590743-3607228 GCA_003113815.1 Sphenodon punctatus | reverse complement strand
TATATAATGTCTCTTTTCATGGCATAATGCGCTTAATAAGTTAGCTGCATTTTGGGTGTCTGGTGTGTTTGATAGCAGCACCTCTGGACTGGTCGCACCGTATGCGTGCACAAGGCACAGGTGGTACTGGCAGCAAGAAGCAGCAGGCCCTGGAGGCCAGACTGTCTAAGCTCATCCCATGCTCCAGTAAGGCAGTGGACGTAGTCAGTCTCTCTGTGCCTGCCTCACTGCTTGCCCGACTGCCCCTGCAGTGGAACCACTCCTGGGGAGTGGTAGTAGACGCTCAGTTGGAGAGGTGGGAGAAGCATTGAGAGGCCATGCTTCACCATGATTGCTCAGAGTGGTGGGGAATGGGAATCCTTCCTGTCCAGAGGGAGTAAATTTTATGTAAATTTACACATTTGCATAATTAGATGGGGCCTAATTATGCAAATTAAGCCCCACACCAAGACTTCGCACATGGTTTCACAAACCCTCTTCTTCCTCTACACCTTTACAAGAAGAAGAAGTAACTATCTTGCCTCCCCCAGCTGATACAGTATCAGAACCTAACCTGGTATTAGCCACAGAGAACTCACAGGCTTTTCAGGCTATGCTGCGTAGACTATCTACAGCTCTACCTAAACTCCCCACTAAAGTGGTCAGGAAAGCGAAACCTGGTCCAGTTTTTGGTATCCTTGGCAGCGGGGAGTCAGGCTACATAATGTTCCCTATGTTCGAAGAATTGATGGAACCCTCTACCTCAGTATGGGCCAAGCCCTCATCTGCGGTACCCACAAATAAACTTGCTGATTCACTCCATGCTATTCCCAGAGAAGGGGCAAACATCTTTTACGAGCATCCCCCTCCTAAGGCTTTGGTCAAAGCAACAGCCTCGAATAAAACAAGAGCAGGAGATATCCAAATGTCGCCATCAGACAGAAGGGAGAAGACTAGTTGTCTTAGGATGGAAGAACTTCTTCTCAGAAACCCTGTCTCTTAGGGCCACAAATTATGTGTCCGCTGTGTGTGGATATCAACACTGACTTTGGTCCCAGCTTAGCATGACTACATTCAGGGAAGAATTAACCCATTCAGGGTTAATAACATATCCCTGGTTGCGCTACCTTGCCCTTCTCCTAAACCAGATAGGATTTTCTTGAATATTTTGTGGGGAAATCTTTAACAGCTATTAAAAGCAAATTTTTAACTAGAATGGGAGATATAGGGAGCCAGGAGGACCTTGCTGTAGTGTCCAAATGGAGGGTGGCACCCTGGTTGGCCCAAATCAGAAATTCTGTATCCTTCGAACCATATTTGGATAAGATCATCAATGGGAACTTGTGCAGATGCTGTACGCTCTTGCAGTTTCAACTTCTCCGGACTGCAGTCACCAAGGGCCGCTATGCTCGCCTTGATTATGACCGGGTTTGTACCTGCAGTCTGGGTGAGATTGAGGCTGTTGAGCATTTCCTTCTGAGATGCCCTTACTATAATGTTTTGAGGGTTACTTGGTTATGTCCCCTGTTGAAAGAAGATATGGATATTGCCTCAGATAAATGCTACCAACTTTTACTCACCTTGTCTAACACAGAGAATAAGGTTGTCATAGCTACATTCCTCTGGTTAGTAATGAAAAGAAGGACAGAACTTAAAGTAAAACTTAAGGCCATTAAGGCAGTAGTAAATACAGTCTAAGAGGTGAATTTTTAGCCTCTTGTTTTCATCCCTGCAGGCATTAAATGCTTTATTCAATGTTGTTCAAAGTATTTGAGGTTGTTTTTACAATTTCTGAATTGTTAGTTTGCATAGGTATAATTGCATGCAAGCATGAGTTGTTTAGATACGGATTGTTATGTTATCTGATTGGCTTTCTTGTCGAATGGAAAGATTTTGTTTACTTGCAATTAATTGTCTATTTTAATAACAATTTCTTTTTGTATCTTATACTTGTATGTTATTTTATTTGTCTGTTTGTCTGTATATGTGGACTATAGCGAAAGCTAAACGCCGTCAATAAATTCATTCATTCACGCTCTGCCAGTGGACACTGAGGTAAAGAAGCCCATCAGGATAGCATGTGGGCCCTATGATCTCACAGAGACCGGGTCCCCTATCATCATAAGACGCAGAGCTATAGTGAGCTTCCAAACCTCCTGTCACACTCGGTCTGCACAACCACGCACACTGGGAAGGGGCACAGGCCGGATAATGATAGTGGGGACGGTGCGGGGTGCCAGGGAGGAGATCCAAGGGAGAGGGTGAGGGAGCCAGGCATGTGCGTGCACGCACACGCACACACGCACGCGCGCGCGCGCGCACACACACACACTCCGTGGGGATGGGGAAGGAAGGCCCGGGGCTGGGGGAGGGGAAGGTACCTGCCTGTCACTCACCTGGCCATGCACACTCACTCGTAGGGAGGCAACGGGGAAGGGAAGACACATTCTTAGTACACACAACAGGGCAATAAATCACCAGGAATCACAATACACTTAGCTTGCAAGGGGGCCGGTTTCACACTCCGATTACCAGCACTGGGGAATGCCCACCGCTGGCCTTTTATGTCTCTGGCTCCGCCCCCAGATGCGCCTACAGATGCGCCGAACGGTGAAGTGGCTGAAGCCCTGACCCCGTGTTGCATGGGGTCAGGGATTGCATGGACGAAGGTCCACTGAGCAGCTGGGTTGTCTCGGCAACCTGCGGACGCAGGGACGCCGGGGTCGTGGCCACGACTGTCTCCAAGACTGGTGGCGATGCTCCTGTTCCCGGAGCAGAAGGCAAGGCAGGCTGCCGCAGTTGTGGGCCCTGATATCTTCTGGGGTAATGGCTTCGGTGAAGGCGGGAGCTAACACTATCATGCAAGAATACAGATGTCAGCATAACCATGTGATTGTGGTGATTTCAGCAATTTTCAGTATGTAATGGCTAAGCATGTGATTTTTTTTACGTCTGGTAACAACCCAGATTTCTTTTTACAGATTTGGCAGTAAAGACACCGGAGCTGGGAGCAGGGAGGGGGAACAAATAATTTTACAGTTTGCTTTGTGAAAAGAGAGGGGTGTGGATGTTGACCTGTTACTGGGTGAAAACAGACATGACGCTAACTCCACTTTAACATTTCTTATGGATATTGCAGGGCTGCATAGGGCACCAGTACAGCCCTGCAACATACATAAGAAATGTTAAAGTGGAGTTAGCGTCGCGTCTGTTTTCGCCCATTGTGACCTTAAATTATCAGGGGCTCCTTAAAACATTTACATATGGAGCAACTCAGGAAATTACCAAGACGCAATATTGGCATTTGTAGGGGATATACTACTAATGATCTGTATTTGAAGATTCACTGCATATTTCATGAAAGTATTGGTGGACACCTGGACCGGTTTCCAAATGGTAAAGCAAATGACAAAACTGGCAGCAAATGTTCACAACGAACTGTTAAAAAAATCCCTAGTCGTTGACCACCAAAGAATAGCACTGAAAAGCAACCTATGACATAAAAAAATAAATATGTTCTGGTACTCTCTAAGAGTTTTAAAGAATCATTAAGAAAATACAGAATTTGCATGAGTGTTTCTGTTTTACTGCATACGCTGTTCTTCAGTACCTACTAGCAGATTTCGTTATTTCTGTTGCACTTTTCACTTAAAGTCAACTTGATGAGTAACTGTCTTTTTGTATATCGGATGGAAGTACTCGAGGGTGTCAAATGTAATCCCTGCCAGTGTGTAAATACAAATATTAATTGCTTTTAAAAAACCCTAAAAAAAACTGCTGGAAGGAAGGTGACTTATTCCCAAGACTTGACTGTATGTGAGCTTGTCAAAATGATTAGGTTTGGCGTTCTCTCAGTTTGTTCAGGATTGAGGGAATCTGCTCATTTAAATTTTTAGTCTTGCATCCTGCTGTAGTAGGGTTGCCACCTATGCACATTTTTAAGGAACGCTTATGAAAAATACACGTTGCAAGCCAATTGACACCTTAGGCCAAATTTGTGAGCTGCCCTGAGCTGCCGAATGGCAGGATGGGGCGGGATAATAAGTAAATGGAAATAAATAAATAAAATAAGTGTTCCTTAAAATTTTGCATAGGTGCCAATACAATACCGTAGACAGACTGGGTGAAAACAGACATGATGCATTGCTAACCACCCTTGGTGGTCATTTATGCATGTTTCAGGGCTGCATTGGGCACCAGTACAGCCCTGCAACATGCATAAATAACCACCAAGGGTGGTTAAAGGGTGGCTAGCGTCATGTCTGTTTTCACCCTCTGAAGGAAAGATGTGGCACACACAATGCCCTGAAGCAGGAATTGTAGGTGTATTGCTTACAGGGAGGCAATAAAGTTGCAGTCAGTTGGTTATGCACTAAAGCCAGGACTGGTATTAGGATTGGTGAGGCCTGGGCTAGGGTCCCGGGGGCCTCAAATGGTGGGGTCCAGGAAGTGCCTGTGGCTGCCATTCCTGATGGGGTTCAGGGAGCAGCATTTCTGCTGCTCCTGAACCCAGGAGTGCTGTTACCCTGAGCCTCAGTAGTGGTGGCAACAGCAGTTTCCCATTTGGAGCTACGGGGCCAAGGATGTAAGCCCCAGTCACCTCTGTGTAAAGGCAGCCTTGGCTGAAGCACATGCTCTTCAGTTTAGGGTCAGCCTCGTTCCCGTGTCTGTAGACTCTGCACTTGTGAATTGTCTCTTAGCAGAGGCTAAGGAAGAAGCCCTGCTAGTGGGGAGGAAGCCTGTGAAGGGTTCTTTTTCTGTTCCTATGAGAAATCTGTTGATTAGTTCAGTGGGGAAATAGGCAAAATTGCTGGAGCTGCTTGCAGATTTGAATCTAGTACTAATTTCTGTTCCTGTTTAGAATTTGAATTAAGCAATAGCTATTGAGACCTACGACAATCCCTTGGAGTTAATAAAAACGGTGTGAATTTGCCTTAAGGCCATTAACTTCTGCCAGGTGTTTAATTTCCCTATGAAGAATCTCTCCTAAAAAGTTTACTACAGCATCAATCCTCCAGAAATTAAATATAACCCTGCTGTTCACCGTTGCTCCTTTTATTTTCAGTATGCTGAGTTTTCTAGGGAATTTTCTCCTGATATTGATCTGTTGGGGTTCATGGCTGCCTTCTGAACTTTCTTGATTTAAAATTTTCTATTGGCCAGTAAAAGCAAAGTGCCCAGGACTCAGGGAAACCAGTCTTCAGTAGTTAGGAATGGGTGTTATGGATTCAGATTAATCTGTAACTGGCTGAAAATGACAATTACGCATGAATCCAAAATTCACAGCGCCATTACAGATTTCTCTATTTACAGATTGTTATTTCCCCATTGACTTCAATGGGAAACCAATCACATTCATTTCAATGGGCTATTCATTCTAATAATAGCCATGTTGTTAGAATGAATGGGCCACTGAGAAGGCGGGGGTGGGTTAGGTATGTGGGGCTAAGTGTGTGGAAGGGCTGGCAGTTGGGTAAGAGGTTTGGGGGCTGAAAGTGGGCTTGCGAGGGGAAGGAATGAGGTTTTAGTTATAAGTGACACAGTGGGAATCTTATAAGATTAGGTTTGGTTCTAGTGGTGTTTTTAATTATATTGTGGGTACTGCAGGGGGAGAGAGATTTAGGGTCAACCACCAGTGCCCCTCTGGGAGAGAGAAAGGTACGGGTTTGGAGGGGAGAATACATAGGGAAAGTGGAGGAGACCACAGGGCAAGACTTGGAAGTGCGGAGTGGGATGGTATGTGACTTGGGGTTTTGATGTTTTGTGTGTGTGATTTATTTGTGTTTTAATGTTGTTTTTATTGCATTGAGCTGGTTCTTGGAATCATGAGCTGACAAATACCACCCCTACTCCCCGCGCGCGTACACAAGCAAAATAACAAAAACACAATATCATGACTTTTTACGCTTATCTCATTTTCAAGACTCATTAATAAATACTGCTCATTGACACACTGCTACCCTGTTTCCATCCTGAACACAGCAGAACATGAGTCTGGCTGCCAAAATCAGGAGATTAGCATAAAAATCAGGAGATTGTTTTTTGTGTTTTGTTTTTAAATTGAGTTAGTGTTGGGATGGGTTTAAGTGTGCGAAGGGGCTGGAGAGACTTAAGGGGATTGTTTTTTTAAAAAAAATAAAATCTCATGATTTTAGCTTACACTAATCTCATGGTTTTCTTGTTGAATATACATTTGGTTTCTTTTTTATTTGTCAGCTCATGACTCTCAAGAGCCAGGGCAGCTCAGTGCATTAAAAACAGCATACTAAAATACAGTACAAATAAATCACACATGTAAAACGTCAAAACCCCAACTCGCATATCATCCCACCGTGCACTCCTGAGTTTTGCCATGCAGTGGTCACCACTCTCCCCACATTCTCCCCTCCAAACCCATATCTTTCTCCCAGAGGGGCTCTGGTGGTTGTCCCTAAATCCCTCTCTGCAGACCCCATACCATAATACAATTAAACCAACACCAAAACAAACCTAATTGTATAAAACTCCCACTATGTTGCTTACAACTAAAACCTCACTCCAAAGTTCCACCTCTTAGCCAACATCCAACCCCTCCACACACTTACACCCCCCACCCCGCCAAGAACACTACAACTAGCCTCTCTCTCGCCCATTCATTCTGATAACGTGGCTAAAGAATTGAGAATGGCCAGAGAAGATCCCTTTGCAGTAGTAAGTGCCCTCTCACACTCTTCCTTCCATTTATCAGCCACCTGGAAGCATAAGCCTAAGTACCTGAAAACCTTAACTTGTTGCATTCACCACCCAATAGTACAACTTAAAAGTTGAAGAAAAAACTATTACTTTGGATTTCAGATGATTCATGGAAATTTTATTCGCCTTACAATAGTCTGAGAAACAGTCAAGTTGCCTTGTGAGACCCACGCGGGTTTGAGACGTTATAATTATTTGGGAGCACGGGTCAGAATGCGTTGGATCTAAGACCCACTTAGGGTCTTTAATAGCAAAACCAGTGCCCAGTTTTGGTATGGTGCTGAACTCTGGGCTCCTCTTTCCAACTACAATTTAAATTGTGTACAATCAAAATTCTTGTAAGGTCTTACGAGGGCCCCTAAGTGTACTCCCCACGCAGCAATTAGGGTTGAGGTAGGGCAGTGCAGTTGGTCAGCAGTAGCGTGGGGGCTAGCCTTGCATTTTTGGGTGAGATTGATGAGATCAAGTGAGCTGGGTTTGGTCAAATTTTGGCTGTGTGATACTTTTGTCAGCCAATGGACTAAGGCTATGGAGGCCTTTTTGCATAAACTGGACTTTCCCATAACTATTTGGATGGGAAAGACCTGTGTGCGGCCAGGTCAGAAATTCTTCTCAGGCACGCGGACATGGCTTGTCAGGATGAGATTGCCAGGATTAGGGATTCTCCTCATATGGCAGGTTATCTGGTGATGATGCCAAAAAGAGGGCATGTGGCCTCCTACCTAACCTCCCCGTTTCAGCCAGGGGAAAATTCCTGTTCCTCTGCACACGTTTTAACGCCTTGCCATCCATGGTTCTGGAGGGCCGTTTCCGCACTATTAATTTCTCCGATAGGCTCTGTCCGTTCGACCATCAGGCTGTAGAAACAGTGGGCCATATCCTGTTTGCCTGCCACCTATATGTCAATTTCCGCAACGAATTGCTATCATCATTCTTGTTGCAATATCTCGGTAGGACTGATTCCTATTTAGTGTCCTTGATCCTTTCTGATGCCGATCCAGTGATTTCGTCTCTGGTCTCCAATTTCTTGATTCAGGCTTTGAGTTGTCGGCACCGTTTCCTGCAATTCAAACTCTAGACCAGGGTGAGGTGGTGAGTCATGGTACGCTGCTCTCCTGGTTCATCCCGTCAGGGAACTGGTCGAGCCTAGACAGTTATCTTAGTTTTTCCTTTATTATAGTCAGTTTTTTTTAATGGGGGGGTACCAATCTTTCTGTTCAGGGATTTATTAGCTTGGTTGGGGATTGGGTTCCTGAGGATGTGACGGTGAAAGCCCGAGGCTTTAACTTTAGTACTTATCCCTACGGGTGGTCTGTTTATTGCTGTCTTAGAGCTGTAGGATATCTTGCACCTTGACATTTCTTTTGTTTTGTTTTGTCCCTGTTCTTGTATGGATTTTTGTGTATGGGGGGGTCATGGACTGATCTCTTATGTAATACTGCTTGGGGTTTTTATTTTCTTTTATAATTTTGGTGTTTATATTTTTATTGCGATGACCTCTGGTTATGCAAAATAACCTTCTACATTCATTCAATAACGTGGCTAATGGATTGAATGACCCATTGAAATGAATGGCATATTGGTTTGCCATTTGAAGTCAATAGGAAAATTAATCTGTAAATATGGAAATCGTAGAATTTGAAAGATAAATCTGTAATTAATCCAAATCTGTAAATTGTTCTGAATTCCCATCCCTAATAATTAGTTCTCAGTCTTTAACAGTTTGCATTGTCAAAGTGATGATGGGGGAGATTTTCAAAGTCATATGTTAAACTTTTATCTGCTGCTATTTATACCACTGAAAGTTTCCTCCAGGTCTAGCCCCACCCCCCCGGTATGTTTTTTTAAACTCTAAAGAACTCTCAGAAGTTTAACTTGACCACTCTAGAATATAGATTCGTAATATGGCTGATATTAGATCTCTGAACTTCCTACTTGAGCTAGTAGTGATTCTGCTTTGTGGGGTACATGCTCAGTAACCTGGATAAGTGTAATGGAGCATTTAGCTGTAATAAATTGACTTGAAAGTTTCAGTTCAGGGAGTGGGTTGCTCATCATCGCAGTTGTCTGACACTTGTATGTAGCAACTATTGAGTTGGCATTTCATTAACAGAGGGCATACCCATCTTCTTTTTTTGGGGTGGCGGGGTCGACAGGAGCACATTACACCGTTGCTCCAGAGTCTACACTGGCTGCCAGTTGCTTTCTGGGCACAATTCAAGGTGCTGGTTCTAACCTGTAAAGCCCTAAATGACTTGGGCACCAGATATCTGAAAGACTGACGCCGCCCTCATGTCCCTTCTCGGTCCCTAAGGTCAGCCGAGGGCACCCTCATGCAGATGCCATCTCCCTGTGATGTTTTTATGACTAGGGCACGCAGGGAGGTGTTCTCAGTAGCTGCCCCACGATTATGGAATTCCCTCCCCTTGGAGGTCCGTTTGAGCCTGCTCATCTTCTGGAAACAATGTAAGTCCTTTCTATTTGGCCAAACATTTGGTAGGCGGAGAGAGGGTGGGATGAGATTGGGTGGCGGTGTAGGGGTGGAGTGTTAAGGGGATTTTTTATTGACCTTAATGGCTTTTATTTTTGTCTTCTTTTGTGTGATTGTAAGATGCCCTGGACCTCTGCAGGAAGGCTGGTATAGATGTGCCTAAATAAATCAATCGAATATGTTCTGTGGTTATATACCTTTGTCACAGAATTGGTCACTTGCTTTGGCATATCATCTTTAATTTATAATTTTTGTTCTTATAATAATCTTGAAAATGCAAACTTGATGTTGAGGTCTTCCTGAGTTTGAGAGCCTCAAATGCCAACCCTGGAAGAAGTAACCATTAGACTCCTTTAGAGCCCGATGGGACTCAATGATTCCATAGTATGGGATGTAACCTTTTCCCAAAATGCAATGGAATTGTTGCAATGGTGGTCACCATTTTACTACAGCTGTGTGCCACTGCCTAGTGTTAAGTTCTCTAGTCTTTGTTCTGCTGGCACTTGTGTGTAGCTGCCTGTGGCACTCTGGCATTCCAGCGTGGGGAGAGGGGGGTGCTTAATTGGAGTATAGTGTGTGCTTCTTGCATTGTCCCATTTAGTGTGATAGCAGGAGTTGAGGAGTCGCAGCTAGACGTTACCTTGAAAATAAGGAATGCTAGAAGTGCGACTTACCTGGGAAAGAACAAAGTAGCCAAGGCAAGGCCCAGACAAATGACTGTCTGAAGCTACAAATTGTGTGGGGGGAGGGGAGAGGGGCTTCTGGGCTGGTCCCAAACATAAGAGATGGAGATAAAGTACTTCAAATGATCTTTTTTTATTGGACCAGCTACTGTGGTGAGAATATGCAAGCTTTCAGGCTTCACATAGTCCTTCCTCAGGTATGTAGCAAGCCATAACTATGGATGAGGTCTCAAAAGGTTCTTGTTTAATTGGTGCATATTGGAAGGGAAGGAAGAAGGTTGTGAACCGGGCCATCTGGACAGGAAAGGAAGAGTTAACGATGAACTACGTGGTTTTTCCATTGTGGTGTCCCACTTACTGTTCATCAGTAAGTGTTTTCTATAAGCCTTAGTTTTCATGCATTTTTGCGGGGATAGGAATTAAGGTTATTTCTTGAAAGTGGAATCATTTTAGCACTGCCACAAAATGTAGGGCTTGATGCTTCGATGCTCCAAGAGTACGCAGGACTGTGACTCTATTAATTTCAGACCATTGATCCATCTTCTTTAGGTTTTTGCTTCCAACAGTGATCCATTCCTTACTCTTGAGAGTAAGGCAAGCCACTTTCCCTCTGTAGAAGGGATGGCCTAATTGTGGCTGCTTGTGCACGAGACCGGAGGGCGGGGAAACTGCCGTGAGCTAAGGTTGCAATAGGGAGATCACAGGAATCTCCCCTCATGTGCGCAGGGTTTTTAACGTCATTTGCCCATTTCTGCCGTGATTTCACTCACAGGAGACAGGGCTCAAAATCCTGCCATGTCTCCCGTGAGTGAAATATTGCAGAAATGGGCAAATGACGTTTAAAACCCCCCGCACATGAGTGGCGTTTGTCATGATCTCCCTGCTGCGATTTCGGCTCATGGCAGTGTCCCCCCCCACCCCCCAGTCTTGTGTGAAAGCAGCCTGTGGCTCAGGAACTGCATGCAGCTCTTGGGCAGTTCAAGTGCATCTCTCGGCTAGGGTTGGTCCTGGTCCCTGTGCACCCTGGTCCCCTTAATAGTAGGGATGGGCATTATGGATTCGGATTAATCCATAACTGCAACATGCCTGTTGCAGTTTGGTTTAACTATATACATTTTTTTTTTAAATTACCGTGCATGCACGAAACAGCCACCGGACCATTCTGTGCATGTGCAGCCTTTAAAAAAATGATGGCATCAGCATTGGTGCCACTTTTGAAAAGGGCAGCCAGTCTGCACATGTGCAGTGGCCATTTTGCACATTCACAGATCAGCTGCCCTTTTTCAAAATGATGTTGACACTGCTGCCACCATTTTAAAAAAGGATGTGCATGTGCAGAATGGTCCAGTGGCAATTTTTGCGCATGTACAATGTTTTTTAAAATTTTTTAATTTCTATTTTTAATTGATTTAAATACGTATCCATGATACGGATCTGTAATTAAATCCAGAAATTAAAGATCCAGATCTATAACAGATCTGAATCTTAATTTCCTCTGGGCTCCACCCGTACTTAATAGTCCTGTGTCTTATTTCATTGCACCCAAGTCTCAGAAGTTGAATCACAGCTGCTCCTCAGGATTTCAGCAGTCAGAACTCCAGAACACCGGCTCCACCAGCCAGTGAGTCATGAAACAGGAGGGTGCGTGCGTCTAGTAAGTAACTGCACAGAATAGAGGTTTTCTTCAGTTTTCCTATACAGGGTTGCTGACTGGCTATTCTTCAGATAGCGTCCTTGCCTTTTTTATTTTCATTGAGCACTTTACCTGACTTTTGTTTTTGGCTAGTGGCCAGTAACTAACTTTATCAAGATTTTACACCTAAAGGATACTTTTTTTGGAGCCTTCAAACTCTGTCTCCAGCCATGTTAATATTAGTCTACACTTTTGATTTTGTATACTTTGGCTCAATGGATACAGTAAAACTTTCCTGCCACTTCTGTGGCTTTTGAACAGGTTCCAGGTGGATTTGCTGGTTTAGTTTAAATTATTATCTTCACACTTCGGCCTCCTTTTTACTTAACAACCCTTCTTGAAATTCAAGAATACCACTGTGGTTCCTGGGGGTTCGTTAACCATTCAGAAGGATTTTATGCTGATTGTGAAATGCCAAGTGGTTCTCTTGTGTGTGACCTCCTGAAATACCTGCGGTCTAAGTTGCTCCAGAATCAAGTAATTCAGTTATTTCCCAGCCAAACTGGATGTTATAATGTCACTTCTTCAGGCTATGCAAACTCTTCCACTGTTATTTCTTTGGCAGAAACATTTTCTCGGCGTGCTTAATTCTTCATTAGGTTTTTTCTGGCAAGCTCTGTCTAGGTTTTAGTTAAGTGCAACCTTGCACCAGTTTGACTAAACTGGTTCTGTTAAACCAGTACAATCCCCCATGTGACTGCTCTTTTTTTTTTTATTTGAGGAGTTTAGTTTGTTAACTTCAATCTCTTAGTAACTGACATAAATTAAACTCTGAAGTAAATCTGGTTCAGATTGAAATAAGAACTTGTTTTTTGTTGGTTTGTTTTTTAGTTGAATTGGTTTAAGAACATATCTTAAAATTAATCCAGTGTGTCTGTGTCAACTAGCCCTAACCGCCTTTGCCTGGGTAGTACCTGAATTTATTAGATTTTGGAGTATAATTAGACGTTCTCTGGTATGGAGCAGCCTGATACTTAGGAAGATGGTAATGGCATTAATCTTTCTTAAAAGCTGTTTCTTCAAGTGGAGTACTTGTGTCTTTCCTGTGTCATAGGTTTCCTTGATTACTTAATTGTCTGGCATAGATTCCTGAAATCCTAACTATTTTATTGTGTTTGATTATTTATTGCTAAATCTGATGAACTGCAACTTTTATCTTCCTACTCTTGGCTACCTCTTTTGGCAGCCGAGGGGTAGGTCATGATCAGTATTGCTACTAATCATTTCTATAGTGCTACTAGGCATATGCAGTGCATTAACCACAGATTTCTGGAGACAGATCCCTGCCCAGTGGGCTTACAATCTGATGGACACGGGTGAGGTGAACACAGGGAGAGATGGACACACGAATGGGGAACTAGGCGGAGAGATTGTGACTTGCCCATGGCCACCTAGTGAGTTTATGCCTAGGGCGGGATTTGAACCCTGGCTTCCCAGGTCCAAATTCCAGCACCTTTCTTATCCATTACACCACACTGGCATTCCAATAGATCACACTGTGGGGAAGATCACAAGTTAGTCTCCTCAAAATCACAGTGTGGGGAAGGGAACCAGCCCCTCAGAGATTGCTACTGGGAGGAGAAGGACTTAGAGAGTGCCTCCATGAGGCAGGGAGGAAAAGGCTCAGTGCTCCTCTCTGCTCTTGACTATCAGCTGCTGAGGACCTCTAGAAATGGGAGCCTAGTAGACTGCCTGATGTTGACTCCTGGACCGAGTGAATCATGTGTACCCGAAGTCTGACCACTCCTGCTATAGGCGGATATCTGAAATTCCAAGATTTGGAGGATGGGGGGTGACTGGAACGGTTGCATGTGCAGAATGACTGCCCTCTTACAAAATGGTGCCACCGCTGCCAGCAGCATTTTGGATAACGGTTGCACATGCCTCAGTGGCCATTTTGCACATGTGCACTGCCGCTCCAGCAGCGCATTCTTTCTTTGGACCAAGAAAGAAGAGGAGAAGGCCTGGCTTCCCAGCAGAGGAGCTGGCTCCGCTGCCAGTGGTTGGGCCTCCTCTGCTCCGGACTGGTGATGGGAGTTGACTCCACTGCCAGGCAGCCAGGCCTTCTCCGCCACCCCACAGCGGAGAAGGCTTAGCGGCCTGGCACTGGAGCCGGCTCCAGCCAGCAGCAGAGGAGGCCCAACCACCAGCAGCGTAGCCAGTGGCCCAGCTGGTAGCCGAGCCAGCAACTGTTCCAGTCACCCGCATCCTCCAGATCGGCAGTGGTAGGTGCAGGGACCCAGGGGACGGGGTGTGTGTATAAAGCCGGGCCCCGAGGGTGTGGGTGTTAGATCCCCACCCCCCACAGGATTGGGCCCCAGGGAATGAAGGTGGGGGAGGTTTCCCCAGCCGGCTCTTCCCGTTGAAGTCAGTGGGACGATTTCCCATTGACTACAATGGGAACATAAGATCCGAAAATTGGGAACTGGGATGACCCAATTTTTGGATCCTCTGCTTTTAAACTGGTTTTGGTCTTAAACCTGTTTTAAAATGTTGTAAGCTGCCCCGAGCTGCTGTGGTAGGAGGCGGCGGCAAATAAATCTAGCTTAGATAGATAGATAAATCAATCAATCAATAAATAAAATTAAATAAACCGAAAAAGCCTTTATCAAGCTGTTTCTCTTAAAAACAAAACTGACAGTCCCACCCCTGCTAATTATGCAGATCCATTCTTTGGGGGATCTCATTTAGTAATGCAGAGGCCTCACTTGCAGACCTGATGCTTAACTTGTGGGAACCCTCACTTTAGAGTATGTAACCATGTCACCTGTGTGGTATCCAGTTGGCAAAAACTTATTCTTTAACAGCAGCCACTGATTTTGGGAACAGTACTAGGTGGCTTCATCACAAGCAGCTATTTCTCTTGCTCACAAATTTGCTAAAGAGTGTTCTCCATCTTGCTTCTCCTCTCAGGACAAGACATTTCAAGGAGAGTATTGAATTTATCCACGAGTGCCGTCTTAGAAGCGAGGGCTGCCTTGTTCACTGGTACGTATGCCATTTGCTCAGAAGCATTTTAAACACAGTTTTGTCTCATTTTGTTGACAATTCTGTGCTTCTATGTCTCTTCCATTATAACAGGGGTTTGGAACCTGTGGTCCGTGGGGTAAATCCAGCCCATTGCTGTGTTTTATTTGGTCCCTTTCCTATTCCTGATTCCGACCTGTGGATCCAGTCCCTACCCTCATTCACTGAAAAACTGTTTCACAAAAGGGATATCTTTATTTCCTGTTTAGATAGATTCAAATTCTGGTGAATCGTCATGGTGGTGAAGTGACCTTTACCCACGTTAGAAATAGCTGTATTCTTATTTCTTGACCCTGTTTTGTTGCGGAAAAATAATCAGCATGCAGTGTGTTTTTCCATCTGAAGGACTTATTTCCAGTTTCAGAAGAAACAGCACCATTCTCTCTCTTGCTTTCTGGCTCTCACATGAAGACTTTATATTTGTTCTTTCTTCAGTAATCTGTGTCTTCTGAACTAAAAAAACAGAACCTGCCTACCATATAGCTTTCCGTGCAACAGTCAGATATATTAAGGAAAAACTTCCTAACTCCAAGAACCATTGGACAAAGGAATAAGTTGCGCCGGGAGGTGTTGGAATCTTTTTCCTTGGATGTATTCCAAGTGTACAAATTCTGTGATGGTGTAGGTAGAGGATATTCTGTGTTGGAGCAGGGCATTGGACTAGATGACTCTTGACATCCCTTCCAACCCTACAATTCTATGATTCTGTGGGTACAAAAACTCCAGTGGAAGGAATCCGGTCTTGCTCTGTCAAGTGCCGGGCACATTTATGATGCTACGTAAAACGATCTTTTTATTTTCCAGCTTTTGACTTAATGTATGTCTTGTATTTTGTGTATGCTGCAGTCTTGCTGGAGTCTCCAGGAGTGTAACGTTGGTAGTCGCTTATGTCATGACCATCACTGACTTTGGCTGGGAGGATGCGCTGTCCGTTGTACGGGCAGCAAGATCCTGTGCCAATCCTAACATGGGCTTCCAGCGACAGCTACAGGAGTTTGAGAAAAATGAGCTTGATCATGTAAGCATTTTTTCTTTCTTTCTTAAAATATATAAAAAACTAAAAACAATAATAATAATTGATGGCATAAGCTGTAAGAATCAGCACAGTCTTAAACATTTATCCATTTATACTATACTCCTTTGGGTTACACTTAGGCAAATATCAGTTATGGTTTCCATGTTGTCTTTCTCTTTTCTTTCTTGTCCTTTTAAATTTCTGTGCATCGGTGACCGGTAACTGTTGATAGTGGGGGGAAGAGGGTACAGAAGTGGAGATTAGGCATGGGTTCTATAGGGCTTCTGAAAATCTTGGGGGGGGGGGGCACATGCCCCCTGTGTCCCTCCCATGTCTGTTTTACAATATAAATGCAGTGCTTTGTCTTAGTTCTTGCATGTTAGAAAGCTGTAGAAAATGCAGCTAGGTGGCAACAAGTTCCTCATAAATTGCCCTTTAGTGAGGCAGAGCTTTTTTCCATAGTGAAAATGTATCAAATTCTGTCTTTCCATTCACCTTCATCCAGAGGGGTTGCTTGTTCCCATGGTCTAGCTATCAGATTTGGGGCTTTTGTTACTCTGCTACTGCAGAGATGCAGTAGATGCAGAGAGGTCTATAATAGCCCATGATTGGCGGTTTGTGAAATAATAATAATAATTAGTAAACTTTATTGCTTGGCCTATTTGGCCATTGCAAAAAATATATAAATCAATTAATCGATTCAAAATACAAAATAGGTATTTAAAATAATTTAAAATACAAGAAGTTCAGTAACTCTTGGACACAAGTGGTTACCGACCCACACACTAAATAGATCTCCCCCATAATTGAGCTTCAGTCTGCTCTGCCACATCCATTCCGCCACGGCCTCCAGACACTGGGATAG
>QEPC01010291.1:3571360-3589594 GCA_003113815.1 Sphenodon punctatus | reverse complement strand
AATAAATAAATAAATAATCCAGCATGGGAAATCAAATCAGTCTATAATAAAATTAGTACATACTATGTTGCTGCTTTCATTTTCAACTTTGTTATTAACTATGCCGAATAGTGGGCCACTTTCCCCTTTATTTCTGGAGAGCGATCACCCAGAAGGAGGCTCACGTAGAATTTGTGGGATCTTCCCGGGAAAGGGGCAGTTAGAGGGGCAATATAGTTCTCCCGAGCCCTGAGATACAAGGTTCATTCCATTAAAATATGTCCCAATGATTCAACAAGATTTAAATTACCCTGGCAATGCCAGTCGGCCAGAGGGATACCTCTATATCTACCCTCAGTCAATGCAGAGGGAAAGAAATTTAATCTAGCCAGGAAGAAAAGCCGCCTTATCCTCTGCGAAAAGCTGCCATCCAGATACGGCATAGGTGAGCGAGAACTGTTTGCAATCACTGGGTATATCCCCAAAGCCCTACTATCTCCAATAGCAGATCTTTAATTCTTGCCGATTATTGTCCAACAACCTTTCTGCCAACATCTTTTTGGCCCACTCAAATCACAAAGGGAACAGGGCCTCTAGGCTAAACCCCAGGTGGTTTATTTTATCTTCCACTACAGCAGCCCACCTATTAAGAGTCTTATCCTCAAGGACCGATTGTGACCACGGGGCAGCAATTTTGAAAAAAAAAAAAGATGTAGCCAATAAGATATTGCTCCCAACCAAACCCTCTCTTGGAGTGATGATAAGCAACATTCCAAGCAGTAAAGCCCTAATAAAACCCGATTGGAGTTTTTCCAGGCCTTTAGTTTTACCTATTGCCCACAAACGAGCTCCATATAACATCTGGGGCATAGATTCGTGGGTATAGATTTTAATCGCAGGAGTGACCAATTGTCCTCCCCTTGACTTGAAGAAGGCTACTAAGGCCTTGTGTAGTTGTTTGGCCTTACCTTGTACTGCCAGGAGTTGCATCAACCAAGCCCCATTTGCTTGGAACAAAAGCCCCAAATATTTATACATATGAACTTGGGCGATTTCGTTATTATCCAACTGCCATTTGTGTCTCGATTTCCTATGAGAGAAAACCATGACCTTTGTTTTGTCTTATAATTGATTTCAAGCAGATTATTCCTGCAGTAAATCCCAAATGACTCTTAAGAGTCGCCTCAAGCCCACCTGGGAGCGTGAGAGCAACACCGCATCATCTGCGTAAAGTAGGCATGGGATACTTGTATCTCTCAACTGAGGGGCATGAAAAACAGGTGCTGCAAGCTCATCCAACACATCGTCCAAGTAAATATTAAACAGTGTTGGGGCTAATATACGGCCCTGCTTTACTCCCCTTCTAGTTATAATTTTGTTAGACAAGACTCCCTGGCTATTTATTCTAACCTTCATTGAGGTGTTCCTATACAAACTGAAAATTAAATACAGCAATCTCCCATCCATATTCAACGCAGCTAGCTTTCCCCACAGGCACGAAACCGTGTCAAATGCTGCCTTGAGATCGAAAAAAGCAGCGTACAGTGCATTTGAGGGGCCAGCATACTTCTGGATAAGATGCATAAGCAGAAAACAGTGATCACTAGTTGATCTGCCATCCCTAAACCCAATCTGTGCATCTTTCAAAATGCCCTTTACCTTCAGCAATTCTTTAAGTCTCAGAAGTAGGTATTTTGCATAGTTTATTCACTATACTTAACAAGCTAATGGGCCTGTAATTTCTGGCCTCTGCCGGGGAACCCTTCTTGAATATTGGCACCACAGTGGCCTGTCCCCAGTCCGCTGGGATATTCCCAGAGATGTTTATCCCTGTAAAATGAGCCGCAAGAACTGGGGTCCACCATTCAAACCCAGATTTCAGTAATTCCGCCGGGATAAAATCCATCCCAGGGGCTTTACCGACCTTTAAGCTTTTTATAAGTTCCAATATCACCTCCGGAGATACCAGGTCCCACTCAGGTGGAGATGAGGATAAAGTTGGAAAAATGATATTTGAACTCGGGGCAGAAAATAAAGACCCAAAGTGTTCCTCCCAAGCCACAACTGAGACTACTGTCAAGTCAAGTCAAAAAAACAACTTCTCCTGGCCAATACCCCAGACCAACTTCCAAAATCTTGACAAGTTTATATCCTTAGAAGCCTTATCGAGAGAATCCCAAGCCCGTCTGTTGAAACTCTCTCTCTTTAAAGTCAAAAGTTTCCTATGGTCCCTTCTTTTACTCAGCAAATCAGTCAAGAAACATTTCCTATGGGAAGCCTTAAATTTACGGCAGAGACATCTCAGTTCATTCCTTGCCTTCAGACAATCATTGTCATACCAGCTAGAGGAAAGCCTCCCCACCCGCTTTGCCAATGGGCTGCCAGACGTTTTATTGGCAAGGAAGGGGACAAGTCAATCAGTTAGACCTTGGTACCAAGTCACCAGTTCCTCCAGCGATTTGGCCTCCACAATCCTGTTAAAAAATTGCATTCCCTTCGGGGAATAAAGGGTAGTTATCATAGAACACTCTAACTGCTTCTCCCAACGCTTCCCTGACCCAAATCATTACTGACTTGGAGTATAGGGAGAACTTCATTGCCATGGGCTTGGGGCCCACCCAGATGAAGGATAAGAGGAATATGGTCGCTCTCCATCTGAGAATCCACCTGAAAGGATTTAACTAGATGGATTAAGCTTAGAGAGATTGATATATAGTCAATTTTACTACAACCCCTGATGGAAAGATAAGTGAACTCCCCTGGGCAATCACTCCAATAACGTCCATTTAATATGTACAAATCCAATTGGTATAAATAATTTGGCCAAGAGAATGCCATTCTTGTTTAAGCCTGAGTCCTTTGCCCTTCTTTCCCCAAGTGGTGAAAAATCTTCATTTACCCAGACTCCCCTTTTGTGGCACAGATCCTGATCATTCTTGCCCATCCAGGCATTAAAATCTCTTGCCAGCAATAGCCTGGAATCAGGGTACAAATTACGAATCCGCTCCAGGAAAGCGGCCAGCTCGAACCAGTCGTTTTCCACATAATGCGTGGAATTACTGGTGCAGATATAAATACAAGCCACCAGAAGAGACCAATGTGGTGCCTAAAGAAGGCAGCCACAACCGCAAGAAATGTCCCCGGGTAAGGGCACTATTTTCACCTTCAATGTATTTGACAAAAGGCATGCTGTGCCACCACTTGACCTGCCCCTCAATTGTGGGTGGGCCGCTTCCTGCCAAATTACCTCGAACCCAGGTAAACTTGGTTTGGTCACACACCAAGTTTCCTGTACTAAAACTACGTCAAAACTCCTCAGGAAAGACTTGCTTTCGGGGTCCTGAGATCTAGCTCTCCACCCAGCCACATTCCATGCCAAGATCCTCAGAGAATCAGGACCTCACTTCCCAGAAAGTCAGTCCACCTTAGGTTTGACCATAGTATCCAGATCCTCTTTATTAGCTGTAAAAACCAAATCATTGCTATTTCCTTGTCCATCCCGAGACCATGTAAACGCATACTAATTTGGGGAGTCCCTGTCTCCTGATCGGGGGGGATTGCTGGCACAGCTGTCTTACCCTTCCCCCTGGCAGGCACACCCCACTCTTCATAGGTCAAAAGGGACTTATTTGGGAGCAGGTACAGCATACCATCTTGATTAACAGGCTGCTCAGAAATTCTGTTAAATTGGGAGGGGCTCCCAACCTCTCGCTCTGCAAGCTCACGGAACTTATCCCAGCTATTACTTGTTTTTTCCTGAATACTAGTTCCAGGATTTGCAACATAAATCACCCCTGGATCGAGATCTCCCTCAATATACACTTATCTCCTGAGTGCTTCCAAAATCCGGCTGAACCACCTCCACTCCCACCTCCAATGGATAGCCCCGGGCAGGAGTTGGAGAGGAACAATTATCAAACCACCACCACCACCAGGGCCCCCTCCCCCAACAACTAAGGGGCCCATACTTGCCACTTCCTGGGCCGTGACCTCTTTACCCTGGGGGGGGTGGGTTATTAACATTGTGTCGTTAGTAATGTCAAGATTACAGCTATTAGGCGCCAAGGTACCAATCTCCATGTCCTCCATTAAATTATGTCCTTTACAGGGACCTGACGAACACTCCAGATCCGCTAGAATGGAATTAGAGGGTAAACTCAAATGTTCTGGATCCCGAGTTAGGCCCAGCATGGTCTCCAACCAGGGGTGTCGCCTGCAAGGAGTCAATGCTATTACCTTGCGGCCCCCCCTGGAACCTACCCGGGGACTACCCTTCAAAATCTGGAGGTTATTATTAACATAAATTTTAGCTATGCGGACCCTGTTACGAAACAGCGTTTTACAGGCTTCCCAAATACGATCAGGCAGCGCACTATTTCTAAATGAAATCACACATTTAAAGAACCCCCTATTCCTTTGGAGTATCTGTATATCCTTAATGTCCCTGAGATTACATGGACGGTGTAGCAAAGTTCTAATATGACTAGCCACCAAATATGGGGTGGACCACTGCGGGACATGTCCTGAAGGCAGCGGGTAAACTGAAAATACAACCGCATGGCTACAGTAAATAAAATTACCATCCTGCCCCTCCCCCAATGCCTGGGGAAACCTTTGATGCTGAAGAGGTTCTGTATCAGAGCGAACCTTGGGCGTCTGTGCCATACAATTTGTCCCCTCTGCAGGTTTCCCATTTTCCTCACTCTCCCCCACCCCCCCCTTATTCACATACTTAATACCCATCTTAGATTCCTCAATAATCTTAGTTAAGATATTAAGTTGGACAAAAATATGATTCAGAGTTTTTACAATAAGGGTTGTTTGCTCAGCGATCAAATGAGCCCAGTTCTTATCAATACCACAGCTGTCCATTAGTGGATTGATTTGCAGATTTCTTGGAGTAGGGGATTCTAGGGAAGCAGGGCCACTTGGGGGTTCAGCTTTCTCTTACGTAATTCCCCGCCGTCCCTCCAAGGGGACTGGGTTCCTGCCTGGGCCCCCATCGACTCCTCGGAGTCGAGGATCGCATAGCGATTTGAAAGTTGTATCCCTGGGGTCAGGAATCCGGCCTCAGCCCGAGCCTCCTCTTTGTACTTAGACTCCATGAAGAATTTTTCCAACTTCCGTTGTTTTTGTGGGGGGACCCCCCTGGCCCTCCCCCACAGTCTTCCTCCTCAGTTTTGCAGGCATCCCTAGGCCACCCAGACTGCAGTGGAAGAGACTGAAGAAAACAAGAAACACTCATAGCCGCTCCTGCCGGCGCCTAAGGCTGCACAGCCCTTGTGCATGCAGCCCTTAGGTGCGCTGCCCCGGCGCACGCCACTGGCACCGCCACCAGCATCTGCTTGTTTTTATGCCCCGGGGAGGGGTTCTGAGGCGCTAGCTCCATCCCGCTCACCGTTGTCCCAACACAGGTGCTCGCTACACTCCTGCTGCTCTGCAGAGCGTCTCCAGCCGCCACAGCACTTTGCCACATGCCGCTGGCAGCGTCAGCTTGTTTTTATGCCCCGGGGAGGGGTTCCAAGGTGCTAGCTCCACCCCGCTCATCGTTGTCTGAACACAGATGCTCGCTGCACTCCCGCTGCTCTGCAGCGCGGCTCCAGCCACCACAGCACTTCGCCACACCGGTTTGTGAAATATCCAAAAGACGGAAAGCTTTGGGAGAGACATGTCAGTTATTGTGGGAATATTCTCTTACACTTCAACCACCCCCTCCTTTCCCCCCACATCGCCCCACCTGGTATACTGGGGCAATCCCACATGCAAGTAGTTTTCATAAAAACAAACCTCCAGTTTGATCAGTAAACAGGTTTATTTTGCTCCATGGCATGAAATCTCACACACAATGCGGCAGTATTCTCCCCCACTCCTCCTAGTTGGCCTGTAAACAAAACTCAAGACCCAAAAGCCAGTCTTGGTTCTCTGTGGTTTCTGCATCACACGCACAGAGCAGATCTGCTGTGTAAGAAAGTACCATTTTATGTAGGGTAAAATTTTCAGCAGTACCTACATGATTTTTCCTAAACGATTCTTGGTGAGAGTTACAGTGCAATCTTCTGAGTTGGTAGCACTTGGCACAGGTGCAAGTCCCTTTCACTTCAGTGGGACTTGTGCCTGTGCTAAGTGCTGATACCAGCACACTCTGCTTAGAGGATTGTGCCCTAATGCTCTGAAGTACCAAAGAACTTTTTCTTGCATGCTTTGCAACTGAGTTCATTAAGTTTCATTTAAGCATGGGACTGTCTAATAGGAATTAACCAACCTGTCTTAAGCTACCGTGTGGATTCCAGCCCCACAGGACCAGGTCAGGAGCAATATCCGCTTGAGCCCCTCAGCCAGACTGGGCTCCCTAACTGTAGGAAGCCCCGCCCCCTACAGTGTTGTGATGCCACAGTTGTCTCCAGGAGGTGGATAGGGTCAAAGGAATGCCTTGGCCCCAGCTATGATGGAGTGCTGTTATGCTCTGTGTGTAGGGGACACCCAGATGCATCAGGCCTGGGCTCAGGGGCATAACTACAATAGATGCAGCAGGTGCAACTTCATGGGGGCCCACACACATGTAGAGTGCACATGCACACTGAAGTGGAGTACCCCAGTAGGGGGCCCATTCCATCTTCTGCAGTAGGGCCCAGTCCCACCTAGCTGCACCCCTGCCTGGACTCCGAAGAGCCTAGCTGCATTGAGCCTGACCTCACCTCAGGCTTTAATGTAGACAGGCTCGGGCCCAGATTTTTGGCCTGAGCAGCTCTAATGTGGATGCTCTGAAAAATGTTTAAGCTTAAGGCTAGGGAAAGGCCATATTCAAACACAGGCTACATTTGCATATATAAAACTAAACAGACTTACCAAAGCTGAAGAAATTCAGGGTGTTGCACGTCACTGTGGTATCATTCACACTACGTTCCTAAACCAATTTACTACCATCACCATCTTCCCCCAGCTGCCATGTCATGAAAGTGCACACAACCTATCCCTTCATACCTGGCATGCAAAACATTCCAGAATGCCAGAATAAGAGTTGTCAGCGGGAGAGAGACTTCTCTTTCTAAACTAAAGTAATGTGAACCTTTCCCTTGTTTGGTTGGCAAATTCAGTATATAAATCACTCGCAGGCTGCATTGCAAAGGGGTTTATCTGCTCCTGATTATTCCGAAGTATATCTGTTGTGCTCTACTCCAGAATACTGTCACTTGATTTGTGAACAATACCGATACAAGCAAGTTAAGGGTTTATGAAACACTTGTGTGAACCATGGCCAAAGTTAAGTTTAACTTTAAAAAGTCACTTCTAATTCATTTTGAAAGTGTTTACATGGGGATTTAATTCACATTAACGAACCCACATGAACTAATACAATGATGCTGAGATGAGCCCCAAGTCACTTGGCTGCTTTGCAAATAATCCCCAGAGTCATTTTTGGACCATCCCAGCATCTAGTATTGTTCAGCATACTTCAGACCTTCAGACCTCTGTTTCACCTTGGGTCATTTTTAATTTAAATGAATGGGATGGGTGGCCTGGATTTGTTTCACCCCCCTCCCCCTCATTCTCTTGCAGTATAGAGCTTAGAAATTACTGCTGTATTTTTAAACAATGCACTTTTCAATGGGTAGAAATTTGTTTTTCAAAAACATTCAACTGAATCTCTCCTGGGTCATTCAGAACTTGTGTAAATGGGAGCATAACTGATGTTTCACCATGGAGGGACTTTCCAGACTGGTCCCCTTCCTCTCTTGTACGAGGGCTTACAGTCATTTCAGGGGTAATTGGTCTGAGCTAAAAAGACTGATTATCATCACTATTATGCAAATGGCCTGTGAAGACAGTAGCCTAGAGAAGGTTTTCAAATTCCAGAATGGAGGGCTTCTACAGTTTCTTTGCTGAAAGGAATATTTGAGGCTAGAAGAAGAAATGCCCAGCTATGGACATAGCATATTCAGACTGTTGCTCATCTCTCATTCACCCCGTGTGCTCATTAACTGCACATATTCATTCATTGTTCATTGTTGTTCCACGTTGTCTGGGTAGAAGCTTCCTCCCTGAACACATACGCTCTGCCCTGCCTCCCAACATTAAAATCCCTCCTAAACACCTGCCTCTCTCATTGAGCCTTCCCGAACTCTTCACCCCCATAGATACGTTTCTCCTTATACGATCTCATCCTTCATTATTCCCATCCTCCCTTGTAACTAAGTTAAGCATGTCCACATGCAACTTATCAGCTACAGGAATGTAGCCCTTTCCCCCTCTTTGTGCTCCTCCCTTTGTTTCCCCTCCCCTTGGCCATTCTGGATTGTAAGCCCCTTGGGGAAGAGACCTGTCTATAAACTTGACAGCAAGTGCCAAGCACATTGATGATGCTATATAAATAACTAATAATAATGTCCATCAGACTATGAACTGCTGAACTTACTGGCATGCTTTGTTTTTCATAGACTTTCCCTAGATGTGTACTAAGGCCTAAGGTTACCTTAATGACAAAATATTATGGGTATTCCTTGTGTATCTGTTAATGACATGGGTGTGTCCATTTGTGTAGATTTCGCACTTCTCTTTATTTTATTTTTTCTGTCCTGGGATAGCCAAACTGCCCAGTTGACCAGCAAGGATCATATGGCTTAAAACCGTTTTGCGTTGTTCCCAGTATTCATTTCTTGAGCTGTTTGACTAGAAAGTGACTGACTGATGCAGGCTCGCATGAGTACATGGCCTAAAAGACCTTAGTACAGACTATGGAACTGAAATGTTTTGAGGGCAAAAATGCCATGTACATGATTTAAAGTAATATTTTTTTAAAAAAACAACAACATTAGGACAACATCTGCAGTCTGATAGGCCAAAGTACCTCAGATCTACTATTAAACAAACATGTTGAAAATATACATCTTTATCTAGCAGCTGGTGATGCTGAATTCATGCTTTTTTCCAAACTGAATTGAGCATGCGTTTGCACACATCTTGCATATATTAAAACTGGTCTTTTTAAATAAGCTGTTGTATAAGTTTATTAAATACACACTACATGTGCATGGTACAAGATCTTAAATTCTACAAGTCGACCCTTTTTGCCCCACCCCCGCCCCCCCTTCCTTCCTACCTACCTACCTACCTAATCAATGGTTAAAGGACTTGAAAAGAGAAACCTCTGGTGCTTCTAGCCAGGACCTGATGATCTGATTGGCAATAGGGGCCCTAGGCTACAAAAATCAAAGGAGATTAAAGGCTTAAAGGGAAATGTTCCAAATACTCTACTGTGGCTCAGGGGTGTGGGCAAGCGATGGCTTGTTGGTAGTTATATTGTTTTGTTTTCTTTTTCCATATGTAAGGCCAGACGGAGTGGATACAAGCAAGTTTTGGTTGAGCAATTTTAAATTTTACTATGGCAAATCCACTGTATGGACAATCTGTACCATGGTTTGATTTTGGTCTATTCTGTACTGCTTTGCTCATTGGGCAAAGCCTGTGCGAGCTCTGGAATATAAATAAAAAATGCTAAAATGAGGGTGGGGGGAGTCAAAGAGGAAGAGTGGGAATCAGTCGTTCATTGAAGCTCCACAAACATCAAGCAGCTAAGCAACGCCAGAGCATTAGCAGCAGCTTCGGCAACGAAACATCATTGCCAGATGTAGGAAGCTGAAGAATAAAGTGAGGGGAAAATGGAAGAGGCGAATTTAGCATGTGTGCAAGCACGGTAGTATGATGCAGCTGAAGATCATGGCCATGCCCTTAGCCCACAGCCATAACTGTGGTCATATGTTAAAATCAAGCATTTGTTTTGAACCCATGTCCTTCAAACACATATGCATATAATCTCCTGTAGATCATAGAATTTTTAAATAGAATTCTAGAGTTGGAAGGGACCTCAGAGGTCTGTCTAGCTGTTCCGTGGGCAAAATTAAGCATGTGAACAAGCTTTTGGAGAACGGGCCTGTATCAGAGACACTGCAATATAAATATTTAATATATTTCCTCCCTCTGCTTTTGTTCACCAAGTAATTCTAAAAACACAGAACCCATTCCACACTATGGGTGCAATCCTCCATCTCTTGAAATCAGTAGCTTGGCTCCCATAGACTTCAGTGGATGGAGAATTGTAGTCTGCGAGTCAGTCCATCTATCTTGCACACAGTTGTTTAGAATGTAGGTGCCATATTGGTCCCAAGTGCATGAGAGAAAAGAGAAGGGCTGTAATTACTCTGGAGTAAGTAGTTTGTGGATAGCAATGAGGGTTGCCACCTTGCAACATTTGATCCTGAGACTTCCATAGATCAAAATGGGAATCTTGGGGTCTAATGGTGAGAAGTGGCAGCCCTAATTGGGACCCAGTTAGTTAATTTGATCATTTTTTCTTGCCTTGGCTTTTGTTGACTAGCATGCAAGCTTCTGAGCTACACAGAGTTGTGCTTCCGATGGGTATTTTACACACACTATTTCTGTCTCGCACATCTCTTTTGAGCCTCAAACACTGATTTAAAAATGTTTTTTCTTCTAGGTCCAGGTGTGTTATATTGGGGATCAAGAGCACATTTCATTTCCAATCTTGTTGCCTCCATGGCTCCATTTTGAAACTTAAATATAATATCATAGCTCTGCAAACGCATGCAGAGTATATCAAATAGCAGTCATGATTGTGACTCCATCTACAGATAGGGAGCAAAATCCATGGTTTGGGAACCTTTTCCTTCTAGTACTTATCCCACATAAAAGGCAATGCAGTTGCCTTAGAGAGCTTATCCCAACTCAGCAAGGCAGGTGTGTCATTTTTAAGAATCTGATGAGTAGCTCCATGAGTACCCATACATACGAAGTGCTGAAAAGCATCTCCTGAGTCCCGCGTTGAGAGAAAAGCTGCGCAGGGGGTGTTTACATGCTCCCCGTTGTTGGTGCTGCTGCCAACAACAGAGAGCACGTCCCTTCCGGCAGCGCGGGAAGCATGTAAACACTCCCCGCGCGGCTTTTCTCTCAACGTGGGACTCAGGAGGTGCTTTTCAGCACCTCGTATAAAAGCGGCCTTAGTACCCTGGTGTGTAAGAGTCCTGGTGTTCTATATGAGTGCTTGTGCTCATTGGGCCTAAAAGGCTTCAATCTTGTGATTTTTCTGCACTGACTTTGTGTGAATCTTCGTCTTGTTTGCTTTTAATTTCTCCAGTTCAGACGGTGGCTCAAGGAAGAATACGGTGAGAACTCTTTGCAGGATGAGCAAGAGGCCAAAGAACTTCTGAGGAAATATAAAGAGCAGGCAGAAGTCCAGCCAAGCACCACTGGAAGACAGTGGAATAACAACATTTCTTCAATGTCTTCCCTCGCATACAACAACTATACAACAGAAACATAATCGTGCACGCTTGCATTCTCTTTCTTCCTGTGGACTGTTTAAAAACAAGTCACCAGAGTCGTTTTCTTTTCCTGCGATTCTCTTCAGAAACTATGAGAGCTGTTTGCTTCTGAAAAGCTTCTTGATAATTTTTTTTTTAAAAAATCAACAAACTATCGTGCGTGTGCGCGCATGTGCGTGAACACAATTTTATAGTTTATATAACACCAGGCTCCCTCAGTGCTGCCCTTTCTGGGGATACACACACCTTTGTCAGACTCCTAAGAGTCAGCCTTTGTAGCACAAATCTCTAAGACCCACTTGTGTACACCAAATGTCATCCTCTCCAAAGGATGCCATTGCTAAGAATATAAGCACTGTGTATTCTTTGCTTGTACTGTGGTTTGGTCTTTGACCATAGCTACCTCAAAACCTGCTTTCTCTGCCATTGCAGTCATTAGCATCAGTTTCAAAATTGCCATGTTCAATCACAATTTAATGATGGGTGAACAACATGTTCACAAAATGTTCATTATTTTGCGATGTCAGATCTCCATTTAAATTTTTCACTATGTTCTTAATTTTGATTACGATGATTTTAAAAAGAGAAAATTCATTAAGAGGCAAAATATACAAATTAAGTCCACTGGCAGTGAAAGAAATATATTTCTTATGGCTGTGACGGGTATGTTCAAGAGATTGCATTTGTAAGGTAAATGTTAAAGAACCACATGATAAATTCTGCTCTTGTTCACAGTTTTTCCCATTAAGTGAGTAGAGCTATTCCAAATATATATAGATGGATGTGAGAGCACCACTGAACCCTACATCTTTACTTCCAGTGTTAGATGGCAAGGAGAGAGTTGTTGCAGGAAGATTCTAATGCAGAAAAAAAAGTTCTGCCAACTTGCAAAGGTATTTAACAATAGAATCAAGCTAGTTTAAACATGCACTAAGTGCTGCGTGTAAGAGAAGCTTTCAAAGCACTAACTACATTAGGGGTAAGTATTTTTCAATCAGAAGACTTTCCTCTTGTCTAAGGGACTGGCTGTGGTGTTATGCAGTCAGAGTTGCAAACAACATGGCACCCCTTGTACCAAAATAAAAAGACAATCGGTAGAATGTATGTGGCGTGTGTATGTTTATATATACGCAGATGTTAGCTACTTGTGATGCACACAATGTTTTGTAACATTTTGTTGCACTTCTTTCTCCACTGCAACACTTTTGGGAGCTGAATAATTTAAAATTATTGTGCTTAGTTGAATGTCATAGAGTTGTGATATCGGCTTTTAATTTTCATATTTTCTTTTCCTTTTTAACTGGTGATTGATGCTGCAAAAATAAACTTTTGAAATAGCATACATCTGGTTGAATATCTGAATAGCCAACTCATTCCCTAATCTACACAAGCACACATACTAAAGCTGCATTTGGAAGGCAGAAAAGCATGAGAAGTATGAACTACTACAGCAGAGAGAATATCTCTCTGCCAGCAAATGGAAACTCCTGTCACTTCTTAAATGGGCAGAAAACTGGTATCGTTGCTTAGACATAACTAGGCACAAGCCCTGTGTGGGGAGCAGGACTTCAAAATTCACCCATTATTAAGACCGGAAAGGCTGGCAGCATCAGCCACAGTTGGCCCCTTATTATGTTTTTCTCAGAAAAGGCTGGGATTCTCAAATGCCTTCTGCTGGAGTAGCCTCACTGAAGTCCGCAAGCCTACTCCAGAGTAAGTGGGTTGAGGATTGCAGCCAAAAGAAAGAAACTGCCTTTGCCCACCAACGTGACCAACTCTTTTCTCTCTTGCCAGATTTCTCTTCTGACAGCTTTCCAATAGCAGCTTTCAGGGCATTCCCAGTATCCAGCTATTTGACTACACTGCTGTTTGATTATTCTCCAAACCAGAGTCAGTGTATTTTCATAGCTGGTGCTAAGAATTTTGACCATGTATCCATTTTTATTGCATTGTTGCACCTTTCTGAATTGAAGTATTCTCCTTGTCTTGGCTTCCACCACAAAAGACATAAAACTGTTAACAGTTTTTTGAGTATCCTGATGGCAATGTGTAATTCTTTGGTAAATTTTCTATATATTGTGGTTGCAAACAAATGTTTTGGCATAATAAAGTAAGTTCATCAGTATTTATTACTCTGATTTTTAACTCTGAAATAGCTGATTTTTTTTGTGGAGCGTGGATTGAGAAAATATCATGGTGATTGTTTTAAATAAAAATAACATAGTTTGTAATAATGGTCGCTTGGTTATAACTATGGAAATAGTCCTCTCACTGTTTAGTCTCGTTCACCTTTAGTGCTGATGGAAGTCCTGCTAATTTCCAAGGGATTCATGCTGGCACTTGGTGCTAGCCCTGGCACTAATCAGTTTGAGGATCATGCCTTCAGTAAGCAAGAGATTATAATAAATACTTAGAAGCACCAAGATTTATATAATTCTTGGTTTGTTAATCTTCATGATGGCACTCTAGTGAAATTTTGTGCTTGGTTGCCTTTCCTAATTATTTGTATTTAATAAGTTCTACAAGTTGTTTTTAAAAAAATAAATAATAAAAAAATGTTAGTATCTTATCTTTGTGTATCTTTTTTGAAAGAAATGTAATTTCTTTGGAATGAATTACCTACTATGTTATAATATACCCTCCAGTGGATGTGAGATCGGGGACTTTTACAGAGTCCATGAAGGTCTGAGACTTGGTATGGGGTTCAGATTATTTATCATTTATACAGCATTTTTGGTATTCAAAGTGCTTTGTTCACTCTCGCAACAACCCTGTAGGGCAGGTCGCTATTATTCCCACTTTGCAGATGGGGAAACAAGGCTGAAAGTGAGTGACTTGACTAAGGCCACCCAGTGGACCTATGGCTAAAATGGGATTTAAACCCTGGTCTTATAGAGCCAAGTCCAGTGTCTTATCCACTAGGCTACACTGGCTTGCAGAAGTGCTTCTTTTTCTCAGGGTATCTCTCTGCAGTCCTGAAAGAACTCGAGTTCTTTGCATTCTTCTGTTTGGCAACTAGAAAGAGATCGATCAAGAAAAGGGAGGGGATGGGGAGATGCCTGAGCCTTTGAGGGAAGGGCGGGGTAAAAATTGAATGAATGAATGAATAAAATCATCAGCCTGTAGAAGTCCAAAGCTGGACAAAGGCAAAGTCCTCATGCCTAATGGCCCCCATTTGGGGTCTTCTGCTTGTTGCATCCTCGTTCCCCACATCTTACTAAATCTCAAATGCAGCAGTGAACGGCTGTGGGGCAATAACATTTCCTTAACATGCCCCTTATAATCCTCCAGCTATCTTGGTCAAGTTTTATCATTGCACTTAAGATTTTGTAGACATACTCCTTTGCCACAGACAATAAATCCTATACCAGTGGCATGTTGATTTCTGTTCTTTTCTAAATAATCTGTGATTACACAAAGATGGCCTACTGTGCTGGATGCTTTTCTAAATACTGCTTGTCCTATATTTGGGTTAAAATCTAAGGATCCATTAATCTATTGGAAAAAAGTTTTGGTTTTTTTGTTTTGTTTTAAATCTGCTTCTTGTTAGTTTCGCTAGTTCTAGTACGATTTGAGAGGTTGAATAACTGTTCCCTATTTGCTCATTCCACACCACTCATGGTATTATAAAGTGCTATATATGTTGAGAGACCCATGTTCACTGCGTTTTCTCCATTGCAATGCAATGAATGCAGGTCCATGTATAGAAATAGAAAAGGTACAGAGAAGGGCAACATAAATGATCAAGGGTATGGAACGGCTCTGCTATGAAGAGAGGCTGGATAGGTTGGGGCTCTTCAGCTTGGAGAAGAGACGACTGAGGGGATATGATAGCAGTTTATAAATAACATGAGTGGTGTGGAATGGGTAAATAGGGAACAGTTATTTACCTTTTCAGATAGTACTAGAACTAGGGAATGCCCCAAGAAACTAACAAGTAGCAGATTTAATACCAAAAAAACCCAAAAAACGTATTTTTCACTCAAAGTACAATTAAGTTGTGGAATTTGTTGCCAGAAGATGTGGTCAAGGCCAGTAGTATAACGGAGTTTAAAATGGATTGGATAAGTTTCTGGAGGACAGGTCCATTAGCAGCTTTTAGCCTGGTAGGTTTGAGGGAATGTAACCTCTTACTGTTGGGAGCTGGGAGTAAACAAAGAACAATGGATTGCCCCATTGTGACCTGTTGGGCGGTACTTCTTCCAAGTCACCAAAATTGGTCACTGTCAGAGACAGGTGCTGGGCTCGATGGACCATTGGTCTGACCCAGTATGGCACGACTTACGTTCTTATATGTTTGGCAAATGACATATGGGCTGAAAGGTTTTAAGTAATTTTTTCTCCTTTTCAGACAATGAAGTGAGAATAACATTCTTCCAATTCTCTAGAAGTTTGTTCTTTGATGGCACAATGTGAACAGCTTACCAAGAATTTGTGTGAAGAACGGGATATAAATATGGCTCTGAGTTCTGAGAAGTATTTCTAGTTTCTTATTTTTCTTGTGCTCTTCTTATTTCCTGCTGCTGTTTTATGTAGTTTTCATTAACATTCCTGCTTATCTTTTTGTTAATAAGGAGGCCAGTCTTTGTCTCATCATGTGCATCTCCTGATAACTTGAATGTATTCTGAAACTTCAGTTGAATAATGAATAATTGTTTTTATTGTGCTGACCCTTGGGTCATGACAAGACAAGCTTAACATAACTAAACATATCCAACCATATACCACCCAATAAAAAATAATAATAATAAGGCATACCCATCTAGTCAACTCACATGAGGCGCCAGAAAATAAAATGTGTAAAACATTTCCATACATTAAGCATAGACATAAAATATGGAACCTGTCCAAGGGTACCAAAGGTCCAGCCTTGATCAGTTTACAAAATAGATTATAAAGTTACCCTGGTTATCTCACTATGCATTTACAAATCATCGTTTACAGGGCTTTCCAATTAATACCAATTGAATACAGCAACTTCACAACTCCTCCTGTATACCACTATACACAAATCATAAAACATCAATCAAATCAAATAGCCGTATGGAGGTAAGTACTTCACCCAGAGAGCAGAGGTACCATATCATTAGGGATCATCCTATGTATTTTTGAGATTGATGTTTGAACCTAATCACCATTCCTCTTCCTCTCCCTGTTCACAATCCAGTAGTATCTCTGTATTACTCTGCTCCTCCCTTACGCCTGCAGCTTGCTTTGCAAATATCCCCATCAACTTGCTAACTCCTATCTTCTTATCAGATAGCATATATATTATCTGCCTCTCTATTGACCAATTCCCCCTTTGTCTCCTCATAATTGAGGATTTTGCCCTTATATGATTATACATAGGGTATTCCAGAAGATAGTGAGGGAGTTTTTCTATTTTGCCCAAGCCACATGTGCATTTCCTCTCTTCATAAGGTATACCATTGAATCTTCCCCTCCACGCTTCTGTCTCCATTGTTTGTAACCTAAGTGCTGTTAAAGCTTTCCTTTCCCCTGGCTGAAAAATACCTCTTATATATTGGGGGCCTTCTATCCCTGGTATCCAATACTTTATATCACGGGGATATACGTGACTGCACTGAAACTTCAGTTTAAATATGCCTTGTTCTTGTGCAAGATTTTTCTGTATTTTTAAATTAACTTTATTTCTGAAAAGCTGACCTCTTCCTATTTTGGTGTTTTTTGTTTTAGTTTTGGATGATAGCTTCCTCTTTCAAACCAATTTAAAACTGAAACATCTTTCATGACATAATACTTGTTGCTTTCTAGGAAGTTTACCAGTGTGAATTTGTTTCTATCCCTGGTTCTGAATTGTCTCACTGAAATTTTGTCTGCCTGCTTTGGCTTGATTGAAATCTCCCATTAACATACTGCATGCTGGACCATTTCCTTCCATCCATTAGTTGCCTGATACCTTCCTATATCTCTTCATCTGGGTGGCTCACTGTGGCAGCCTACACTAATCCTATAATGGCCACCGTCCACAAACCACTTTCTTTGGAGTATGTGGGATGCGGATCGCAGCCGGAGTATCATTTAAAAAATTGAACAATGATTTCTGCTATTTGGACTGGTATATTTAGAGCGTGGTGGTTCTGTTGGTCCCAAGTATGAGAGAGAAAGTAGCTAAGATAATGCTGTTTATCGGACCAGCTTCTGTTAGGGGCAGCATGCAAGCTTTTGAACTTTACAGAGTTGATCTTTTTAGGCATTTTTTTTTACCTATGCACACTCGCCACAGAGGTGATTTCAATAAACCATATCACTTTCGCTTCCTTTGGGCATAATCCTCATTCATCCAGGTGTGCAAGGGTGTTATGCATAAATTGCACATCCGTGTGCTGCACTAGTCTTATGTAAGTGCCAAATCCTAATTCATGGTGAGTGACATCATTCTGCAGCATAGCCATGTTCACTGAGCTGCTGCCTGTAACATAGAAGCATGGAATTCACTTCTCCACCTGGGGTTCCTTCACAAGTGGGTAGACCACACTTGAAGTGGTGACCCTGCGGCAGGCTGTGGAGGGCTCTAGGGGTGACACTTCGCCCCTTCTCCCTTGCTGCCCCTCATGCCTGGAACTCCCTCCCTGGGTACATTCGTTCCGCTCCCTCCCAACTTTCATATCCTTCCTGAAAACCCACCTCTTGCATCAGGCCTTCCCTAGCTTGTCATGAGTGATATTGCATCCTTTCCCCCACACTCAGAACCTAATTCCCTGTAGCGAAGCAGGTGAGCCTGCAACTTCTCAACCTCATGAATGTACTCTTGTCTTTCCTGATGTTTACCTGTCCCTTGTATCCCCCTCCCTTGTCTCTCAGATTATAAGCCCCTTAGGGGTAGGGACCTGTCTCTGACTGTGGATTGTACAGTGCCAGGTACATTGCTTTCACTATATAAATAATAATCATTATT
>QEPC01010291.1:3535612-3567297 GCA_003113815.1 Sphenodon punctatus | reverse complement strand
AGCTGAGTTTAAAAGAGGTTTGGACAAGTTTCTGGAAGATAGTTCCATTAGCAGCTATTAGCCAGATAGGATTGGGGAACAAAACCCTTTACTGTCGGGAGCCTGGGGATGACCCACAGGGAATGGATAGCATGGTGACCAGTTGGGTGCTACTCCCAGGCCCCCGTGACTGGCCACTGTCGGAGGCAGGATGCTGGGCTCGATGGACCATTGGTCTTACCCAGTATGACATGTCTTACGTTCTTAATATTGTGATGGTCCAAGCTCACCCAGTGAGTTTCTGACTAAGGTGAGACTTAAACCGGGGTCCCCCCTTCCTCCCGTTTAGCGTGTAGACCCTAATAAACGGGCAGCCCCCTGTGTGTATTTCTTGTGCATTTGGACAGCCACCACTCTCAGGTTGTGTGACAAACCTGATACACAGCCAGGTGTTCTTCCTCCAGGTGGGTGTTGGCTGCAAACGCCTTGGGTTCTGTGGTGGTCTGACACAAAAGCTGCCTGTGCATCCTGGTCATGCCCTGAATTGCATCCTGGATCTTGTCCCCCCACTGCATGGTCTCCCTGAGCAGCTCCTTCACCAAATCCTTCCTGCGTTGCTGGTTGTGAATCTGCAGGTCCTGGTTGTACTGGGCGCTTATTGCTGGGGGTTGTGTCTGCACCCATTGTGATGGCAGATCTGTAGCAAGGCAACAAGGAAAGCCATTATTTCAGACCATGAGAACATAGGTAGTGCCATACTGGGTCAGACCAATGGACCATTGAGTCCAGCACCTGTCTCCGACAGTGGCCAATCTTGGTCACTTGGAAGAAGGACCCAACAGGTCATAATGGGGTAATCTGTTCCGTTCACTCCCAGCTCCTGACAGTAAGAGATTATGATCCTGAAAACCTACCCAGCTAATAGCTGCTAATGGACCTATCCTCTAGATATTTGTCCAATCCTTTTTAAAACCAGGTATACTACTGGCCTTGACCACGTCTTCTGATAACAAATTCTACAACTTAATTGTGTGTTGGGTGAAAAAATACTTTTATTTGTTTTAAATCTGCTACATTTATTTAATAATTTATATCCCGCACCCTCCAGCCGCTCCACCCAGCAGCTCGGGGTGGCTCACAAACATTACATGTTAGTTTCAAGTGGCATCCCCTAGTTCTAGTAGTACTGTTTCCTATTTATTCGTTCCACACCGCTCATAATTTTATAAACTTCTATCATCTCCCTTCTCTGTCATCTCCAAGCTGAAAAGCCCTAACCTATTCAGCCTCTCTTCACAGAGGAGCTGTTCCATACCCTTTATTATTTTTTCCCCTTCTCTGTACCTTTTCTAATTCTACTATATCTTTTCTGAGATGGGGCAACCAGAACTGCACACAATATTCCAGGTGGAGTTGCACCATAAATGTATACAGAGACATTATGATATTTTCAGTTTTATTCTTTATCCCCTTTACAAATAATTCCTAACGTTGTTTTCTTTTTTGACGGCCACCGCAAACTGAGCTGAGAATTTCAGTGTATTGTCCACAGTGACTCTAAGGTCCTTCTCCTGAGTGGTGACTCCTAATTTAGAATTCAGTATTTGTGTACATATAGTTCGGTTTATTTTTCCATATGTGCATAACTTTGCACTTGTCAACATAAAATTTCATCTGCCATTTAGATGCCCAGTCACCCAGACTCTCAAGATCCTCCTGCAATTCTTCATAGTCCGCTCAGGTTTTATCTACCTTAAATAACTTTGTGTCATCTGCAAATTTGATCTCCTCACTCTTTACTCCCTTCTCCAGATCATTAATGAATACATTAAACAACACCGGTACCTATACAGATCCCTGGGGGACTCCACTATTTACCTCTCTTCATTGTAAAACCTGACCATTTAGTCCTACTCTTTGTTTGCTGTCCTTTAACCAGATACCAGTCCACGACAGAACGCTGCGTCCTATCCCATGACTTTTTAATTTCCTCAAGAGTCTCTCATGAGGGACCTTATCAAACGCTTTCTGAAAGTCCAATACATTAGATCAACCAGCTCATCTCAATCCACATGCTTACTTTACACGCTCAAAAAATTCCAATACATTAGTGAGGCACAACTTCCCTTTGCTAAATCCATGTTGACGCTTCCCCATTAAGCCATATTTTTCAATATGCCCAGTAATTCTGTTTTCTTTTTTTTTCTTCTTCCCTCCCCCCCTTCCTAACAGCTTATTTATTCTTTTTTCTAAGAATTAAACATCACATTTTTAAGAAAACTATATACACCTTACAGTTCTTCAGGTTGGACCAGTTCGGGGAGTACCCGTTACATATTGGTCCATTAACACCAAATTCTGTGTTTCTTGATCAATGCACTAGTTCATATTTTGGTTAGACATATTTTTATGTTACTTTCAGACATATCCACGTGTTGCTGCAGTAAACTCCAGACACTGTTCCCAATAGCATAGTAGCCTTCTAAATCTTGATGTAACTTGGCTTGAATACGCTCCATGGTTAAAGTCCACCAAAGTCTTTGCCACCACTTATACATTGCTGGTTTCTGTTTTGACTTCCAGTTACACACGATCGTATGAATAGCAGCTAGATGGAGCTGCTGGCAGGCCATCCTTCTTTCCTTCGTAATCTGCAACTCCGGGAAAATTCCTAGAATCGCAAACTCAGGCTGCATTTGAATTTGCTGCTGCGCAACTATACTAATGTATTGGCCCCCTTTTACCCAAAACTCCTGTATATCAGGACAATTCCACCAACAATGCAACATGGTACCTGTCGCATCGCATCCTTGCCAGCATTTGTTTCGATAGTTCTTATTCATGCCGTGCAATCGTTCAGGGGTAAAATATATCCTGTATGTGGCTTTAATTTGTGGTTCCCTGACCGCTAATGAACCAGAGCCTGCTTGCATCTCCGTCCATATAGCTTGGGTTTTTTTCCTTTCTACTTCAATATTTAACTCCTTCGCCCATTGCTTAATATATCCCTCATCAGGCTCATTAAACATTTTTTGCAACACCTGGTAGATTCTGGATAACATATGCCTATGACTGGCATCCCCATATATCACAGCTTCGATGTCATGCCTTTTTCTTGTATATGAGGGTCTATCTCGTTTAGAGTTAAATTTACTTTTAATTTTAGCATATATTAAGAATCCCGGATCTGTAATATTCTTTTGCCTAATTGTATCCAGCGTAAGGATTTCCTCTCCGACAAAAAGGTGAGTGGCAATTTTGAGACCTTTCTTTTCCCACTCTTTTATTACCTTATCAGGTATCCCACCCTTCTTTGCCCACGGCCCAAAAATTGGGGTATATGGATTCTTTTCTTTATCAATCTCAGCCTTTCTCAAACATTTCCCCCACACCTGAATGCTATATGAACGAAAGGATGATCCTTATTTTTAGGAACTTTTATATCAAGACTATCGGTCAAGAAGTATTTGAATTCTTGGATTCGACAGTAATCCTTTTCTATTTCCAGCCAGTCTGGTGTACTGAAATTATGATACCATATCTTTATTCCTCTCAAAACTGATGACCAATAGTATAACTTAAAATCAGGCATATTCATGCCCTCATTTTCTTTCTGGGTATATAGTACTGATCTCTTTAATCTCGGTTATTACATGTCCAAATAATTTTTGATATCACTCTGTTCAACATTCCAAAAAATTCCCTAGGCACTTGCGTCGATAGCGCAAAAAAAGGATATATTAATTTAGGCAACACCATCATTTTAACCAGGTTCGTCCTCCCCACCCATGAGACCTGGAGATTTTTCCATGCTTCTTCTTTTCTCTTTATATATTCTAATAGTGGGAGATAATTAGCCTTATATAAATCTTTTGAGTTTTTTTGTGACTTTTATACCTAAATATGTTAATTCAGTCTTTTCTACTGTAAATGGGGTTGACCTTTTCAATTCTTCCTTAGTAAGTCTATCCTCATTAAACATAAACATCTTTGATTTTTCTATATTTACTTTATATCCTGAGGTGATGCTGAATTGTTGTATGATTTTGATTAGGGCCAGTACTGAGGCAAATTTGAGGCAAATTTTGTCAAACTGACTGACATGTCATCTGCGTACATCGCCAACTTATATTCTTTATTTTTTATTTCTACTCCATTTATTTGCTTTGAGTTTCTTATCATAATGGCCAAGGGTTCAATAGCTATATTAAACAATAATGGGGACATGGGGCAGCCCTGTCTAGTACCCCGTTTCAGACTAATTTCCCTGGAGGTTACTCCATCAATAAGTAATTTGGCAGTCGGGAATTTATATATCAATTTAATCCAATCTGTTAATGCGCCCTTTATGCCCATTTTTCCCATAGTAGCAAACGGGGATCTGTGCTGTACCATGTCAAAAGCTTTTTCTGCATCAAGTGATACCACCACCGCAATTTTATTATTTCTTTGGACATGATGAATTATATTCACAATTTTCCTTACGTTATCCACTCCCAGTCTCCCTGGTATAAAACCAGTCTGATCGTGTGAGATCAGCCCCGGCATTACTGCTACCAGTCTATTTGCCAGAATTTTAGTAAATATTTTTGCATCTGCATTTAACAATGAAATAGGCCTATATCCGCGACAGAGCTCCAAATTCTTCCCTGGTTTAGAACACAGGGCAATATTTGCTTCATAGAAAGATTTCGGCATAGTCTGTAGCTTGAGAAATGAATTATAACATTGTGTGAGCATTGGGGCTAATTGCTTTAAAAATATTTTGCAAAACTCAGCCGAATACTCATCCGGTCCCGCTGCCTTATTCCCTGTTAACTGCTTTATTACCCTTTGATGACTTCTATAGTGACATGTTGATTTAAGTAGCCTCTTTTTTCAGCTGTAATATGTGGTAGATTAACTTGCTGGAGTACTCTCTTGAACCAGTAATTTTGTTTTCAATAGTAGTTTCGACCATTTTGCCCAGCACAGACATCGGGCTCATTGGTCTGTAGCTTCCAGGATCACCTCTGGAGTCCTTTTAAAATATCGGCGTTACGTTTGCTACTCTCCAGTCCTTGGGTACAGTGGACTGGAGGACCAGCTTCTTGCCCCGGTGTTTCAGCTCCTGACTGCCCTTCCCACCCAGTTTACAGCCCTCTGCCTGCCCAAAGGGAAATGTGAATGAGTACTTGGCCTTTGCTGCTGCTGCTGCTGTGGCAGGACCTTGGGAGCATGCGGTTCTCCTTTGGTGATCATTACAGGAGAGTGAAGAACATACATAAATAAAGCACCATCATTTGGGCTTACATCCCCCCCCCCCCCCAGTCTGATGTCCTGCCATGGTGCCTTACCCACCTGGTGTTTCAGCCCCTGGCTACTTAATGAAGGACATACAGAAATCGAGTGCTTACTGGTCATGCCTGGCGCCACTGTGTCCCCAGATTTTTCATGGTGCTCCCACACATACTCATGGGCACCTGGCAACACAGTAAAGAAACCCCCCACCATAATTAGATAGAAATAAATGGAAGCCTTTATCATGCAGCTGTGTAAATGGAAACCTCCCCCGCCATAGCGCCCAGGTGCATTAACATTCTGTTCTCCTCTGCGCCCTCAATAAAGGTGGCATATGGGTTCTCCGTACCCTCAACTAGCATCTCTAGTGGCTCCTCAAATGGGACGGCTCTCCAGCTTGAAGGGGTAGACTGAGAGTGTCTTGGTGTCCATGTCAATGAGTGCTGGTTTCGGGGCAGGGACGGGCATGGAGGCATCACCGCTGGTAGTTGCTCATGGGTGCCATGGTGAAACCTGGTGCATTTGCAGTGGGAGTGGGCAGTGGGGGAGTCCTATTCACTCACTTCTGGCGCCTGGCAAAGGTGCAGCCATAGAGGTGGAATACCGCTATTTATATTTATTTATTTATAAAAACTTGATACCCCGCCCCTCCTGACACAGCAGCTTGGGGTAGCTCCATCAATACACCACAGGAACCTGTCTAGCAGCTTGTAGGATGGCAATATTTGTCTCCTGTGGCTGGAGACAAAGTTTTTACCCTGGATCTCCTTGTAGCCCCTCCGCAGGTACCTTGGCCCACTGCTGGCATGGATTCATGTCCCACGTATATCCCTGCTGTGCCATTTGGAGGGGGAGATCTTGAACACTGTCTCATTCCACTAGCACTTCACCAGGGCCTACTGGACCTTCTGCTCCCTCACAGAGTGATGAAGGCTTTGGTTTCTTCCTTGCTTCAGGAAATACTCCTCTGGCAGGCAGTTTACTAAGAAGTGGCTGAGAAGCCACAGTTCAGGTAGCAGTGCTGGTGGTTGTCTGTTGGTGTTAGCCATGGCCAAGGTGATGGAAAGCCGGTGGAAGTCACTCCTCAGAATGTAGCAGCTTGGGAAGAGCAACCAGCAGGCACGTGCTGCAAACCGGGACAAGCTGGGACAATGCATGTTTGAATTTGGCATGTGTTGGGCTTTTAAGGTGGACACTGTGTGCATGCCAGTGAGACAGAGTGGGGAGGGGGGCAGGAAGACATAGATGACTGGTAACTGTTGATGGGGGTAGGGGGGGTCACAGGAGTGGTGTCTGGACAGGGGTCTGGGCAGGGATTCTATGGAGCTTCTTAAAAGGGGGGGGAGCATGAGTCTCCTATGCAAGCAGTGGTCGCTTCTTGGAACGCTGTAGGCTTCCCCCCTCCCCCCCATGACACACTGGTGCTGGTGGACCTGTATGCATGTGTTCGGACCAGGTGCCCCATCCTAGAAAAGGCCACCCCCAGGTACGTAAGTTAGTAAGGCTGAAAGATCAGCTCAGGCTCTGGGGAGGGCTTTAACCATTTCTCGGGGTGTCCCTTTATCTTTATGGATGTTTATCGTCCAAAGGTTACAGCGTCAGCCATATTTGGACTAGAGCTGGTGCCCAACCCAGACATAAAGCCCCTTGAGAGGGTTCAAAATATTTTTTTGCGCCGACTGCTTAAAGTGGGGCCAAATGTCCCGGGTGCTATTCTTAGAGCCGAAACCGGCACCAGTTCTATGGCCTCTAGGGCCAAGAAGGCGTATATCAGGCTGTGGCTACGTCTGTTGAGCCAGGAAGAGGGGGGGTCTACCCTTGCTTTGCCTTAGAGAAGAACTTATAGCTTTAAATTCAAGGGCTTATCCTTGGTTACTCTATCTGGCCCAGATTATAGCTAAATGTGGCTTTTCCTTTGAATATTTCAAGGGAAAGAGCCTGAGGTCAATTAAAATAGAAATCTGTGAGAGGATCGAGGATATTGCGCGTCAAGAAGGTATAGCGGATTTGACCAAGTGGAGGGTTGCTCCATACTTGCATCAATTTAAGAGTACTGTCAACTTTGAGGGGTATTTGGATGAGCTAGTAAACCCACGTTTACGTAGGTTATATACTCACCTCCGCTTTCAGCTCATCCATTCAGCAGTAACGGAAGGGAGGCATAATCAAGTGCCATACAATAAACGCTTCTGCACACGCTGGCTAGTAGAGGTGGAATCGACGGCCCACCTCATGCTGAGATGCCCTTAATTTAAAGTACTGAGGGTAACTTGGTTCCTGCTGTTATTAAAAAAGGGCCTGGACTTTGACAATGAGGCCTCTTACTTATGCTTACTATCACTGACAGGGAAGGAAGAGTTGTTAGCAATAGCCACATTTCTGAGTCTGGCAGAGAAAATAAGAACTCGAATTTGCCAGAGGTTGGCTGCTCTACTTCTGACCTAAGGTCTTAGGGTTTTTTATGTAAGCTCCTGGGGGATGAAGGAGTTGTGATACTGTTATGGTTATGAAACCTATATTTTGTATTTTATATGGAGATGATTATTTTATTTTATGTGTTAATGTTGGTTTTGATATATTGTGTAATTTTAGGCTATAGCGAGAGCTTATGCCAAATAAATAAAAAAAATTGATTTTGTATGCATGTCAGGCTCCACACAACCTAATGAAATACAGACACATGGCCGCACATTAGCGCACATTCACCTGCACAGCAGACTCCACATGCTCTGGGACCCCACTGTGAGTGGGGGCTGCATGTCCGGTGGATGATGGCCATGTGGCCGATGGGGGAGAACACCTATTAAACGGCAATTTTTGTCTGCATTCCCTGAATGTATTCAGACTATCTATGTTGTCACTCTGGTTTATTCTGTGTTTCACTATCTATGTTATTACTCTGGTTTATTTTGTGTTTCGCTTTTAATGGATGGAAACCCGGAAGTAAAACAGAAACTTGGAAATGCAGTAAATTGGTAATTCAGAAAAACTGTAACGATAACAGGATGGTAAACAGAATGTTGGTAAATTGTGACACAGTATTTCCTGGTATTTTGGGAAGTTGACTACCCATATCAGTAATTGGGAAATGGTCAGGAATCCTGTACCAGTTCCTGATATTGTGGAATTATCCATGATTAGCAATTTAGTTACCTGTTTCAGCCCTACTCACCACCAGTTTCTATCTGCCTGTGTAGCTTGTACTTTTCCAGAAAAGGTTCCTCACCCCTATTTTATCGTGTCTCCTTTCCTGGCATCCCGTTATTCTAGGTATCATGCAATTCTATTGAGAGCCATGTGAATTCTGCACTGCTGTGATCACAGCCATTTTCACAGAATGTTACATTTGGACAAAATGGCATAGAAATTGGTTCTGCCAGCACAAAATAACAGCTTGAGCAGGAAGCACTATGAGCAAGCCAATGGGATGCTAGCACTGTTATTGGCAGGCATCTGTTCTGGTAACCTGTGGGTGCAACTGCTGAAGAGGAGTACGTGTGCGTACGTACACACACACACACACACACACACGGGAGAAGTTTCCCTTTCCCACTGATAGTGTCCGTGTGGTATTTTGTGAGGGCTGGGTTTTGTTTTTTATTAAAGATATGAGATGTTCAAAACTGATGGAATGGCATGCTGGGGAATTCATTTGCATTCAGAATTTGTATAACTTGCAGGATTTAATGTGTGTGTGTTACTCTGCTCACAGAATCTGGATTTTTTGCTCATAGAATTTGGATTTTCTGGTTGCAGAATTTGGGGGAGGGGGAATGCAGGCTCCACAGGGCTCTATATTTCACCATATGCAATACTTCTAACCNTGTGTTTCGCTTTTAATGGATGGAAACCCGGAAGTAAAACAGAAACTTGGAAATGCAGTAAATTGGTAATTCAGAAAAACTGTAACGATAACAGGATGGTAAACAGAATGTTGGTAAATTGTGACACAGTATTTCCTGGTATTTTGGGAAGTTGACTACCCATATCAGTAATTGGGAAATGGTCAGGAATCCTGTACCAGTTCCTGATATTGTGGAATTATCCATGATTAGCAATTTAGTTACCTGTTTCAGCCCTACTCACCACCAGTTTCTATCTGCCTGTGTAGCTTGTACTTTTCCAGAAAAGGTTCCTCACCCCTATTTTATCGTGTCTCCTCTCCTGGCATCCCGTTATTCTAGGTATCATACAATTCTATTGAGAGCCATGTGAATTCTGCACTGCTGTGATCACAGCCATTTTCACAGAATGTTACATTTGGACAAAATGGCATAGAAATTGGTTCTGCCAGCACAAAATAACAGCTTGAGCAGGAAGCACTATGAGCAAGCCAATGGGATGCTAGCACTGTTATTGGCAGGCATCTGTTCTGGTAACCTGTGGGTGCAACTGCTGAAGAGGAGTGCGTGTGCGTACGTACGTACACACACACGGGAGAAGTTTCCCTTTCCCACTGATAGTGTCCGTGTGGTATTTTGTGAGGGCTGGGTTTTGTTTTTTATTAAAGATATGAGATGTTCAAAACTGATGGAATGGCATGCTGGGAAATTCATTTGCATTCAGAATTTGTATAACTTGCAGGATTTAATGTGTGTGTGTTACTCTGCTCACAGAATCTGGATTTTTTGCTCATAGAATTTGGATTTTCTGGTTGCAGAATTTGGGGGAGGGGGAATGCAGGCTCCACAGGGCTCTATATTTCACCATATGCAATACTTCTAACCTACTTTGCCAAAGTGTCCCTGTTTGTCCCCATCTCTATGGACTGATCTGTGTGAGAGGTTCATGCATCTTCTGCAACAACCAGTTAGAAGCCATATTCCAAAGAGGCACCAAGTTTAGTCCTCACTGGCAAGCAGCTGTCACAAAGTATGATGATTTGGCAACTTATCAAATTTAATCAATTGTAAGATTGCCAGAGCTGTCCCCAAAATAGGGTCTAAAAAAACTAAACTTTTTGCCCCATGGACTATAGTCTTTGAGCAAGCTCGCTTACTCACTGCTTAATGTATGGCTCCTCGCTGTCAAACTATAAAATCAAGGAGACTCGGCACAAGAGCAGTCTGACACAGCGATACGTTTAAGGCAAACAATTTAAAGATATTTACACTCTTTCCGATCTTAAGGCCTCATCTACTGAAACTGCTAATGTGGTTCAAGTTAAGTTCTTAAATGTAGTGCTGAAGGATGTTCAAAGCAAATCCTAAACAGAAGTGGAGAATCTCCAGCCCAAGGGCCAAATCCAGCTGACAGCTGTTCATTTGGTTCCTTTATAATGCCAGGCTTTAGCTCATGGAACCAGTCCCTGTCCTCAAGCACTGACAGCATACACTCAGGGGAGGACAGCAGAGGTGAGGGCATGTACTCAAGCATAGGGAATGGATCCATAGCACAGATCGATGATCTGGACCCTCTTCTTTCTCCCTCCAGCCTGAGCACTCCTTTTAAGCGCCCTCACCCATGGAATTTATGCTTATTTTCAAGGTGACCCATGGGAGAAAAAGGTTCCCCGCACCTGACCAGAAAAGAGTCCTGTGGACTGTTGCTTCTCTTTTTCTCCATATGGAATGTACCCATATTTTTTGTAAAGAGGCAAAAAACCTCATGCACTTCGCCTTGGTAACTCCTTACATTTTCAAAAAATATCATGGGTTGGACCATCTAGTCCAGTGTCCTGTCTCCAGTGTTGGACAACACTAGATGCTTCAGAGAAAGTTTCCAAAAATGAGATTTAGGGAGTCACCCATTCAATCCTGCCTGCAGGACCTACCTTCTGTGATTCCTGGCCTTCACATTTTAGGCCCTTTTACATGGGTCACGGCTGTGTGTGGGGTGTGTGTGTCGGTGTGTGTGCAGCAGCGTCAGTGGCGTGTGGGTGCCAGTGCACACGGGCGTACACCCACCCCGCACACATCCCCATGCACGGAGCAATCTCTGTTTTCCCCAGTTGCTCCGTGCGTGGGGGGTGAGTGGGGATGCGTGTTTCGCAGGAGCGTGCAACTCATGGGCTGCGGGATTTACACAAGATGGTACCACTCATGCCTACACCGATCCACTGCATGGGCATGAGTGGTACCATCTCATGTAAAAAGGGCCTTATATCAGAGGGTATGTTTTAATATGGTACGTCCATATGAACTCTCATAATTTTTCTTCTCTCTTTTTCAGTGGAACTTCCTCTTTGCTTTTTCTGTACACTAAGACAAAGAGTATTGCTTTACATCTTTATAATTTGTGCCTTTTTTTGCACAGCAATCCTTAACTGAGGGTCTGGGTTGGGGTGTGGGGTTCTGCTGCACACAGATCATTTCTAATTTGGATTTTTCCTAATATCTGAGCTCTTTCCAGCCCCTTTCTTTATTTTTACATTTGGTGCCCAAAACTGAATGTTGCCTGCCACATGAAAGGGCTGAGCCTCAGATACTGATGCCACATAATAACTGTTAGGTTTATTAGTCATGTTCGCACAGCATGACAACACTGACTAAACCCCATGGTCATGTCCCAGCATGCAGCAGGCTAAATAGAATCCTGAGGAGGATTCTTTGACAGCAGTGTCTCTCTCTTTGGGTGTGGCAAGGCCCTGGGATCGATTCTTGAGGGAAACTTCTTAAGAGATTACTAAGGAGGCTCAACAAATGTTGACAATATGGGGGGAGGGGTTGAGGATGCGGATGCACACTTCATGGGTGAAAACAAAACATGCACTGTCGCTCTACTTTAACACTGTTTTAACATTCCTAATGCATGTTGCAGGGTTGCTTAGGGTGCTAATACAGCTCTGTAACATGTATAAGAAAGAAGTGTTAAAGTGGAGTTACTTGCAGGTCTGTTTTCACCCATGGTTATTTGGAGAGCTGAATTTCTAGTGTGAATGGATTTTCAGATAATGGCTCTTTTGCAGAAGTGGAGTTACAATTCTTGGGGCCCTGGGCACAAAGATCATTGTCTTGGCCACCACCCGTGCCATAAAATTGCAAATATTAACACTGTAAGCAAATATGAAAAAGGCACAAATATTATAAGAATGCACTGCATTTCAGTTGACTGGATTCTTTTGATGAGGAAGCTGGTCAGGCACCAGGGCTGTTGCTGTGAGCAGCTCCGATAGGACTGAACTGGTAATATGCTCTGCCTCGTTTCTATGTGGCAGTGATGACACAGATCCTCCAGTGGCACTGCTTCCTCCTACCCAGCTGTGCCTTCAGAATGACAGCAGCCAAGTGAAGTTTCCATATGGGCAGGACCCTCCATCTCAAGGGGCCCTGAGTCTGTTCATTAATCTGCCCCGGGGTGTGTGTGTGTGTGTGTGTGTGTGTGTGTGTTAGAGTTCCCTGATGCTGTAAAATAGGACTGTAACCAAGTCTATATATATGAATTACATTCCTAGCAAAACTTTAATTCTGCCTGTTCCATTGCTTATGTAGGGACAGCTCAAATGAACAAATCCATGACTAAATTTTGTAGTTATCTACTATTGCTTTTTTTTTTAAATGAACTTTGCCCAGAAGGCATATTCTTATCTATAAATGTCCAGCCACCTGCAAGTTTAGGTTTTCACTTGCTGTCTCTACTTACGCATGCTGCAGTTAACTGTAAATGGTTCATCAGTTGCAAGATCATGTGCAGTAGCTTCCATATAGCTTCTAGTACAAGTACTATGGGTTCCTGCCTAAAGGCATTGAAGCAGGTAAATGTTTATCACAAAAATACAGGACAGATCATAATCCTAATAAAGGGCCAAATGTTCTGCAAAGCTTTATACCTAGTGCAGCTCCATTCATGAAAGGCAGAATTTAGTTGCTAGCGTAGGTACCAAACAGTGAGATTTTTCGCCAGCAGTTTGCAGGTGCCATTCTGATAGGCAAACTGGATGAACGGTTTTACACCCTCAGAGAAATAATATCTGCAAACTGTACATGTAAATCAGGTATAGTTGAGATGTCAATCACATAGTTAGCCCTGTCCACTAACACTCGCCTCTCCAAAATATCGAGGATGCAAAAATGCAGTCACATTTTGTGCAGGTACCTCTATCAGTTGCCTTTTTGAAAGCATAAGATGTGCTTAAAAGCAGTGGTGTTTTGTTAAATATTGAGAGACAAGGGACTGTACCCTTTGGATAATACCCCTTTTAGTTAATTAAAAAAAACCCAAGAAAAACATATTTGGAATGGATATACGTTAATCCTCAATGTGTCCTGAGAAAAGTATCCCTGGCATTCTGATTAATTTTGATTATTGGAGGTGCCAGCATGCTGTTTGGGCACTTCTTTGAAAAAAAAAAGGGATATCCCATGCCATGGTAGACAGTTGTCAAACTCTAAGGTCCAATGTTTCTTGTAGAAGCCACTTAACTACAAGATCTGATTGACTCTGGATACCTTTATGCCAGGACTGAAATTTCTAATGTGTACAGCAGCGGTGGGGAAACCTTTCTCACCCATAGTCCACTTTGAAATGGAGTACAAGCTCCATCTGCGGAATAGGAAATGTAGGTGGGCATGCTTAAGGGTGATGGTCGTGTCAGCATGGGTAAAGGAACTGGAAGGGTCGAAGCCATGGATCCACCCCCTACCCTTGAGAACTCTGTTCCCTTCCCCTAAACTCTTTCAATGGTAGGTACTTTATCTACAGGCCAGATACAGGAAATGGGAAAAGGGCCAGTTAAAAAACAGATTTGAGCCTGTGACGTACAGGAACCCATCAGGTTGTAGTTTGGTTTCACAGCTGGGCTAACAGCATGCACATTATCATTTAAGTTCTTTGACCAGTCTTGTTGCCTTTTACTGGGAAGTAAGAGATCCTTTTGCATGAAAGAAAAATGAAACTTGCTTGAAATTTTGAAATCTGCAGGAATTCCACCAGGGTTTCCCATGGCTTTGCCACCTCCCAGTAGCCTTCTACTGTCAGTTTCACCATTAGTGGTAGCCTCAGCCTGTGCTATGATGACTCATTCCCAGTCAGTATTTGGTTAGTGCTAGCTGGGTGCAGGCCACCTTTTGAGGGGGTTTTACTGTTATGGCCAGCCAGTGTCTGAAACACACATGCCCATTGACAGGGATCTGTGTTCACTACGTTTTCCTCATTTGTCCCTACCAGTGGGCAATAATTTTTCTTTGGCTAATACTTCAGAAATAAAACCATATTTAGACAGAGACTTGATTTTTGTAAGTTTTTGTACCTTTTAAAACAAATCTCTTGGTTATATAGGATCAGGACCCTGTAAATTCTCTGCCACTCTGAGCACAGCAATTTGGAATTGGGCACCAGTCTGAGCTCTCAGAAGTTTCTTCCTGCAGCATAGAATTGCAGCTTCAGTGGGATGCCCTGTGATCCGCTAGGAGTCCTATGAGCTACCCGAGGGGTGCCAACGTTGTTGGCTACTGCTGGCATAAACTCCAGGTCCATGAGGCCTTTACTAGAGCAGCTGAAGAGGGGTAGCCTGCACACTTCACCAGATAATCTGGCTAAGATTCTGGGTGTGATATTTTGAATGCGGGGGCAATAGGTGGTTATTAAGAGATGACATGTCCAAAATGGATGAGAAGGCAAAGAGAGTGGGAAGAATCTCCTCAGAAGGTAGCTATTAATAATAATAATAATAATTAATAATTTTTATAGCACCCCCTGCCAAATGGCACCCGGAGCACTCCACAACATAAAAATATGATAAAACAATATAAAATCCATTAAAAAGCCATTTAAAGGGGGAAGGTAAAGAGAGAGGCGAAAACACGTTAAGGGGAAGCAGCAGTGGATCATCCTAAAAACACCTAGAGAATAAAGGCATCTTCAGCTACTTTTTGAAGGGGAGGAGAAAGAAACTGAGACAGACATCCGGAGGGAGGGAGTGAGTTCTACGCTGAGGGACCCACCACAGCAAAGACCTGATCATCCCCTTGACTAAGGGTGTGATGGTGGGATCCTTATGCAGTGGGTGACTTCCATGTACAGATAATTGGTGTGAGGCTCCAGGAGCTGGTCTTGAATACAGTTATTAGCTCCACTCATTGCATTATCCCGGCATTCATGTCATTAAACACGCCCATTTTCAAATGTGAGCACAAGCAAAGTTGTAGGTAGTCCTCAAAAGTGAGGAGCAATTGCCCCATATCCACCACTCCCCATAGAAGGCATAACATTTGTCCAACATTCGCATTTCAAACATTTAAATGCAGTGAGAGGAACAAATAATAAAATGGCCTGTAGAATAGTATGTAGTAATGCATACATCCTAGCCTGCATAAATCTATTAGTTGATAATTGGTTTCCCCTCATTGTATTTAAATATAGGAAATGCTAATGTTGGCCACATGTAATGCTTGCTATGAAGGAGGGAAAATATAGGATGATTGCTAGTGGCTTTTTCCTTAACATCTCCCTCCCAGTTGTGTTTTGTTTGTTTACTTTCAGCTGTATGCATGCCCTGCATTTAGCTCCGTCTACAGTACAGTGCTGGATTCTTAGATGTGTGGGGAAGGTCCCTGCTGACAGGGAAGCTCTCATACTCTCAGTAACAGCAGTTGGTTCAAAAAGAAAGATAATCTGAACTTCACAAAGAAGTTTACAAATCCATGAGTGGTGTGGAAAAAGTAAATAAACAGGGAGCTGTTGTTTACCCTCTCAAATAATACTAGAAGTAGGGGTCACTCTATGAAACTAACTGGCAGAATATTTAAAATAAACAAAAGGAACTACTTTTCCACCCAACATTCAATTAACTTGTGAAACTTTTTGTCAGAAGAAGATGTTAAGGCCAATAAGCATAACTGGGTTTAAACAAGGATTGGATTTGTCCATTCTTAGAGAATAGGGACATAGTGGCTATTAGAAAAGTTGGTTGGGATAATGTAACCTCTGACTGTTGGGAGTTGAGAGGGAATGGATCACTACATTATGTTCTGTTGTGTACTTCTCTGAAGCGAATGAAGGTGGCCATTGTTGGAGACAGGATGCTGGGCTAGATAGACCATTGGCCTTTGGACTTAAAAAAAAATTGCACTTGCCAGGTCTTGGGGTACATTTGGACCCCTATGGGAAAACCCATTGTCGGTGGGGTCAATTTTATCCCCAAAACATAGTCTGTGTCGCAAAATGTCAAAAACCTTCAAACTAAGCCCTGAAAGCACACACACACACAGAGAAACACATGAGAGTGTTTTATGGGGATTGTTTTCACCCAAACATAACCAATGACCCAAAAAAATCTTTTTCCTTTGTAAAAACTGTACATTTTATTTAAAATACAGAGCATTGATTGAACAAACACTAAACATTTATGTTGTAACTAATCTAAACCTAAAAAGAAAGAAAACACTGAATAACATTGGGCTTAAACAAATTGCACTCGGCAGGTCTTGGGGTACATATGGACCCCTATGGGAAAACCATGATCCAAAGGCACAATATAATAACAGTGAAGGGGTTAATTTTCATTGCTGCTGCCGGTCTGAAGTGGCCATGAGTTCCATGTCCCCTTGCTATCTGAATGGTCCTTGAAAACCATTTATTTGGTTTATTTTAAGTTGGGGTCCATTTGGACCCCTATTGAAATGCATTGGCTGGGGGACATTTGGACCCCAATAGGAAAACTCTATTGAAACCTGGGATCCGTTTGCAAAATGGCACCTTTTTGGTCATAGAAGACAAATGGTAAGACGTATCAGGCTGAAATTTTAGTATGTTTTGTCAAGAGGTGCCGGTGACAATGTCCTAAAAGCTCAAACTTGAAGAGCTACTAATTAACATATTTTAATGTTTTTGGTGCTCTGTGGGATCAGTCTGACCCCAAGATCCTGTGTAAAGATTAACTACTTTGTCTTCAGTTGGGAGGATGCCATTAGTCTTTGTATAACCATGTAAAATATAAAAAATCTGGAACGTCTTTCATATACGCAGAGCATCTGCATAAAATGTAAAGCTCTGCTTGTAAATAGCTAGAGGTTTATTTTAACAATCCTACACAGTTTTTGGTGTTGTTGAGAATAACGTTTTACATTATTACAATGGGTGGGGGAATTTCTGTTGATATGGTGAACTTCTTTTCCTTTCTGTCCCTGCTATCTTGTCAAAAGAGCAAACGGGAGGATTGCATCATCACATTGCTGTTTTGAGTCTGAATTCTATCATTGCAAGTCACATCTTTGGCCTTGATTGGGCAATTGTGTGAAATGTGACCTTTTATTTAATAGTAGCGATCTCTTGGTTGAACCAGACTTGTCCTTACCAAGGGCACAACTGGAAGACAGGGAGCTCAGCCTCACTCTCCTTGCATTGCTGCCCCATCGAGGAACTGCTGAATTCACCACCACTCTCGCACAGGTGAATGGAAGCTATGTCCAGGAAGGCTGGGGAGAACTGGGAGTCCGCTCATCCCCATGCAGGGGCTCATGGGTGCCTGATTGCAGTGTGTCTCCATGTTCCAGCACTAGGGGATCTGAGGTACCTGGCCAGCCCCCCCTTCTCTGCCCAAAACAACCAGCTCAGAAAGGCTGCTAGGAACAGGTAGAAGCATAGCACAACTAGGTGCCTACATGGCATGCTATAGTCTCTCTCTACTCACTGAATCAAAAGCCATCTTAAGGTCAACAAAACAGATATAGAGTCTGGATTTAGCCTTTGACTGAACAGACAATTGCACACACATTACTGGATTGTCCAGTTTACTCAAATTTGAGATTATTGCATATTGATCTTCTTACTGCTGCGAGAAGTTTTTGCCCTCCTCAGAAGGTGGTGGTGTTTGTTTTAAGGGATCATGATTCAAAAATAACAGTGCGTGTTTCTAGGTTCCTCTCATTGGTCTTAAAGTTCAAAATGGCAGTCCTGAATGTTTAGGTCCAAAGAATTCAAATTGTTTAAATGGAGTCTGTTAAACTATTTAAACAGTTTGTTAATTGACTTAGAATGTGTATGTACTTCTTTTTTGTTTCCCCAATAAGATCACACACACACACATGTCATGGCTACAGTGGAGGTGAGGAGGGGCTTCCTGTTCCCCAGGCAAAGAGTGCAGAAGCTGGGAAGGGGCCAGGTCTGAAAGGACTAGGGGTGCAATTATACTAGGTCCCAAGCTCAGGAGCTCCCTAAAAACCTACAAGAATTTCTTTTCTGAAGTTGTTTGTCATATATTGAGTGATTGAGACAGACACTCGGGATATTTAAGAATATACGAACTGCCATAGGATGTCAAACCAATTGTCCACCTAGCCCAGCATCCTGTCGCCAACAGTGACCAGTTTTAGACAACAGGTCATAATGGAGTGATCCACTTCCTGTTGTTCACGCCAGTGCCTGAGTGTCCGAGGTCTCCTCCCCCGACCAAGTCCACTAATAGCCATTTACACTTGAAATAAACTCATACGATGTTCCACATTCACTGGAAAAAACCTGTGTGTCTATTCCTACCCTCATGGTTGTACAGAAAATCTTGAAGATATGATTACTATGGAAAAACTAAAAGCTTAGAAACCAAAATACATATTAAGAGATTGTGATTTTTAAAATTATCTTGTAGCTTAAAATCATGATTGTTGTTTTTTTTAAAAACTCATGATTTTTGAACACTTTAGGATTGGCTACCTGTCCTTGGCCACACAGAAGTTTTATAAAACTGTATGCTGCACAAACCAGCTTGGGATGTGAGGTGGTTTTTCATAAAGCAGCTTTTAAAAATAAGAATACAGTCTTGGGTGAAATAAGAAATCCAGCACTTGATGACTCAAGTGGGAGTCAGGACTGTCAGTCATTTGAGATATGCAGATGACCATGGCTGTCACCTTGGAAAGTAATTTACCGAACATAATAGAAAAAGAGAGAACACAGTCACTGACCCAGTCACTCCTATAGCTAAAAATTCCACGCTCTCCCACTCCCTCCAAGTCACTACAGCAACAAGTCACCTCTCAGCTTCTACCAGAGTTGTTGCTACAGTTGCCTTGGAGGGGACAGGACTGCTTCCACTGTGTTGGGTACTCATAGCCTGAATCATCCTATAATGGATAATAAGAATGGAATAAAGGACCATGCTGGGCTGGATGAGATGAATGCTAAAGGTAGGAAAGCAGCAGCATGTTTATATATATATATATATATATATATATATATATATACACACACTATAGCTTCACAGTTTGGCAAGCAGTGGGGAGTGAGCACCTGGAGATTTGAGATTCTCAAGCCACTTACCCTTACTCACCTCAGTGCTTCCAGGACTACTGCTCCCCCATAGCCTGAGGACCAATGGCAAGGTGAAGATCAGGGGCAGAGCAGGGGAGCAGGCACTGTTCTAACCACCCTCAGAAGGGGGGAACAGACTGCCAAATCAATGGACACTCTGGAGCTTATGGGGGTGTGGGTGGAGTTTGCAGTATGGGACATCCCTTAAAATAAGGTACCTTTGGCACCCCTAGCAAGACACAGCTGCCCTGCCCGTTAGCAAACCTCCCAACTATTCAGGAGCGAGTCTCATGTTGAGTGCTGAATCTCACTGCTCCTCTTTCAGGGGGTCAAAGTCCCTCTTTAAAGAGAGAGACTAAAAGACCAGAATTCAAACCTCAGACATCTCTTTCCTGATTGCCCCCCAGGAAAAGCCCTTGAGAAGAGAATGGGGAGATGATGAATTGGCAACAAACCAAGTGCAATAATGAGAAGTTCTGTTCCTCTTTACGTGCTTATGGGGTGTGTGTGTGTGTGCTCGCATGTAAGTGTGCGTGGGTTTGGAGCCTATTCGCTATGGCGGGAGGGCTTGTTCCTCTTTAGCTACTCAAAATGTTGGGAGACATGTATTAGTAACCTCCTGCTTGCACACTTGCATGATTTTGGACATAACTAGTTTGTAGGATCTTGTAACAATTGCATCATACAGACCTGCATGGTGATTTTACCTGTGTTCCAATTATTAGCAATGCAACAGTTAGTCCTCCTGCAGTGAGTCCCTCTACATTATCAGTCTAATCAGAACACTGCACATACTGAATTAAAAGTGCTGTAGTAAAACATCTGACTATTACAGGACATACGTAACCCAAGGACACTGAAATTTGGTTTATTATTATTAATATTATTTTATTATTTATTATATTATTTTATTTTTTAATCTTAAACATCCCTTTAAGTAACTGTATATTCCTTGGCTTCATATTTTAAAAATTACTTGCCTCACAGGTGGCAAGGAAATTACTACTTCTGAGATACTATAGAGAGATCTGTCGAGACAGATACAAAAGATCTGTTTGGTCCACCTCCCTTTTCACATGAAGAATTGAGAATGCTACTTCTGTACCAAATAAGGAGGCCCTGCTGCTGCTGAATTCAATGGCAAAACACCCGCTGACTGCAGTAGGAGCAGGCTCTCTCTTCAGAAAGCTTGTAGGCCACCAAGTGGTCATTTAGCTGCTGCTGCTGCTTTTCTTTTCTTTATTTCTTCTCTATTTTCCTTCTCAGCTGTGTTGTATAAGAACTACAGAAGAGAGAACTCTTAAGCAAACATAGAGAGAGTTACTTAAAGTTGAAGAAAAGCAGCCAAGTAAAACTCTACCTCTACCCCTCTTTGCAAAAACAATTATTGTATGTTCTAGTGAAAGGCTGTGTCCTTTAACGAAAGCATAGGCTAGAACAGAGGTGGGGAGTCTTTTCCCCCTCTCGTGGACCACTTTGAAAATTACTATATGATCTGTACAAGGATAAGAGTTGCGGATAGGGGCACTTAAAGGGTGTGCTCAATATGGGAGGAAATAAGAGGAATCCCCTGTCCTCAATGCAATACCCTCATCTCTGTACTGTTGCCCCTAAACTCACTCTTTCAGGGTAGGGACTGGATTTATGGGCCACATCCAAAATCTGGAAAAGGGGTCAAATAAGAAAATGGCTGTGGGCCAGATTTGGCCCCGGGACTGGAGGTTCCCAACCTCTGGGTTAGAAGATCTTAAGACTCACATGAGCAGCACTCTTTAAAGCAGGGGTGGGGAACCTCAGGCCCGGGGGCCAAATGGGGCCCACGGCAAGTTTTTATGTGGCCCCTTTCCACTTCCTGGATCTGGCCCTTGGATCCAGTTCTTCCCTCCAATCACTGAAAAACTGAGCTCAAGGGAAGGGAGCAGAGATGAGGTTATGCAGACAAGGATAAGCGACAGTGAGCTCTATGGCACAGATCCATGATTTGGACCCTCCTTTCCTGAGTGCATCCCTTAAGCACCCCCGTCCCAACTTCTGTGTGGCCCTCGGAGCTCGTGCAAGCTTGCAAAGTGACCCCCGGGTAGGAACAGGTTTCCCCACCCCTGCTTTAAAGCAACTGCAGCAACAAATGTTTCTATATGTCACTTTAAATGTAGTACTAATAACACTTCTCACATATATAAGTTTCATCTAGGGATTTCCTATCCTCTTGGGGAGAATCTCAGACTCACTAAGTCTCCTTGACTCATCTTTATAAGTGGGTAAGTAGGGATACCTTCTATTTACAGTTGGGAAACAGAGGTAGAACTACATGCAACTTTCCTACGGTCACCCCACAAGCCACTGGCAAGAAGCTTGGCCCCCGGCCCCTTGCTCTGATCAGTAGACCATGCTGCCTCTCTGCCAGATGTGTAATCACATTTACCATAAATGAAGACAGCAGCTGGAATTTTAACAGGCACTTGTTCTTTTTAGTCTAGTACAAGCGAGAGAGAAAAATGGCTGCATGTAACAAAATGAGCCCTAGTGAGTGGGCGAGGGAAATTCTTGGTGTTTTCTTATCTGCTTTAACCATAACTTACATTGCTAAGTCTGTCTCATTGGCAATGTGCAAACTTTTATTTTACTTTAAAAGAGAAGCCTTAACTGTGCTAGCAGCTCACCCTCACGAGTCTCCTTCCTGTTCCCCCTACCAGGAGCAACCATGCATGCAGAGGCATTTTTCTATATGAGAAGGAAAGAACGTAGGCTGCAAGAGCTAATGAAATAGACTGGCTAGATTGTATCAGCTGTCAACAGTCTTTGCAGCTGTTGGCTTGGTGAAAGATACCGAGGGCCACCATCAACCGTCAGATAAAATTAATGGAATATTCAGTGTCTGTACTTGCATTCCATCGAGTTAAATTGAAATACTAAAGGGACATACAGGTCAAAGGTTGGGGAAGAATTGCTCTAGACCAGTAGTTCTCAAACTTTCTTGGACCATGCCCCCTTCCACTTGTCTGGCATATAGCTGAGGCCACACACACACACACAAACATCCCTTGCTTGCTCCTCCCACTCTCTTTTTCTCTGGTTCCCCCTTCCCACCTTCCTATTGTTTCCCTTCTCTCTCCCTCTTCTCCTTTGACTCTCTCCCCCTTGCTACCTCATTATTTTGGAGTTTCTCCCTAGCTTAATGAGACTATGGAACTAGGTTTTTCTGTCAGCCGGGGCTCCTTCTGAACACCTGTGCCCTGCCACCCAGGGCCCTGCCCCTCAATTTGAGAACCTAGGTTCTAGACTATGGAGTAAGTAATTTTAAAGCCAAGTGATTCCCCCCTGATAGAATTTTCCTGCTCTTTCTTTCTCATGGTAAGGTGTGGTGGTTGTGTTGGTCCAAAAAATGAGAAAGGCAAGAGCCAGAGTAGTTAAGATAGCACCTTTTATTGGACCAATAGCAGGTAGAGTCTTAATCACTATGACAACTTTATTGGGCACGGAGTGCAAGCGCTACGCAGAAACCCAGACTTCGGGCATTGCTGTAGACTAAGATCCAGAGAGACCTTCAACCCTGCTGTCATTCTCAATGAGCATCGAGAAGATTAATTTACTTTTTAAAGTCTCTCTTTTTTTTTTAACATGCCACATCATAGTATAACATTTGATTATTTCAAGTCTATGAAGTCTCAAGTCTCAACATCTGTTTCTTTCTAGTCTCTCTCTCCTTGTAATATGTTGTGAGATATATTGTTCCAGGCTTACGCAGGCAAAGGTAGCCCAAAGTAGGCTATTAAGGGTTATGACTCTGGCTCAGTGGATAGAGGGGGCCCTGCAGGGAAACCAGTCCTGTCCTGGTAGCCTTAGGGCCAGTGCTCCTGAGGCCCCATGATGAGCTATTTCTGTAGGGTCCCCTCCCCCGACACTGCCTCTGAAGTGAATTCTTCCTTCAGGGCCCTGCCCTCATCCCTCACCTCACCTCACCTACTGGGGTGGTGGAGCAGAGCTCTGCAGGAAGGGGCTGAAGGGGTGGGGCTATGGCAGGTTGCACCACGGAGGCCTCAGAAATTCTAAGGCCGGCCTCTTCGCATGAAGTTGAAGTGGGATACTTTGTTTCATCAAAGAAGCAGAGTAAAACAGGGCAGGGAGGGGGGCCCTGCCCTAGAAGGCATGCTCCTCTTAATGGATCTGGGGGAATTTCCTCTGTTAATTTCCCCACAGTCCACCCTGTTTTCTTGCATCCCCCAATGTTTCTTTGATTGCCTGTGCATCCCATTTTGTACTCTGGGTCTGGCTATTTTTTCTTGTCTCCTGCTGAAAATTTGAAGAAAAGGAAGAATGGGATTTTGGGTGTCTTCAGACGTTACGAGATCACGGTGAACCACGGTGAATACCCACCTGTGGTCACCGTGTCTCGAACGTCTGTTTGCGGCACGCCAGATGTTGGCCACGGTGAATCCCCACATGGGGTCCGTTTGAACCACGCTTCCCGGGCTAGCCGGGGGAAGGTCCCGGGAAGCGTGGTCAAACGGACCCCGGGCCGTGACCAACGAAAAGTCACGTCTGGCCGCGCGCCACGGCCCGGGATCCCCGGCGGGATCCCGGGCCGTGGCACATTTGGCCGGACGCGGCGGCCGCATTGGCCCCGCCGCCCGCCCGTCTCCTCGGAGGGCGGGTGGCGGGGTGCGTGGAGGGGGCGGGGCCGTGCGGCCGCACGTTGCGCCGTGCGGCCCCGGCCCCTCCCACTTTCCCCGCCGGGATCCCCCCGGCACGTCTGTTGTGCCGTTACGGGGTGACCCCGGCGGGGAACGAAGCCGGTGGTTCCGGTACGGGGCCAAAGGGCCCCGTATCATCTGAAATCACCCATAGTCACAGGTTCAGAGAAAGACTCTGCTGATGTTGGAGTGAGACGGGGTGGCACTAACTATTCTTGGCTTCTCCCTGCTCCTGGAAACAAGTGGAGGGAGGCAGTTTCAACTGGAGGCACTCCTCTGAATTAAAACCCCCTGCAGCGGCATGCTCATCTGGACATGTGCCTGGAAGTGCAAGGGTATAAAGTGCGTATGCAGCCCCTTCTGTCCCAGTGCAGAGAATTTTTATTTGCTTGTCTATTTATTTAAATGTATATGCTGCCCTTCCCAGAGGCTCAGGGAGGCTTACAGACCATAAAAACATTAAAATTAATAATATATTTTTATTTTTAATTGATTTAATTATGGATCCATAATATGAATCTGCACTTAAATCCATAATAAAGAGATCAGATTCAGATCTGGATTCCCCTCCAGGCGCCCATCCCTAACGATGATGACACTGAACTCCATTTTCTACCACAAACCTCTCAAACTTAATATGTCAAAGACTGAACTCATCTTCCCTTCCACAACCCACCTTCTTCCTCTAGCTTCTGTTTCCATTGATGGTGTCATCCTCCTCCAGCCTCTCTCTCAAGTATATAGTCTTGGATTCACCTTTGATTTCTTCCTCTCCTCTGCATCTCTCATTCAGTCTGTTGCTAAAGGCCTGTTGCTTCTCCCTGCATAACATTGCTAAAATCTGACTCTTCTTTACTATTTCCACTGCCAAAACTCTAGTCCATTCTCTTGTCATTTCGCACCTTGACTAATGCAGTCTCCTCATTACTGGCCTTCCCTGCTCTCACCATGACCCTTCCATTTCAGTTCAACACTCTGCTGCCAAATTCATCCACCTCGCTGACAACTTGGATCATGTTCAGAACCTCCTCTGCCTCTTCCATTGGCTCCCTCTTCCACTTCACACCTTGAACTCCTTGTCTTTACCTTTGAGACTTTCCATAGCCTTGCCTCTCCCTATCTTTGACCTCATTTCCTTTTTTTTTCCCCCTACCTGGGAACTTTGCTTTTCCCAAGCTGCCTCCTATGCCTGGAACACCACCCTGAATACATATGTTATGCTCCCTTCCTATCTTCAAACCCTTCCTTAAAACCTACCTTTTCTGCCAGGCTTTCTCTAGCTCCTCAGCCCCATAGACTGCTCACTGATGCTCCTTCTTTTGCCCTATCATTCAGGGTTCCCTTCTCCCCTGTAACTAAGCTAAGCGTGTGTACTTGGGACTACCCAATGTACCCCTGTCTCTCCCTATCTTCCCTTGTCTGGCCTAGACTGTAAGCCACCCAGGCCAGGAATCTAAGTCATGATTGTTCAGTGCTAGGCACGTTGCTGACGCTATACTAACAAAAACAATAACAACAATAATAGTAAAAATAATCAGCACTGTCAAACAGCTGATCAGTGGCATCGGCTCCAGCCCTGGCCCTTACCATTCTTAATCCACCTTGAACAAGGACTGGCAACATAGGGGTAGGAACAGAGACTGGTGGAGTGGAGTCAAGAGTTGGGGATGGTTTACAGCATATCTCCACCTGCTCCTTTGAATACCCCCCTTGCTTTGGGTGTCAAGGGGAAGGACTTCTGCGGTGGACAGGGTTGCCAGATCAAAAGTTCAAAAATATGGTACTAACTAGAGATCTGAGGAATACTGAAATAAGGGACACCCATTATGGGTAAAACCAGACGTGACAATAGGCCCGCTTTTCTCCAGACCTTATTTGTGCAGGCACTGACAGAAGTTGACCTGGGATTGTCCCAGGCCATGTTGGCAGATAGCGCAGGTTGTGACCTCAGCAAACCTCTGTGGTCACAGCTTGGACTAAGGCATGCCTGACCAGACCAAAGTGGGCCACAAAAAGCCATCACAACTGTTCTCAGGCTGTCGAAACTGCCATGGCTGGCTACCATGGCTAGTTGTCATTGGCTGCCATGGCTGCCATGGTGAGGGGCAGGGCATTGGGTCTTGCAGTGCAGGGGTGGGGCCAGCCTGCCACACATTTGTGGTTCTCCCCACACTCCTTGGGCCATGTGGGTGGCAGGAGGGCGAGCACATTTGTTCAGCGACCCAACCTAGACCATCGCAGTGGTTTTCTTCACCAGGTCAGGTCAGGTCAGGTCAGGCTAGGCTGTCACCCCGCTGCTGTCATGTGTGTTTGTACCCTATGTGCCATAGATCAGCGGTGCTCAGAATAAGGGTTAGTCCTCATAACCCCTCCAAGGACAAAACCAAGAGGTCACAGCACCACATTGGAGGACTCCTGATATTTGAAAGACCGCCTCCTCCCCAATGTTTCATTGCAGTTCCTGCGGTCATCAAGACCACACCAGAAACGGGGCATGGAAAATGGGCTGTCACGTCACTTTCTGCTGTAACCCTGTCCTTGCAGAGCATTGTGACATCATGGCACTCCAGAAAGGAGGTGGGAAAGTCTCAGTGGCCCATCCCCTTTCTGACATGGCTGCTCNTGTTAATAGTTAAGCACCCAGTGATAGTGAGATATGAGATTAGGGTGGCTACTGACACATCCCCAGAATACAGGACATGGGAGGAAGAAGAGGGCAGCTGGTTCAGGGCTCCTTCCCCCAGCCAGGGCTGAGCAACAAGTGCTGGACAAGGGGTGGGGAAGGGGATGCAACAGTACTGGCAAAATCCCGGCCATGGGTGCATGTTTAAAAAAATCTGCCCAGATAGGGTTGGACGGATCAAAAAAGTGGTCATGTCCTGGAAAATCCAGATGCTATTGTAACCCTAGACCCCCTTACCCAGTGCTGGGGCCACTGGCTCACTTCTGAGTCCACATGCTGCCAACGCCGCTGTTCCCATCCAGACTCATAACACCATGACTTCTGGGGCGGGGCGGGGTGTGTGTGTGAAAGTGCCAGTTCCGACACAGTGTGGAGAATACAGGACAAAATCATGTAAATAAAGGACAATGGACAAACCCTTCCAAAACAGAACTTTCCTGTATAAAACAGGACCAATGGCCCCTCTACTGGCAGACCTGGACAACTTGGGGCTTCCCCTGGAGCTCAGTGACTCTGGGTAAAAAAACAAAAACCCAAAAAACAAAACAAACCAGACAAGTGACAGCCCTGCCAGGGAAGAACAAGGCAACATCGAGCAGCCTCTTTCTCCTCAGCATGGGGCCTATAGGCCTTGTGGAAGAAGTGCATGGAACTCAGTCCTGGCATCAGAGAGGCAACTTTCAAGCTGCCAAGTACAAAGCATCCGCATGATTTACATACTTGTCAGCTTTGCTCCATCTCCTGACAGCCCTCCTGGAATGCCAGGCGTTCAGCAGGTGGCAGGGGATTCTCCTAGGACAGCTACTGGTGCAGAAGGATTTAAGCAGCCAGCCTGAAGCAACCCAGAGAAGAAGGTGGTGGTGGTGGTGGTGGCTGTTCTCCCTGGTGATGAATGTGGGTTGAAGCAGAAGGATTGAAATTCTTTCCACACTAACAATAGAGGGTGATTTGCAAAGGGCTGCTGCACAACCAGCCAAGAAGGGGAGGTTAGCACTGCAGTGACCTTCTGTCCTCTAGCCCCTGCCAATCTTCCATCTCCCTGCTGTAGCAAGGAAGATAAGGAGGCCAAAAAGGGAAAGGGAACAGGGAGTGAAAGAGACACCATAGGGAGCAAAATAGGGCATGATAGACCAATGAGGCAAGAGGCTGGTTAATAGCAAAATGAGGACAAATGGTTCCTCATACTTATCAACTCTTCCTCTGCCCCACACACTCAGCAAATGCATCTTCTCATCAGGCTGCCCCAGGCTCCCACTTCTCAGTCTCACTTTACTTCACCTTCTTCCCTCTCTCCCCTCTATGGGAACCAGTCCAATGACCCTATCTGCCATAGCAGTGCTGGGGCAAACAGGATACCAAGAGAGACGTTTCCCGCTCTTTTCTCTCTCACACACTAATAGAATACACACACAGTTCCTCAGCCTCAGTACATGGTGATATTCAGACATGACACTTCCCCCAGCGTGGCCACCCATGGTGGTGTCACGTTTGTTCTCGCTTGCTAGATGTTAATGGGAGCAAATACTCCCTGGACCGTGGCAGGATGAATTCTAGGTTGTGAACTCAGCTCCCTACCTCCTCACAAGCCAGAGTTGGCCTTGCCACGGTCTGGGGAAGCCATCCCTGGATCGTGGTAGAGTGGGCCGTCACATATGATGGCTCGCTTTACCTAACTCCGGCCGATGGCGGGAGCTTTTCTGGGCAAGCGCAGCGGCCTCACAGGCCACCGCACCTGCCCATCAGGGAGGAGGTGTGGCTGTGCTGAGCAGCGTGGGCAACAGAGTCATGCAGATCATGTACACACATCACTCCTGCCCTCTCCCCGCCCCCTCCCCAGCCCCAGCCATTGGCATGTTTGTTTGGCGGCTGGATCAGATCCTGCCCGGGGTGAGGGCTCTCATCCCAGGCAGGATCAAAGCATGGTGGCACCTAGCACCGTGACGTCTGAAAATACCCATTGAGTCTAAACGAGTTCTATATAGTCTTACAAGAGGGAGAAGAAGATTGACAGCCCCAGGTATTGAAAAGCCATGCCTCCTAAAATCATGAGTAGCATAAATGTAAGATTTTTAAAAATTGGGATTCCTTTTATTTGTCTCTTGATTTTCAAGCCTTTTAAGAGTTCATTTTAGTTGCCTGTTCAAGCTTTTCTCCACAACCACTATGACTAGAAATTTATTTCACAAAGAGCAAGCTGAGATCCTCATGATTTCAGTAGGTAGGGCATTAAGAAATCACCTCAGATCATGAGAGCTGGCAATCCTGAGGAAGCCCCTCCATGATTTGTCTACCTTTGGGTTCCCCCACCTCCATGCCAGCCGTAGAACAACAAATAGCCCTGACTAAGGACATTCTCAGGTCACTTTAGTGTGGCAAATTACCCCAGGGAGTATTCACATACACACTCCTGATGGGCAGTTCCATCCCTGAAATGGAGAAAATAGGCATCGTTGGCACATACAGGGGTCATTACTTTAAGATAACTGTGAGGTAAATTGTATTTACAATACAAATTACCAGTGGTATAATTCTGGATTACAATTTGTGAGAGGCAATGGATCCCCATGGCCCACATAGGGTGAAAACAGACATGATGCTAGCCACCGTTTAACCACCCTTGGTGGTTATTTATGCATGTTGCAGGGCTGTATTGGTGTCCTATGCAACCCTGAAACATGCATAAATGACCACCAAGGGTGGTTAAAGGGTGGTTACTGGTTAGCGTCATGTCTGTTTTCACCCATAAGCTCCACCCCCACGACCATGGAAATGTGAAAGGAGGAAATTTGTGGGGCATGCATTTCCTGTATCCCCCCCCTATAATTATGTCCATGATAAATTACTGCACCTATTTTATAAAGTCTTGGACATTGTCTCTGGTATAAATGGTGGTAACCCTGTGGCAACCATTTCATGAGAAAATGTGGCCTTAAAGGTTTGTTAACATCAAATATTTACCCTAAGGATGTTGCCTGAGCATTCACATGATGCACAGTGATTTGCCATACTAGTGCCAGGGAAGTTTATATGTGTGTGTTCTGGACAAAACAGGGATAAACTACTCTGGATGATCATGTATGAGCAGGTCTCTCTTCTCCTACTCTGTCAGTGTCCATCCTCTACATCAATGGTTCCCAAAATTTGCCAGAGAGACTCCATTTTGAGACTTAAAGATAATCCTAAAACCCAGATGGAAACACAGAATTGCAAAGCACAATACCATTGGCATTGTGATCCCATCCAGAGATGATATGACTGCCCTTGGGATCCTGACCCACAAAACCGCTGCACTCTATAAAGACAAATTAAATCTGTTAGGCTCTACTTCCTAGTATTTTCTTCAGAAGCCAAGCTCCACCAGTCTAGTAATAATGGTGGTATTTTATTTTATTAAAAACAAAAAAGCACCCCTGTCAGGACTTCAGCATCCAGGTCTGGAAAGACACTGGTTAAAAACAGACCTGCTTTGGCCAGCTGTGGCCCAGAAGCCACTGGCCCAAGGCGGGTAGGCAGCTAGCATGCGCTCTGACCTCCAGAAAATCACTGAGGTCACAGCCCAGGTTAAGGGTCGCCAAGGCATACTTGCCCATTTGTGCAGCCTCACCATACCTGCCCTGGGGTACGGGCTGCCATGACTGCCCATCACTGGCTGCCATTACTATCCATCATGGTGTAGGGTAGGGTGTTGGGAGTGTGGGCAAGGCCATCCACCCGCATGTTTGTTGTGCTCTTGGCCCTACCCAGACTGTGTGGGCTGTGGGATGGCTCTCCAACTGCAGACACGTGTGTCCGGTGACCCAACATAGCCCAGGCCGTGTCGCCCACGATTTTCCGCTCTGGGCCTGACTGGGGAGCCCTTCTGCTAGCTGCACATCTATTTTTACCCACTGAAAACCATAGAACTGTAGAGCTGGAAGGGACCTTACAAGTTGTCTAGTCCATCTCCCTGACATCCTGCAAATAAGCATTTTTTCCCCTTGTCTCTTGCCTAAATAGCAGTGGGCTCTTACTTTGGGTAATTTCAGATGTTACGCACTCCCAGGTCGCCACGGTGTATCTCCAACCGTGGAAAGCCACCTAACCCCCACCCGTGGTTCAGACAGGCCCCAAACAGACATGACGGGAGCAATACCACGGTACGGAAACAGACAGCCAGGCCACGATCTGGGACAGCTCAACAGACGTTACACCGATCCTGGACCATGGCAAGAACCCCCAGAAGCCACCGGGGTGGGGCAGGGCACAGACATGGCCAACCGAGGACAAAGGACGCCAACAGTGCCACAAGGCCCCGTCCACGCTAGGGAAATGGGAAGGGAGGGAGGAGAACGGCAGAGCTGCACACACACAACACGGGGAAGGAAGCCACACACAACACAAACCACACACACACACGTGCGAGCACACGCACAGCCGACAGGGAAAGGAAGAAAGAGGGAAACACATGGGGCACACAAGGGAACAACAACAACGGGACAGGAACAGACAGACTCCCAGGAACAGACACGCAGACAGGGCACCCCACACAGCCAGGAGCAGCCGCACGCAAGGGGGAATGAATGGGGAACACCACACCAGGAAGCCGAACAGACAGTGCCAAAGGCATGGGGGAAGGGAGGGAGGCCAACAACCGGCAAAGACTGTGGAGGGGGAAGGGGCTGGAACAGAGCGGGGCATGGGGGTAGGCACCCAAAACCCCAGGGACAGCACAGGCAGCACGAGGCACCCAACAGCAACACAGGCAGCTGAGCTGACAGGGGTCCCCACGGTCACAGAGCAGGGTCACAGACTCACAGGGGAAAATACACCAATCTGAGGATGACACTGGAGAGGGCAGAGGCAGGTCCCAACAGCAAGAGAACTGGTCC